>OU898281.1:11348833-11762333 GCA_918026665.1 Diabrotica balteata | reverse complement strand
AGTTTAACTTTGAGTCTGGAATGGATTGCTGCTTTGGCTTCATAGTCAAGAAGCGGATCTGGAGTTTTAGTAACAATTTGTTGTGCGATGTGTGAATTTAACTCAATGGTTTCAGTGCGGGAATACTATATAAAGTTTAGTGAAAGTGGAAACGTAGAAACATGGATAAAATGAAGATGTTTAGCTAGTAAGTTTATTTTCATTTTTAAATAAAAACTAAAAGTTCTTACATGTAATATTTATTATTACAACTCTACAGACACTTTGTATTTACGACTGGAATATTATACTTATTATTTACGCTGTAACCACGAGTGTTATTAGCAACCTAAAAAATATAATACAGGTAAAGTTAGAAAAAATTACAATAATTGATACACTAATTGTTTGATTTCCTTGAGCTTATTTTGTGATATACTCCACTTATTTTGCCACGCATTTAACACTTTATATTTTATTTCTGACTTTAAGTCATCTGAAGAAACCTCATTAATAAGAATGGAGTCCTGGCTGAAGGATTCTAAGCGGGCTAGTTCATCTGCTTCTTCCTTGTATACCTGAGTGTGATGGAACAAACATGAAGTCTACAGTGCTCTTATTATTTAGAATCTCTATTTCTGTTTGGATATTTGAGGCAATTGGATTATTGGTATAAAAACGTTTGATAATGTGAAGTGAGCTTAGTGAATCGGTTATTATGAGAGACGGGGACTGTTTCGACTCTTTGAAGTAATAAGATTTAATTTAAATTTTAAGGATGTATTGGATGTGAGGATGCGCTGCACCAACACCTGAAGATTTGGATGCGTCAGTGTATATCTTACAGTGATTTTTATAAGTTTCCATTTCTATTAAGAATGAATGTTTGATCAGGTCTGTTATAGTCTCACTTTTTTATATATATTAAGGTTAGTCTTATTATTAATTTTGGGGATTGGTATTCTCCACCTTGGGTAACCAAGGTGGAGAAGTTTGGAAATTTGTTGGGAGAATTTCAGGAAATTAAAGATGTACTTCATGAAGGTTTCTTCTAACTCTTTCGTAAAATGATGGATCTAGTCTTGTTGTAGAGAAAGTGTGTTAAAATCTATCTGTAAACGTATTGGTATAAGTAGGGTGTTCTTTATTACTAGCTCTTTTAGAAACATATGAAAGACAAAGGTATTTGCAATCGTAAACTTAGGGGTGGTTCTCCTTTTAAGCATTGTAAACTTTCAAATGGTGTCGAAAACCTGGTTACTCCAGATAATTATTAGTTCTTTGTTTCACGGCTTTTGCTCAGAATTATAAAGATATACTTCGATTGTCATGAAATTTGAAATACGCATAAGAAACATGTCAAAGCAAAAAAAAATATATAGTGGTGATGTGTGCTTTTACCCTAGGGGTGAGTACCACCCCTTCCTGGAGATGAAAATATTTAACCTCCAGAAATCGATAGAGGATTCAGTTTATAGCAAAAAATGCTACTTTTGCTCTTTCTTTTTCTCGCTAAGTTAATATTTTCCAAGTTATTCATTATTTATTTTATTAAATGTATATTTGTGTTGGTCTTTGTGGTCAAAAAATGTGTTGTTTATTAGTTCGTTATTCGTGCAGAAGTTGATCATCAGTTCTCAATTTTCGTTTTTAACATTCTCGTTATTTTTTTGTTTGATGCTGGGTATTACTTGGTTACTTGAGCGTTAAAATCCCCCAATATTATCATTTAATGAATGAAATATTTGGGAAATAATATTAATAATAATGAGGAGGTTTTGAATGACTGCACTCACAACATTGTTAAATTTGAAATTATAGTAAACAATTTTTATTCATTACTCTGTAAAGGGTGGTTTTTAAGGGGTGAACAAATGCAATCAGGCGTCATGCATAACAAAAACAATTTGTAAGCAAAAAAAAATTCTATCATAAATAGACCATTTCAAAGTTTGAAGCATAGAATTTTTTTATGAATTTTAGTGTCTGGGATTGTTTATAAGGGTTGAAAACATTAAATAGTTGCTAAATAAAACTATTAGTATTAAATTGATTTCAATTTACTATAAAATGCATTATTAGATAATTTTATTTGCGAATTTTGTCTTAGAGGGTAGTTTTTAAGGGTTGAAAAATAATTATATATTATAAAATGCATTTCCCTATGATAAACAAATCTTTATTTTAAATATGATTAATATTTAAATGACGCCTAAATCAGTATTTTTAAATTTCTAGTAAAAAAGGGTAGTTTCCACTCCCTAAAAATAAAAACCACACAATTTAATCATATATATAACTTTTAAAGTTTAGTTTATTTGAAAAATTTTATCAAAATAGGTGCGGTTCTTTAATATTTTGAGGCTTTACAATATTTTACCGTGAAAGATTGGACTATAATATGGACTATATTTAACATTATTATGAATTATAAGACTGGATGTACTTTATTGATATTTAGTCCTTTAAGTTCAAAATCTATTTTAAACTTTTAGAAAAAAAACATTTTGTCGTCGATGAAACAAAAAAATTTTTTTTTTCTCGTGAATTGTTATGACTTTCACCGTCGGATCGTTTATTTTACGCTATCTTCCAGTTTTCTCAGCTACCCTCATTGCACTCAATCCTTCGCTTGTCTTTTCTTTTTTTTTGTCGAATTTCATTTATCGTCCATCTTTTTGGTCCTTGTTCTGCGTTTTTCCTTTATTCTCTTTGCTTCTATTATCTTTCTAGTTGAATTGGTTTGGGTTTTACTCATTAGCAGCCCAACTTTCTTCTCTTAGTTTTTTCTAGTAGAGATACATGTTGGTCTTTCCACAATCCTTATTAGATATTTCATTTCCATAGCTGTTATGTTGAGGTAACAGGCTGAGTGGACCTGAGGCCTGTGGATATTGGTCTTTTTGCTGTATAAATCCATCTTTTCATCGTTAGAAATTATGACCCCTAAGTAGTCGTATTTCTACCACCTTAAATTCTTTCTCTTTGATTTTTGTTGTTTTAATCGTCGTTCATTTCTGTCTTTACATTTTCCATCTCTCCTGTTCAAATTTTGGTCAATCAAAACGTACTAACAACTTGTTGGTTATATATTTTCCGGTAATTTTAAAAAGTATCTTTTTTTTGAAAGCGATTTCCGCAGTGGAAATAGAAACGTCAAATGTCAAACAATCATTTGTGGATTAACTCCATACTAACATATCTACCTAATATTTATTATAATATTTACATTATAATATTGTCACTGTATACAATTACAGTAATTGAAAATAACTTCTAGATTGGATGTTAAAACGTGAAAAACAAAAATCATGTAGTTTTGACTAAAATTATTGTGATTTATTCCAAAAATTTTAAAATATTCAATTAAAATTTATTATAGTAAATGGTGAATGCGCTAAGTTTTATTTAAGTGTGAAAAATCAATAAATATATAATTTGAATTCTAAACCAAAAATCAAAAATGTTTACGTCTGCGAAATGGGACTTCCTAGCCAGGTAGTAGTATTTACTTTATGAGCTTACCTGTTCGTTGTCAACAATATTTCTTTATTACTAGCTGTGCATTAATCCTCGTAATAACCACTAAAATTTCCCAACATCTGGCTATATCCGAGGGAAGTGTTTAGAAGTATTAGGTACAGAATGGTTTTTCCCTAATGTAGAGAAGCACTTTCGATTCAATTACGTTTACAGCCGAAATAAAATATAACAATGATCAAAATTTTTGTATTGATATTATTTATTGAATGAACTTCTGTGACTCAAACAAGATAAGAATAAACAATACGTTCTTCATTTAAAAGATTCAACATAAGAACATATTTGAAAATATGATAATGTGGAACGACAAAGATCATTAATAGATTATTATTAATGATGGATTCGACCATTACTTGATAAAAATTCGTTCGGCCTTTCCAGCCAACGAATGGAAATTCGTTTCAGAGTGCCTCACTTGAGAAAAGCTGTAGTGATAAAAAATTAAAATTAAATTTTGTGTAAAGTTTTGAAAACAAAAGTTTTTAGTGTTTTATTGTTAGATAATAGATTATTAGTAATAAATAGAGCAATAAATAATAAACTATATAATGGAAAAGGAAAGGCTGTCACATAGTAGGAAGCATCAGAAGATTTGGCATTCATTTTGAACCACTGCTCGCAGAGATAGACAGCAGTTCTGGATAGTGTTTAGAGCATTCTTAACACTAACCATGCTTCAGCTAGTTCCATTTTAAGTTAACTTAGCAATAATTTTCAAAACACATGTTACCATGAAGAAAAATGGTATGAGTTAGGTTCTTCCATTGGCATACGTGTTTTTGTTTATAAAAATAATCTTTTTTCTTTTTAGATTGTAAATGTAGAAGTGAGCGCCTTCCTCTTATTTAGACTCCGAATCTGATTCTTTGTCATCCTGCCCTGAGTTTGATTCCCACGTTTTATAGAATAGAATAGAAATATGATTTATTGTCACTGAAATATGGACAATTTTATGGACAAAGATTACAAAAAGTCAAAAAATATCTATAACTATAATCGGTTCACAATTTGTCGATATCTCACTACAAGTTTAACCCTAATTAGAGAACTGAAATACAGAGAGGATAGGTAACACGATATAATAGTAAAAACCAACTGGAAACTGACGGTTTAAGATGTTTTCGATTAACCCAGTATAATACAGCAGTCAACTTTATAATCCGATTACGAAGGTATTTTGGCTACAGATGACCGACCAGTGTCGTAGAGTATATGATTGAAACATTTATTTGAACTAAATAAATATATTTTTTGAATTGTACTTATGTAAATTGTATTTTTGTTTTAATAAAACTTCTTTATTTTATTCAAAAACAAAAAGTTTCTTGCCATTTGTAAAAGATACATTTATTTAATTAAGGGGAAAGGCGCCAAATGTCGCCTGGCAAAATTTTCAATGTGTTTTAAATGTATCCATTATTTTCGAATCCGGAGAAAACTAATAAATATTTTTGAAAAATGTAAACGCAGAATGAAAGATTACATTATTACTGAGGGCAGAAAGTCCCTGAAAACTTCTACAATGTTTATTTTAATACTTTATGTAACAGGGGTGAAAATAAAAGAGGAAATATAGTATAATTTTTAATTGAAAATATTGCATGCAAAAGAAACTTATTATTTATTCTAATAAATATTTCATTCTGCCCTTAAATTTTTCAAAACTGCTTTTTAGTCTCAGGATTTGAAAAAAAAATGGATACATATAAAACACATTGAACATTTTGACAGGCGACATTTTGCGCCTTTCCCCTTTAATACCTTACGATTACAACTACTATTACTTACCTTATATAATTACGATTAGAAAACTATTCAAATTCAAAATAAATAGGATCAACTTCAGAATCCGAGTCGTCTTGAGGGTTAATAATTAGCGGTTGTGTCTCTACGGTCGCATCAATTATGTTATCAAGATCCCACATTTTTTATTCTTCTTCTATTACATGTCTTACTGCATCTTTCCAGTTTTGTTCTGTAATATGTTGTAAAGATTCGTATAACAATTCACGTACAGCTTGTATTTTATATGACGTATTTTTTCTAGCCACAAAACTCATTTGTGCTCAAATGAGTTTAATTGGATTTATTTCGCCGTGGTAGGGTGGAAGTCTAAGGACTGTGATGTTTCGCCTTTCCGCCATTTTGTCAACTACGTATTTCTTGAACTTAGATTTGTGTTGCCGGGCAATTTTTAAAAGGTCTGCTTTTACCATTCCATCTTCGTAAGGCAGATACTTATTCCGCAGCCAGTCAAGAATATCCTGTTTCTTCTACGCAGTCGTTGGAAGTCTTTCTACTAGTCGTGAATGATAAGGTGCATTATCTAATACTATAATTGAATTTGGTGGTATGTGTTCAATCATCTGCTCAAAATACTCTTCGAAAACATCAGCTGTCATCTCCTCGTGATAGTCTTTTGTGATTTTGGACTGAAATTCCAACAAACCCTGCTTAAACAAATCCCTTTTCACTGCCAATGTGAGAAATTATTAATCCACTGCCTTTACCAGAAGGTGGGGAGATACCAGTAGACCAACCTTCTACAAAGGCTTACCCGGAGCTTAATATATTTTATTCTGACCAAATTCTTTTTAGAGTATGACCTGAGTTTACCCACATTTCATTCTGGTAGAAGATTGGCCTTCTTTCAGCTCGGAATTTTCGTATGGATCTTAGATAATTTCTTCCCCAACATATTATCTCCTCCCGGTCAATCAAAAGTGATTTTCGGTCTGATTTCTCCCACCGGAAATTTAATTCTTTTAAAACTGATAGTCCATCAATACTACAGGAAGATTTTCTTTTGATATTACTGATTGTTTGGATCAGTACATATTTATCAACTGGTCTTATAAAGAATGAATTTGAGACCTTTTTTAAATTGGAGAGATAGGAAAGAGGATCTTGTTGTGGCAAAATTGTTGATGTTATATTTTTACTCACATTAACGTGTATTAACGTATAAAGTATTCATTTAGATTTTCAGGGTTTGGAAGAGAAAATGTTTAAGCTGTGTTGGTTCTATTTCGAAGATCGTTTATTATAGACCAAGTTTCTCTTGCAACATTTTTAGAGTTTTCCAGGCGATTCTGATAGTATGTGGATACCTTTGGAAGTCCAGGGTTTGTGATGTTTTGACTTAATTGTAATTAAAGAAAATACTTTATTGCAACAAATACAAACAAGCTTATCACTGAAAAATCACTGAAATTATAATTCACGTCCACAAAACGAAAGTGCCACCCAGAAAGTCAAGCACTAATTTTGGAATTTACGAAATTTCTGAGCGAAAAAATCCTACCTAAACTTGGTAGTAAATTTGGTATATATTGCTTCATGATCAGATAGTCCTGCATTAAAAATTGTAGAACATACATCAAGGGGTGAGAAATCTAAGACAATATAATCAATTATGGTAGATGTTGTTTTAGTTATTCTTGTATATACGATTCGAATATACTGACCAAGGATGATTGGATAGTACAAGCAACAGCATTTTCAGAGTAGAATTAATGAAACATATCATTGGTTCATTATCAGCTAATAGATGTTTGTGGATTTCTAAATATATGAGATTAGGGAAGAAGAAACAAACATCAATCAAAATCCAAATATCAATAATATTTATTTAATCCAATGGAAAGAAATATTTTCTTCGTCTTCTTTTAAAGATCTCTCTGCTGGTCTGGTGCCTGTTGGTTTAAATCCGTTTGAATCTAAATGTAAACGTTTCAATCTATTCTAGCTAGTCTTTCAATATTTATTCTCATAAAATACTGGTTCCTGTCCAATCTTTTCTGTCTTCTTTGTCGTATAATATCCTGGATGCTACAGAGATCTCTTATTTCGTTATTTTCTATTCGTCCTTATATTTTCCCAGCTATTGAACTCAAAGTACTAAGGATTCTAAGGATTCTTTTTGTTTCCTGAAGCTTTGATAGTGTGGATTTCTATTTATTGTTCCAGTTCTCGAACAGGTGTTTTATTAAGTAGCTTTTTAGATCTATACTTACAGATTGGTGTGACATGGGGATACTGTTATCGTTTATAGCTTCTTTGACATTTCTGTCTGCTGCTTCATTACCTGCTATTCCAACATGTGATGGGACCCAGATAAACTTGATTTCTGTATCTTATAGAATATAAAATCATAGAATCTGTCACTGCAGAATCGCTTGGTAAATTGCATAGGGTTCTCTGTGTTATTAATTATTGCCACTCCGATTCCATTTTCAGTTTTAGACCCGTCTGTATAGTATACTGTGTAATCGGAATGGGATTTAATTAGATCTCTGAAATGTGTGACAATATTAGGGTTGGTTTTTTTTTGGAATTGTAGTAGACTGCAATTGATTGTTGGAATTTTTACACTCCAAGGAGGAGATGAAGATATATTTTTGTATTGATTTAATGTTGAAAATTGGTTCTAGTTAAGTGGATTCTGCAGGAATATGAGACATTGAACTTTGAAGAGTCATTAGTCATGGATATGTGCAAAATTTTATTTATTGGAATTCTCTTATTTACAGTTATGCTAGAAGTGTAATTAAGGGTTAATAGCTGCATATGAAGCTTTAGCGGGGGTTCACTTATTTCAGTTTGTATGCTATTTATCTGAGTTGTTCTATTTGCCCCAAGTATTATCCTTAGGGGGGAGTAACGTATCTAAAGGATTTAACGTTGGATGAGAAAGTGGACTCCGTCAGCTATTCTAATTATATACTGATAAGTTACCAGCGAAGACAAGGGAAGACACACAAAAGATCGCAAACAGAATAACGTGAAAAATTTTGTAGCTCTATGATAAAATGATTATTTAATTGAAAAAGAAGGAATAATAGTGGTGTTCCATCGAGATTTTGTATTACCTATGTTTAAATCGAAAATAAATTATATGTATAAGAATAATAAGTGGATTTTTTATTTAAATCAAAAAGCATCCCTCCTATGATCACTATTTTAAGACAAATTTCATTCTTTTTTTATAAAAATGTTCTACTAGTACTTTATTGTGATGATATCAAATATTTAACGTGACTAGACGACTCTATTAGTAATAGTTAATAACAAATTAGTCATACATTTAAAATTACGTCGAAACTTTGACTGTTCTACTTTTATTATTTATACGACAGAAATTGCACGTGTTTATCACCGATTCTGATTACTTGGAAAAGAAACTATCAGGTGTAATTTTAACCTCTTTTTACGAATATATTATGAATTTTCTTACGATTCAACCTACTAAAGTTTCCAAGATTTGATAAAATTGTAAATAATACAACAATACTATGATGGCGAATTGTTTATATGAACTGTTTCAGAAATATGGATATATTTTTTTTATTATACACATTTGTTTATGAACATTACAATCTGATCAACGTTGAACAATTTTTCTCTAACATAAACTCTCTCTCTGTGTTTAGCTCACAGCCCGTGTGTCTTTACTGCCTGTAGGGCCATCTACTTCAGTGTATCATATATCTTCTCTCCAAGATTGGAGATAAGATATATGATACACTGAAGTACCTAATATATCTGAAAGTACATAAACAAGTACACTAGGATCAAAACTAGGAATGACTTTGAAAACCCTGCAAGTAATCAGTTTAATTGAACCAAGCCTGTGAGACTTTTTCACCCCTTAAAATTTCGTTTGTGTATAACAATTCATTGGAGCGAGGTATAATAATTTAAATGTACACAGGAATCACTCCATATCGCTCCAATTCTCCAGAATATCCCTTTATCGTCTTCCCTATAGCATCTGATACGCGATAGAGGCACAACTATCAGCCAAATGCTCTTCATGTGGGAGTCCTGCGTAATAGAACGCCAACATGGTTCCCCAGCCGATTCAAATTCAGGCTAGCGTTAAGCTCTTTATTCCTGTTATCCTCTTGTGATTTATGTGTTTCCATGTCTTCATTTAATTGTGGATTTGGAGGGTGCGGCAAAGCGCTGTCTTCCTGGTACATCTGAGGTTCCCTGTTTGGTAAGGCCAGGAATTCGTCCTGGGTCTTGTTTGTTTTTTTGACCTTTGGCTCGTCGGTGGGAGGGCGTTTTTCTGTTCTGTTCTTTGGCTGCTTTTCCTTCTTTTTCGGAGTCTGCTTTTCCGCTGCTTTTTGTGGCTATTTCCGCTGCTTTTTGGGGGATCTTAGAAACTCCTACAATAGGCATGCCCGCTTTATGCACAGTAAAATTACGGACAATATTTTAGGAGAAGGAAACTCGATCTGTAAACTACATACCAAAATCATGTAGCCGAGTACCGTCTTGTAACTCTTTGTCGTAAGGATTTCTTGTATTTTGCCATATTCTTCTAGCTTTTATTTTTTTCAAAACTAGTTATTTGGTACATTGTTGATTTTGATTTTTGGCTATATGTAGAGGTTGCCTTCCACACGCCTTTTTATGTTAACGTTTATAATTTAGATTTATATATTCTTGAAACGTTTCTCAATATGTCTGATTAGTGCACAAGCGAGGAATAGGTTCAATATGCAAGCTTTCTGTAAGTATAGTTATGATTAGGGACTGTGGTCAGAGCTAAGATCAAAGCTGTATTTTATTTCGCAATATATTAATAGTAATTCTTTTAATAATTGATTTTTTCAAATTTCTTAGTTATATTCTATATATAGTTCCATATCATAAATAATTTCCACATTATATATCAACGTATTTGTCTGTATTATCTCACAGTTTTTTACAAAAAGTTCTTTATTTTTTAATACTGTATATTCCTCAACAAAAACATCCCTTTGTTTTTAAAATTTTTTTTATTTCACAACGCGACGGTAACGTGAAAAAACGATGTTTAAACGTGGTATTAAGTTACTTCATTTAAGAAGGAAACATAAAGACCACCTATCTAGCATAAGGGCTTAGGGATTCCCTTTCTAAGGACCGATACACAAATGTCTATACACGTGGGGCACATAATTTGTGCTAGATGTCTGCTAAAATCATCTCGAGCGGAACTCACAGATTAGCGGATTAAAATCGATTTGTCGAACAACCCATCGGGTATAAATTTTATAGATTGTGTAAACATTTAAATGGATTCATGTATGTCATCCATAACTTGTATCTATGACTAAATTCATTCATTAAATACGAAAAAAATTTACTATTTTTAAGAAATTTTAACTGTATATGTATGAGCCCCGTAAGTAGTTTCATGGATAAATTTACTGGTCATAAAACTGCTTAGGTAAAGGATAAAAATATGGAAGAGACTATAGCCCAGTTAAGATAGAATTCCAGTTTAAAAAAATTCGCATAGAGCTAAAAATTTGTACGAATGTTCGGGACACTGTAGAGTTCGGATTTAAAAGCATAAAGAAACGATCAAAAAACAACAATTTTATGAAAAAAAGCTGGTATCAAATTTTGTCTGTCGATTATAAAATTCATTCTTTGAAGGAATATCTTTTTAAATACCTTAATAATGGGAAACAAACTGATTGGACGATAGGATAGTTCGTGGCGATTGGGGGATGATGAACGTCGGCGATTATTCTGGCTATGATAACTTTTATGCTTAGGTTAGCAAACCAGGATATTCTTCTTCGTCCTGGGGCCCTTTTCCCTTCAATTTTACCTTGCAAAATGCATCGGAGTTTAATAAGGAAATAAACAGAAAAAAACAAATGAATTCTTTAAAAAATGACTCCACATCATCTCAATCGGGTTCAGCTCGCAATGGTAAGGCGGCAGGCTCAAAATCTTAACGCCACATTTTTTCGCAATTGTTCAAATTTTGTACTTGTCGTACTCGTCTTTAAATGCGGCCGCAGTATCCAATAATTCACTTTTTAGGTAATCTTCCTCGAAGAAAATGTTCTGCTCGATTAGCCTATCATTGATTTGTCTTTTGTTCCACAACGTTTTCGGGAAATCAAATTTGAGGGAGAGGTATGATGCGTTATCCAAAACGACAAGTTTGGAATTAATGCCTTCTCAAACCATTCTTCAGATAGATCTCCGTCCATTTCGTCGAGGTAATCAGCGGTTCCCTTCTTGACCAAGAAAGTTCATTTGGCCCATGCCACACAATCAGTTTCGCTTCCAGCATGAAGAACAAACCGAATACCTCTTTGGGTTGGGGCTTTCAATTCAGTAGAGAGCCATTTTATGAAGGCATCTCGTGGAATTTTGATCGTTGTGTCCCTTTTTTCCTTGTGTCCCTTTTTTCCTTGTGTCCTTTTTGACTGAAGCACCGACGTTAGTCCAAAAACTTATCAGTATAAACAAGGTGCTGAAGCATATTCAGCCACCGAGTATACAAGTCCTAGAGCGGATGATCTAAGTACGGAGGCTGAGGACCCCCATGTACTGCCACATAGCTTTTGGACTATATTATTTCTTATTTTCAGTTTTGCTGTCGTTCTTTGTAGATGTTCTTTAAAACTTAATGTTCTGTCCAGAGTCACTCCAAGATATTTTGGCATTGAATTATGAGAGTCTCAGGTAGGTCCGCGATATATAAATTGAACAGTAATTGTGCCAAAACAGATCCCTGTGACAGTCCGTTGCTGAGCTTCATTTGGACACTTTTAAAATTGCCCATTGTGACTTAAAAAGGTCTGCCGGTGAGCATGTTATCAAAGAGTTTAGTTACCTTTTGACACGGGATGGCACGGATTAGTTTGCAGATTAGTCCTTGTCTCCAGACAGTATCGTATGCAGCTGATAGATCAATGAAAGCAACGGTTATTTTTTGCTTTCTTCGAAAACCTGCTTCAATATGTGTTGTTAAGGATAGGATCTGATCTGTGCAGCTGTGGTTAGGTCTGAACTCTGCTTGCTCATTAGGTATCAATTCAAATATGTTTTCTACTAATTCTGTTGTAGATTAAGCGTTCCAACAGTTTATAGACACAGCTCAGCAAAGCAATCGGTCGGTAGTTTTGGGGCTGATTATTTGCCTTTCCTGGTTTTTAATATTTTTTTTTTGTTATAATTATGTTTATTTACAATCTACATCAAAAAGAGTATTAAGTAAATGTGATACAGGTTTTGCGCGTGAAGGGGAGACATCCAATGATGTCTCACCTTATTCTACTTTGGTTTAGTTCTGAAGAAGGTCTTGGGGCCAGGTTCTATGTAATCTTCTTGTGGCTGGTCCATTGTTGTATAGTTCCCTTACTAGCTCATTTTCGTGGTGAATGGTACGTTCATTTTGTGACTCCGTGGCTCGATGAATTTCTTCTCTGATGAAAGGAACCTTTAAGTCATAATGGAGTGTTTGGTTACTTACGTACCATGGCGCATCCACTATCGATCTTAGTACTTTAGACTGGAATCTTTGGATAATATTCAGCGACGTTGGCTTTGCACAGCCCCATAGGTGTAGTCCGTAGAACCAGATAGGTTTGAGTATGGCTTTGTATAGAAGAATTTTGTTTTGGATGTTAAGTTTTGATTTACGTCCAAGAAGCCAATACATTTGCCGGAATTTTAAGTCGAGCTGCCTTCTTTTGGTCTGGATATGTTTCTTCCAAGTGAGTCGTTGGTCAAGATGGAGGCCAAGGTATTTAGCGTCTGTTACTGTTGGTATTCTTATATTTTCCATCCTTACAGGTGGGCATATATTGTGTCGGTTGGTAAATGTTATTTGAGTTGATTTTGTTTTATTTACTTTTGTTCTCCATTTCGTATACAATCACTGAGTATGTTCAGATGATGTTGCAGGTTTTGTGAGGCTTGTATGAGATCTTCATTTACGGCTAGTAGTGCTACGTCGTCAGCAAAGGAAGCGATTGTAGTATTATTGGTCTCTGGTATATCGGCTGTGTAGAGTGAGAAAAGCAGCGGCCCTAGAACACTACCCTGCGGGACTCCGGAGTTGATAGGATAGAGGTTGGATTGTTGGTCTTTGAATTTTACAGAGAAATATCTATTTGATATGTAGGATTTAAGTAGGAGGAAATAGTTACTGAATAGTGCTATTTTTACTTTGTAAAGCAGACCTCTGTGCCAAACTTTGTCAAACGCTTGTGAGATGTCTAGAAATACAGCGTTGCAGTATTTCTTTTCTTCAAGACTTTTTGATATTTCATTTATCATTCGATGAACTTGTTGGGTAGTGGAGTGATTTTCCCGAAAAGCCAAACTGATGTTTTGGAAGTAATGTAAGGAATTCATGATCTGCGTATATCCTTTGAAGTAGCAATCTTTCAAAAACTTTGCTTACGGTTGGGAGTAGGCTGATAGGTCGATAAGATGTTACTTTCATTGGGCTCTTTTCCTGGCTTGATGATCATAATGACTTCAGCAAATTTCCATATTTTTGGAAAGTATGATAAGCTGTTAGCAAAGTTATGGTCTTGCGAGGAAGTTGTTTTAGTACTTGTGCCGAGATTAAATCAATAACCTGGGACCTTTCGTGAATTGAGTTTGTTTTATTTCTTTCCTGACTTCTATAGGAGTAAAACTTTTAATTGGGAGTGACATTTGACATGCTGCGCTAATTAGTTCTTCACTTCCAGCTATAATGGAGGCCTTTTTTAGTGAATGAGGGATTTCTCCTGATTTTAACATATCTGTATAGAAATCAGCCAGCCATTTTCTAGCATATTTGCCACAATGGAGTAAAAATTCTGGATGAATTTTATCGGGGCCTTGTGCCTTTCCAGACTTAATTTCTGATATTGCTGAAATAATTTCTTCTGGAGTAAACTCGTAAGAGTATTCAGATGTACGGCCGGCATGCAGACTTTGGTATTTTTTAGTTCTTGTTTGACTTTGGTGGTGTGATCACGATCTCTAGGTGCTCTTGAGGTTGCTACAATGTGGGAGGCTACTCTGTTGGGAGCTATTGGTAGTTTGTCTCTAGTTGGGAGTCTGCTACTACCAAGTTTTCTAAGTAAAGACCATGCTTTTCTGCTTGATTTACTAAAGTCTAATTTTTCCACAGTTTCCATTTTTGTCGTCTGGCTGCATCCAAACTGTGCAGTAGTTCGTCCGCAATTTCTCTGTCTTGGCTTTCGTTGTATTCTTGATACAATTTTTCACATTTTTCATCCCATCCTGGGACATACTCTTTACGATATCCTCTGGGTATAGTTTTCTTCGATGTAGAGATAACCGCGCCAACAAATCTCATGTAGTTTGCACATGTTGGGGGCATCCATCCTGACATTTGTCCAATTTTTCAGTAAAAGTGGCCCAATCTGCTTTTTGAAAGTTCCACCTAGGTCGAGGAATAGATGATATTATTGGTATTTTGATGCGTACGTGGTTCAACACAACAACCACAAATCTCTTCAGAGCCGCAGTTTACAAAATACAAATTGCCATGATGGTCGCCAGCATCCGAAACGGGTAGGCACTACAAGAAGAAGAAGAACTAACTCCCCGGATCCTAGACTATTAATAATAATGGATCAAAAATTATTGTTTAATCCCATATATTTATTATTAATTTAATATTTAACGCCTCTTCAGAATTTATTTTTTTACTTTCTTTTTGTTTTATATTTGTTTTTAGAAATAAATAACTAAAACCATTGTCAAACAAATATGTTTTTCTTGCAATTTATTTGTGTTATTTTGAAATAACTGCTTATCTTAAAAGTTCTCAATTTGCGGTTAACTTATTTTAACTCATAGGAAACTAAACGCTTAATGGCGTAATGCAGAAAATGCTATATATACTCGAACAATACCAACAATCCTCCGTATGTATTTTTATCGTGAGGTATACGTTTACAAATCTTGCAGTGTAGTGACCTGTGTATGTACAATAAATCTTAAGTTAATGTTCTTCAGAAAACGAAACAATATCCTAACTTGGAGTTGCAGAATTTAATCTACACACCTGCGAAAGTCGACCGAGTTCTTAAAATAAAACCAATGATATTTTAGATGTCAGCCAGACATGAATAACTATAAAAAAAGAATAAGTGTCCAATGGACCGTTGTAGTTTGAAACGATTGTTGACACAACCATAAAGCAAACATTACTGCAGACATGACTGTTGTGTGTGCGTGTGTGTGTTTATCAACATCGGTTTTGGTTTCTTTGCTATCTTTTTGTTATAAAATACTTGTTACCTACTAGGCATCTATCCGAACGTTATTTGTGTTAATATTACACATTATTTAAATCACGCAAAATTAACCTTCAAATGTTTTACATTTAAAATTTTGTAATTATTGGGCATGAACGACAATCATTGCATTTAAAATTACATGTTTTTGACGTTTCGATATGCAGTTCGGAAATCGTTTTCAAAGGGATGCCAATTGATGCCAAAATGAGGAAGTCTAGGTTAAGATGGTTAGGGCATGTTTAACTTCGAAATGATAATCTTCCAATAGGTACAAAGAAATGCTAAATACCGAAGAACCATTTCACTTCGAACAGCTAGAAGAGGTGGAACTAATCTAACATGACAAGTCCTTAAGAAATACTGATTATTTTTAATGTAATGTTCCCTTTATCTAAATGCCATAATTTCTGAGTTATTGCTACATTTACCTTATCTTCGCCGAAAATAATACATTTCTTCTTCTTCTTCTTCTTTTTATATAAACACGACTCTGTCTGTTTTCAATGTGCCTCGTGGTCTTCCTACTGATCGTCTTGCTATTGGGGTACTTGCCGTCTTTACTATTCTATTGGTTGTCATTCGGCGTATATGATCGTTCCATTCTACTCTTCTATTTCTTATAGTTCTTGATGTTCTCCACCTTGCATCTACGTCGTATATCTGTGCTTCTAGCTCTGTCCCAAAATGTTTTCATCAGGTCTTGTTTCTGTCGCGTATGTCATTATTGACAACATACAAAGGAAAGCTTCTACCCACAGCTGGAGATAGTATATGACAACGCGCCAAAAAATGACATTAAGGTTATAATGGTGATATGAATGCCAAAACAGGCAAGGAACCGCAGTTCTATGGCACAACAGGAAAACACTCACTGCACAATGAAACAAGCGAGAATGGGGAGTTTTTGATAAATTTTGCCACCAGTAAAAACATGGTTATAAGCTCCACATGCTTCCCACATAAAGACATACACAAAATGACGTGGATCTCACCAGATGGAACCACAACCAATCAAATTGACCATGTGATGATAGACAAAAGGGCAGCCACTAGTATCTCTGATGTGAGAACACGACGAGGAGCATGCTGTGGATCAGACCTTCTTTTACTGCAAACCAAATTTAGGTGCAGAGTTAACAGAGAAAGAAACGAAAGACAACAAAGAACAAACAAACTAGACCTGGAAAAACTGAAGACTCAGGAATGTAGAGAGAAGTTCGAGCAAGAAGTCACAAATGAGCTAAGGACACAAGAACTGCACTCCATAGAGAGCAAATGGAATAATATCAAAACAGCAGTGCTGACAGCAGCAGCGTCCACTGTGGGAAACAAGAAAAAGAAGAGAAGAGGAACATGGTTTGATGACGAGTGCAGGCAAGCGATAGAAGAAAGAAACGAAGCGCACAAAATGTACATAACAAGAAGAACACGGGAAAGACGAACATCATTTGAAGTCGCAAGACGGAAAGCAGACAAGATATGCAGAAACAAAAAGAGAGCTTATGAAAATGGACAAATAGAAGAAATGGAACAAAATTTAAAAAAAAAAAACGAAATTAGAGGAGCTTACGAATACCTAAAAAAGATAAAAAGTGGATATAAACCTCAAACAAGCCTATGCAAAGATGAAAGTGGGCAAATAATCAGTGACCAACAGAAAGTCCAGAAACCTGGAAGCATTATTTTCAGACCCTACTTGGAACACAAGTAGATATGGAAGATGAAATGGGTACGAACCATGTAGAAGAGAACGAAGTTGAAGTAGAAGCTCCAACCATAGAGGAAGTTCTCGAAGCTATTAAGGCCCAGAAAAACAATAAAGCCCCGGGAGTTGACGAGATTCCAGCAGAACTGTATAAGGTAGGTGGCAACCACCTATCAAGTCATATCCACGCGCTTATCAAAGAAATATGGCAAGAAGAGAAAATACCCGACGAATGGAAGAAAAGTATAGTATGCCCAATCTATAAAAAAGGAGACAAACTCCAATGCAAAAACTACCGTGGAATTTCTCTACTATGTACAGCGTATAAAGTCCTCACGTATATTATAAACAGCGACTCCAACCACTAGCAGAAAATATTATTGGAGAATATCAGACGGGCTTTAGACGGGGAAGATCGACAATGGATCAAATATTTACAGTCAAGCAGGTCTTGAGCAAATCGTGGGAACACGACATTGATGTTCACAACGTGTTTGTAGACTTCAAACAGGCATACGATTCAGTCAAAAGGGACAGACTATACTATATATTGGCAGAATTAGCAATACCACATAAGCTAATTAGACTCATTAAAGCCACAATGGATGAAACTCAGGCATGTGTACGAATACAAAACAACCGGACAGACTTTTTCAAAATCTCGCAGGGACTAAAGCAGGGAGATGGGCTGGCACCAACATTGTTTAACCTGGCACTGGAGTATGCGGTTAGGCAAATGCAAACTGGACGAGAAAACCTACTGACCAATAAAACGGTTCAACTGGCTGCCTACGCCGATGATATTAATATTATGAGTAGAACATCAACAGGAGCACAGGAAGCATACGCAGAGTTAAAAACACAAACGAAAAGGCTAGGTCTGGAAATTAACACAGAAAAAACAAAAATAATGGTACAGACGAGAAGAAATATAATCCCACAAAACATTATACATGAAGATGACATTGAAACAGGCAAACAAAGCTTATTTTGCCCTCTCCCATATATTTCGGTCTAAAAGTGTCCACCGAAATACAAAGATGAGAATCTATAAAACTTTAATTCGGCCAATAGCATGTTATGGCAGCGAAGCATGGGTCCTGAAAGAAACATCCAAAAACAAACTCGACACATTCGAAAGAAAAGTACAAAGGAGAATACTAGGACCTGTGAGGGAAAACGGAATCTTCAGAATTCGATATAACAACGAGCTCTATCAACTGTATAAGGAAACACCCCTGTCAGACTTCATTAGAATACAAAGATGGCAATGGGCCGGACATGTGATACGAATGGGAGAGGATAGGCTACCAAAACGAGCACTGAACGCCAGAATGCAGGGAAAGAGACCAGTTGGAAAGCCAAGAAAGCGCTGGGAAGACACAGTAAGCAGCGACGCACAAGCACTTTTAGGAGTCCGTGTATGGAGAAGAGCAGCCACAGACAGACAAGGGTGGAGGCAAAAAATAAAGGAGGCCAAGGCTCATTTTGGGCTGTAGTGCCGTAGAAGAAGAGATGTCATTATTGGTCTGATGACTGTTTTGTAAATTCTGATTTTCGTTTCTTTCCCGATATTTTTATTTCTCCATATTGTTTCATTCAGGCAGCCTGTAGCTCTGTTTGCTATATTTACTTGATTTTCCACTTATATTTCAAGCTTTCCGTCGCTAGATAATGTGATGCCTAGATATTTAAACTCCATCACTTGTTTTATTATCTGACCTTCCAGCTCCAATTTACATCTTAGTAAATTTGCTGTTGTGACCATGCATTTTGTGTTTTTTTGGGGAAATTAACATGTTAAATTTTCTGGCGGTTATATTAAATTGGTGCAGCATACATTTTAAATCATCTTCACTTTGAGAGAGTAGTATTGCGTTGTCTGCATAGCAGATTATTTTAAGTTCTTTTTCTCCCATTTGATATCCTTTTTAGTTCTTACTTTTTTTATTATTTCATCCATAATTAGGTTGAACAATAGAGAACTCAGAGAATCTCCTTGTCTTATCCATTGCCAGCTTCAATAGAATCTGTTAGTTCTTCTTCTACTTTTACTTTTATTGTGTTGTTTTGGTAGATATTTTCGATTGTTTTGATTATTCCTAGAGGTATCTCCCTTGCGTAACATATAATGGACTGATTAAACATCTAAGATCTAACAACATCACAAGAAAAATCAAATGCAAAATAGATAGATAGATAGATGGTTTATTGGTAATAAATTAATACAAAAGTATTTTTTATAAGTCAAATAAAATAAAGTAAATGTCAATATAGTTAATATTCACACATAAATATAAACACAAAACATAGATACATTGTTTTAAATTATACTGTTAACAATTACAACAAATTAAAATTGGAAGTAAAATACTCCTCATATGTAAAAAAAGCATTCACTATAAGGTAACTTTTAATTTTTGCTTTAAACTGATGAAAATTAAGAGCTTTTATTCTAGCTGGCACTGTTATAGAATTTTATGGCTAAATACCTTAAAATCATTTCTGGATCTCTCAAGACGGCTCAATTCTGGTATAAGATTATTGTTAAATCTGGTGGGATAATTGTGAAAATCTACACGCGCATTGTATTGGCTAAGATTTTGTTTAATGTGCAACACACTGCATAATGTATACACAAGGTAAAGTTAAAATTTTTAAAACTCTAAAAGAGTTTCTACAGTCTGCTCTATAAGGGAGCCCAGAGATAATACGAACACACTTTCTTTGTTGTGCAAACATTTTATCGATATAACAAGAGTGACCCCAGGAGAGAATAGAATATGTCAGATGAGAATGAAAATTACTATGATAAGCTGTTAAAATAGTTTCCTGGAAGTCACTTGTACAAGGTTCCTGAAGAGAAAAAGTTGCCGGGAAAGCTTTTTCGATAGATTAACTATATGTTGTTCTCAGGTTAATCCTGCATCCAAATATATCCCAGAAACTTCGCTCCGGTTACACATTGTGGTAGAGCAACGTTTTCTACACAAGTGTTATTTCTTAGAGTAAAATTAACACTTTGTGATTTAGAGTTGTTCAAAGAGAGACGGTTAGTTAAAAACCAATTGAATAAGTTTTTTTCAGATGTTTGGTAATCAAGGGTGTCGAATTCAGAAGGATGATAGCTTGCATAGAAAGTAGTGTCATCAGCAAATAAAACAGTGTTAACTGTTTTATTTTGAGAGTACACTAGATCATTAATATAGATAAGAAATAATACTGACCCAAAACCGAGCCTTGAGGGACACCGAACAACAAAGATTGTTTTTGAGAATCACACTGGTTGTAGTGAACATATTGATCACGATTTGATAGATCTGAATCAATTAGTTGAATTAGCATCACTATGAAAATTATAATAAGGAAGTTTTCTAAGCAGAATACTATGTGTGACACAATCGAAAGCCTTAGTAAGATCTAAAAACGATGCAAGAGTATCAAGATATTTCTCAAACCCTTCCAAAACATTGCTAGTGAATATTATCAATAGGTAAAGTTGTTGTTTTATTTTTTCGGAATACGTACTGGTTTATGGCAAACAGTTTATTAGATTCAAAATGTAGATTAATTTGATTTTTTTAATTCGTCATCATCATCATCATCAATAGAGCCTTTATTCTTAACCAGAGGTACTACCTTTGCAGTTTTTGAAAACTTGAGGATAAGTATTACAAAATATGATTGATTTATTAAAGTTGTTAGAGGTTGAACAATTATATCTTTAATTGTTTTAATAATTTTTCTGTTAAACCCATTCAGGATCTTTGCTGTTACTATTTTTTATTTCTGTAATAGCTAAGTCAACTTCACTAAAGTTCACTGGCTGAAAACTAAAACATGAAATATTTTTTGTGGTATATACTTTAAATAGTCATCAAGAGTTAGCTGAGGAACCTCAAGCTCATTTATTACTCTCTCAGCAGCTGAGCAGAAGAGGCTATTAAAACTATCTGCATTGATTACTATTTAACTGGGAATAAGCCACAATTAAAGATAAAAATACGTTTATTGACGTTTCAATTTCCACTTCGGAAATCGTTCTTAAAATACAAACAGTAAATTTACTGTTTGTATTTTGGTTTGTATTAAGGTCATTAAAGTTACTACATCCTGTAGCATATGCGAGGAAAAATTTGCTTTATGTTAACCACGTCTTAATTTTAAACACAATGCATACATTTTAAAACTTATGTTTACTAATAATTAGCATTTGGTGTTTTTGTAATAATAATATGTATATTCTCAATAAAAGTTTTGGTTTTAATTTACTTGAAAATATGATGCACTTCTTAAAAATTTCAGTTTTTGTTTTACCAAAAGGAATAGCCTGGTACTGATTTCAGATAAAGTTTCCAGTAAGTTTGTATATTCCTTGTATGTATGAAAAAAACTATTACTACGCATAAATCTTTAAAAATTTTAGAGATATATTGCACTCACATTTCTTAAGAACTACCAGTCTATTGCGACTGGTGTATCTAAACACAGAATTCTATAATAGTACCAGTCAATTACAACTGGTAAGCATACAACATAATTGAATTTTTCGTAATCGCATCGAAGGTGTTAATAATATCATAACCAGGTCTGCTGTCAATAAATTAGGAAAAAGTTTAACTAAAATGGTGTAGTAAAAGATTTATCCAAATCATAGTACTTAGTTGAAAACAAAAGTTGGCTGTATACCATAAATCACAAAAGTTTGATTTAAAAATCCTTCATAAAAGGTATATAATTAAAAGACCCTTTCGGACTACCTCACAATAGATCGTTTTCGAACCTGCTAGTCCTTGATCAGTGCATTTACTAGGTGTACACGAGTCAAGTCGCTATATATGTAGGTTAAAACACTAATCTGAAACATTCATTTGTTTCACTTTTACAGATTTTATTGTCTGGACTTGCAAAAGTCTTGGAAGTCATAAGTTTTACTTTATGTGTGTGCGTTTTTCTTTTTTGTGGCATAATCTTTATTTGTTCTAAAAATCCAAACTGTAAAAGATTTTGAAGGCAATAAATCGGTACGACCGTAGCTAATTAGGGTTAATCTATTTCGTCTGGACGGAGAGCAAGAATCTTTTCCGATATTTTTAGGGATAAGTGGATCTTGACGTACTAATAATTTAATAATAATATGATAATTTACTATTTCCGTTCTTTATTAAGTTTTCTGCATGTTCCAAAACTAAAAAACAATCATCAAATATTACATTTTTTAAATTAATATACATGGTTTGTCAAAAAATTTAAATTGTGAATAATGCTAGAATAACTTTTACATAAAATTCATATTTTTTAGGACGACGGGCTTTTTAGTTTATTTTAGTTAGTTTAGATGAGTTTAAATTGCCCCGTTGACATGGCCTCCTGGTGTATTGTTCGGTTATCCGAGATCTTTGTATTGCATCAAACACTGTGCTTAGAGAAATTCGTAAAGCATAAAGCATATTGTACAGCAACAGCTTGTGCTATTTCTTCTGGTGTCATCATTTTGTTATTGCAACTTTCGAAAAGAAGAAAACAAAAAAAACACTAAAGTCTAACTTGTAAACATTTAAAACATCAAAATAAACTTAAAATATTGCTGTTTAATTTAAGACACTATTTCACATTAATAGCAAAAAGTAAGAAGTTGAGCGAAGAACTGGTGTTGTTCTTAGAAATCATTAATAGGTTCAAACAAGAGAAAAACGTTATCGCTAATAAGGCATAAAATAAAATTTTAAAAAATTAAATAAGTTTTATCTACAAACGCAAAAATACATAAAAATTTGATTGTCCGGTTTAATTTTGCAGTCCAGTGTATTTGATGGATAAATACACTAGCGATCTTTTGCATGCCGCAAAAGACAGGCGTCTGGCTTATCCTCGAAAATCCTAGGTAAAATTCAGTGCGATATCTATTTCAAAAATATCTTTCTTTACGAAAACAAAATCCATTCACGAAGAATATTCTAAACGTCATCTTGTACTAGAATTTACCTTTATACCTACTTACAACCCCCTGTGGTGAAAAGTCTTTGGGTCTATACAATAAAACGATCGGGCGGTCTTCTATTCAGTGCGGTATATGGGGTAATGAAAATAATACGAGTATACCAGAGTAATATTATTTGTTGAATAATTAATTCACAACTTAGCAAGGGTACATACAAACAAGATTTTAAGGATGAACTTTTATAAAATTTTATTACAAAATAATGTATAACAAGATATTTGAGGTCACAGTATTCATTTTCTATGTCTTATATTTCTTTTGTTTTTTTTGTTACTTTTTTGACTGACAAATTGGCTTTTAACGTAAATTGCAGTTTGATGGTTCTGAAATGGAAAATGTTGAGATGTGGCAATAAAAAATCATGCATGAAGTTAAAATGAAAGGATTTACGTCTATTAGTAGTGCGATTTATACAATTAATACTTGAAGCCCAAATCGCGGGAGGAATATGTGCATCAGTTTTCAAATATTTATTATTTACTATATAATTTTTAAATTGAACCACTTTCACTTCTTTAGTTAACAATGTATCTGTTTTGACAACTAAATAGGTAATTAGACAAAATAATGAGTATTATTAATTTCAAAATAGGAGTTTAAAGAATTAAGAGGTAGTCCGGGCCCAGTTGAACTATCAGGCTTATTCCAGTGGAAGCAATAAGGAGGATTATCTTTCATTTTGGCTCAGCTGACATGCTCTCTCTAGCACTACAACCCATGAAACTGTGGTAAAAAGCATGCTTTTATTTACATGGTTGTGAAACGAGACGATTAACAGAGACATCGAAGAAAGATATGTCGCCGAACTGGATGAAATAAAGTATGAAAATAGAAGGTACAGTCATGGATAGCATACAACGAAAGCAGCTCAAATGGTACGGACATGTCCAATGAATGAAAGACAATAGACTCCCGAAACAAGTACCTGTATGAACACCTACAGGAATCCAGAAGAGAGGACTACCTTAGAAAACACGGATGGAAGGAATAAGAAACTCAATGAGCTCGAAAGAACTTAAAGAACAATGGAACAATCGAATTGAATGAAAAGTGAACGTCAGAAGACGTTTTATAGGGATTAAATCATATTATAGGTACATTATTTTTATATCATATATATATATATATATATATATATATATATATATATATATGTATATATGTATTTATATAATATATTATATATGTCGTAGGCAAATATGAAATGCAGGCATTTTTGCAAAAGCCTAGTCATTTTCGTAATGACTTGGCAATTTGTATAACGTTTTCATTTTTACGAAATGACTTCACCCTTTAGGTATTTACGAAACTACCGACAACGGTAATTCTATTTTGAACCGGTGTTGCAATTAAATGCAAACAGATTAAATAATATATAAAAAAATGTTGTACTTAATTCTCTTACCCTAGTTTTCCAATTTCCATGATTACAGATTACAGCAGCGTTTACAAAAGTTTACATTTACAGTCTAAGTGTAGTATTAGGTCACATTACAGATATTAGACATGACTAATCGGGAAAGATTCTATGAAAAATTACATAAATTTTACGCCTTTTTAAAGAGTTAAACATTTTACAAAGGATATTGTTGGTCAATATCAATGCCTATTTACTGCTGCAAAATCAACGATACATAAAATTTAAGCACATGGGCAGATTCTAGAAAAGTCACTAGAATATAACATAGATACACACTATCTCATCCTCGACTTCAAAGCAGCCTATGACAGTGTTAAAAGAACTGCATTATCTGCATTATGTAATGCAATGATAGACTTTGGTTGAGATCCCAGCGAAGTTAGTTAAGTTGACCCAACTAACAATGCAAAACGTAAGCTCGTGCGTTAGAATTGAAGGAGAAATTTCTACGTGCTTTGACGTTAATGATGGTCTAAAGAAAGGGGGAGGCGCTGACGTGTCTCCTCTTTAATGTTGCGAAAATTAAATATTAGAATGAATGTAGCTATTTTTAAAAGAACCATGAGAGACAGGTGTAGCTTTTACAAGGCACAAGTCAATTAGGACTTGTGGTAAACGAGGAAAAAAACCAAATATATGTTGGTTTTCCAACAGAGAATTCAAATTAACAATCATACCTTTGAGCAAGTCAAAGAATTCACATATCCTCGATCGCTAGTAAACGCAACAAGCACGACAAGCGATAATTCGCCAACGCACTATAAGAAGAATAAGTATTTGATGATTGTATGCAATATATATAATTACAGCGTGACCGTTTGGTTGGAAACCTCAAAATGTGTTCGTTATGTAACATTTAAGCAAAATACGCGAAAACGGCTGGATTTTTAAATTTATTTCTGTTTTCATTTTGGATATCCACATCACAACTATGAT
Source organism: Diabrotica balteata (assembly GCA_918026665.1). Lineage (NCBI taxonomy): Eukaryota > Metazoa > Arthropoda > Insecta > Coleoptera > Chrysomelidae > Diabrotica > Diabrotica balteata. Next base: position 11,736,681 of record OU898281.1, on the reverse strand, counting down.
AACGTCGTGATGACGTCATCCGTTTGTTTTTCTTTTAAATTGAAACCTTTTTTCTGTCAATTTTCGTATATATTTTCGTTTTAATGGCAGAAATAACATTATTTATTGGTTATTTAAATAAAAAAAACTTTAAACAAATGCTCAAATTAGGATCACCTCTTGCCAATAAGCCAAGGGTTATTATACTTCGTATACTACTAAAAAAAATACATCGTTATATTTTTTAAAGTACTTAAATTTTATCACATAATTCTTCTAAAATTACCACTTGCAGCATGAACTAAAACAGCTAAAAAGTTCATTTAATTGCCTCATTTGAAAAAACTGCTGATAAAATGAAAATGTCATAAATTATCGATAATTCCAAACATACTGACTTTTCAGCCTTTTCAGTGTTTATAATACCGCTACATTCCACTCCAAACATTCGTATTTTTTGGTAGATACTTAGACAAGGAATCTTGTCTAGGGTACATAATATATTTGTTAACGACGCCATAAAATATAATTTTTGTGGAGTAGATACATCAAAAGCGTTTTCTCAACATTCAGCAATTATTTGAAAACAAAACGCAAATTTTTCATTGTAGTTCGTTAAAAAAGGTCACGTGGCGCTAGAGAAAAATAATGAGTGTAATGACGGGTGAAGCGCACAACGCAGGAAGTAAAAGGCAGCAGCATCGCTTAGCTTTTGTTCTAATTGACTCTAAAGCAGTTCCTGGAGCGTTTTGTTTGGCGGGGTGTGTAATTGAGACTATATTCACTAATAATTTTCCTTTTGAGTTGTTTTTTTAGAGGATAGCTACCATGAAAATATTATTTTTCAATTATCTTCAGTGCAACAGTGCTTACATTTTTTATAGATCTTCCTTGCATAAATCCTAACAGATGTTCGGATATGTCAGTTTCTTCACTTATCCGATCAATTACTGTCCTTCATATTTTCATGGTGTGAATAAATAGATATATGACCCTGTAATTTGTGCATAGTTGAACATCTTTTCCAGGATTTTTGTTTCGCATCTCTTACTACCTTTTTGGCAATTTTACTGTTATTGTTATATTCTTCTTCTTCTTTTGACATCATAACCCTGGATGGATCTTTGCCTGTCTGACTATGTCCTTCCATTCAGATCTCTTGTGCCCTTCTTCTCCATTGTCTTATGTTCATTGTTTTCAGGTCGTCTTCCACGTCATCCAACCATCCCGTTCTGGGCCTTCCTTTTTTTCGCCTGCCTATGGGCTTCCATTGTAACATTTTCTTTGTTGTTTTTGCATCGTTTTGTCTCTGTACATGTCCCAGCCATGACAGTTTTTGACTTTTCACAAATCTTACAATGTCATAACCTTCATTTAACTCATTAACCTCGTCGTCTTCTCCTGATTCTCCATGTGCCATCTTCCTCTTCTACCGGGCCATATACTTTCCTCAGTATTTTTCTCTCGAATGTCCTGAGTTGGGCTTCATCTTTTTTCGTCATTACTCAAGTTTCACATCCATAGGTTACTACGGGTCTAATCAGTGTTCTGTAGATAGTCATTTTGGTTCTTTTGTCTAATAATTTCGATGTCGTTAATCTTTTATTAGCATACTATGTACGATTCCCGCTGGAAATGCGTGCATTAATTTCGCTACTTACGGAGTTCTTCTGATTGATTTCTGTGCCGAGATATGTAAAGGCATCCACTCGTTTGATAGTAGGTATAGTTGTCTATTGTGATATTATTTTCATTGTCAGTTATTCTTTTGACTGTCATATACTTCGTTTTTGCTTCGTTTATTTTGAGTCCTCTTTTTTTTGCTTTAGGATCAATTTGTTTGAACACTTCCATTAGTCGTGGCTTATTCCTACTAATGATGGCTACATCGTCTGCATATGCAGTAATTTGTACTGATTTGGTGTTTATATGGCGGTTATATTGGTTTTTTGATGACTGCCTCAAGAACTAGGTTGAAATAGCATGGTTGATAGGGCATCTCCCTGTCTTACTCCCATGTTGATGTTAAACAGGGGAGTCAGTTCTCCATCTACTCTGACTGCGGCTTTTGAACTCTGCAACGTCATTTTTATGAGGCTGATGTGTATACCTAGATTACAAAGGTCTTCCAGCATTCTGTCTCTTTTCACACTATCAAAAGCTTGTTTAACGTCTATATACATATTATATAGGTCTATGTCGTATTCATAAGCTTTTCTTGTATCGTTTCTTAGTATGAATATGTTATCTGTAATGGCTCTATTTGGTCTGAATCCATTTTGATAATCACCAATTATATTTTCGGAGTATTCTAATATCTATTGTAGATTATACCAGAAAGAATTTTGTATATTACATTTAGCAATGTAATTGGCCTATAATTCTGGCATTCCCTCTTATATCCTTTTTATATATTGGCTGTATGAGGCCAACTGTCCATCTCCTCTGGCATTTGCTTCTTCGTCCATATTAATGTTATTAGGTAATGGATTCTTTCCCAGAGTTCGGATCCTCCATGCTTTAATAATTCTGCCGAAATTCCGTCCGTTCCTGGTGCTTTATTGTTTTTTAGTTTATTTATTATCTGAACTACTTCTCCATAACTCGGATTTTCGATGTGCAGCTCCGCCGTATAATATATTGTCTCGTTCTGATCATTTTCGTTGTCTGCATTTAGATTTTCTTCGAAATATTGTTTCCATCTCATTAAAATTTTTTTGCTTCTCTGTTAGTAGTTCTCCGTCCTTGTCTTTGCATATCGTTAGTTTTGGTCTAAATGACTGTGTGCTTTCTTTTATGGATTTACTGCTTTCGCGTCTGTTGTTATGCTTTACGATTTCTTGTACTTGTTTTTTCATAGCCTTTCTTTTCTTCTTCTGCATATTCTAGTCGCTTGTATTCTTTTTTCGTTATAAATCTCACTGCTATTTCTTGTGTTTCTTTGAAGTTGGTTAAGCCTAGCTTGCCTTTTTTCCTCTACTGCAGTTCTGCATTCATCATCATACCATTCCGCATTTCTTTGCCTTTTGGCTTTTCCGACAGTTTCCTCTGCTGACTCAGTTATAATTGTTTTTAATTGTCTCCATTCCTCCTCTGCAGTATCTTCCTCTCTAGTTCGGTTGAGTTTTATTTGGAGAGCATTTCTGTAATCTTGTCTCTTTGTTGCGCTTTTGAATCCTTCGTTATTCTTATATAAAACTGCCAAACTGTTATTCTTTGTTCACTGGATCCTTTTTTGTACGTATGTATCTTTTCCATGCTTCTTTTTTTTATCATAGATAACCACTTTTACTGAGCTTGTCCACCATCTGTTTCGTTTTCGGTTTTTCATTATTTTCTTAATTCCACAGGATTTTTTTAGCCTTTTGCTGATTCGTATATTACTTAAAATATAATAAACACAAAACACAGCATTTATGATAAAATTAAAAACTACTTTTAATAAAATATTTTTCATACTAAATTATATAAGGTGTTCAAAATGACCTAAAATATTTATGTACGCCTAAAAACGGTCATTGAATGAGGCACTTACATTACGAAGCAGTTGTACACTAACACTTCAATTAAATTTCCTAGGTATTCTATTTTTCATCTAATAAAATCTTTCAAAGCTTACTGTTGTAGGTTGTCACCTCTCAGGAAACGGTTCATGATAAATTCTTACTGATAATAACGCAAATATTGCATTCCCCCAATATCCAGATCATTAATCTACCATTTCATCAATAATAAAATTGATCTTAACTAGTAAATTTATACACAACCAATTTGTGTTCTATTTAAAATTACTGAGAAAATAATTTACTTGCGTTTTGGCTCACCCTGTATTCGATATAAAGAAAACTAGCAATATCAATCATTTTCGAAAATTTTAACAGTCAATAAAAAAATATAGCAGCAATAGATTGCTGACAGCAATAGTATTGAGCTTTCACATTGGTCACAAAAGTATCACATTTCACAAAATTAGTTTCATCCTTTCATCACACTGATACAGTAGACGAAACTAACAAGAAGCCAGAGATGATTTTATTCTATATGATATACCAAATGTGGAGTAGATAATTTAGATAAAATTGCGTCATCTTACGATTTATCTAGAAATAGACAAATATAGAAATAAACATCTGTATTTTCTCTGTCATAAAATTTTGCTGAACTCTTTGTGATTTTTTAATATAGTTTCATTATTGTTGATAATGATGTTGATGATGTATATGATCAATTTTTGTAAAATATCGAAGAAGATATCTGAGGTTTTCCATTATTTCTTGATCTTCTTTGGTTTACTGCATTTTTATGTATCAAGCCGCATAAGAATGCATTTTGTCTATTGAAATCCCCCATTTTCATCTCCCCCAACATTTGAAACTCATTCACCTTTTGTCACTGAATAAAATGATAATAAGTTTTTTAGTCATTATTGTTCCAAATTGCACTTAACAGGGGTTTATACAACAGCAATCACAGACTTACTTCACTTTCATTATAAACAAAAACATGTTTTGTAGAGAAAGGATACTAGTACTGCTCCTAGTGGTGAATTCATGTACTAATAACTAAAACCATTTTCATTCTGAATAGTACTATGTCAGGGGATTTAATAAATTGACTTCATTTTTTGAAATTTCATCACTTATGCCACTTTCATTCTCACCGGCTCATATATTTGTAATATCCAGATTCATTCAGAATTGACACAAAACAACTTTTGTAAATGATGGAATATTTTACCTCCAAGAGCTTTACCACCGTTGAAAAAACTACTTATTTCAATCCATAAACTTTTATAATAATTAATGCGTATTACCGCCCTTTTAAAATATTTGTTTTCATTATCTTTTCACTTTCTATCCCAAAATATATACACAATATGTAAATCACTGACCATTTTTCAAGTACCGTAAATTCGGAGTGAAGTAAGTAAACAACCACATCCACTATCTAGCACTGGTTCATGGCCACTAATAAATCAGATTATGCAGAGCGAGAGCAAAGCAAATAGCCAACACGAAAATAGAGATCTGCTTTTAGTGAAATAACTCCACAATTCAACTGCCTCGCCAAATAAATCAACAACTTACGGCCGTTATTTAGATTGGTACAATTGCTAAATGTGACCTTGAAAAGGGATGAAGGAAGTATACAGCGTGTCTAGCTAAAACTATCACTCATATATAAATTTGGAACGCCTAAAGTTTCACGGAAAGGGTATTTCTAATGCTCGGAAAGATAAGAGGAGGATGGAGTATAAGAAGAGAGTGGCATGGTGGAAAAATTTAAGGGACGGATAGAGTAAAGACAATTAGTATTTTAATGGGAATAAGCGACAATTGAAGTTTAAAACAAGTTTATTGATGTTTCAATTTCCACTTCGGAAATCGTTCTCAAAATACAAAACATTCATAAATTAAACAAATTTTGTTGTTTGTTACTTAAATAATTTAAATTTACCTCACTCCTGCATGCTGACAATTTAGCCATATATGTATTATACATTTTAAAGTAGACTACTTTAGTAGAATTTTTTTTAAGAAAGTGCATAAAAAATATTAAAATGGAGACATTGTAAAATGTTTCTTAGTATATGATAAAAAGTTGAGGAATACATCAAGAGGCGTCATATTGTTTACATTTTTATCACTCTACCTAACGTAACTTGGCATCTCGACATGATAGGATTGGTAGTTAAAATCTAACGATGTGAAGATTTTCGAACGCAATTATCTGGTACGCTGTTTTTCTTTGTATTCATGACCACTATCGATGTTAAAATGATTAAAAACTATCTAAGACTAATGAAATTTAAACATGTAATATCTTTTACTGTTAAAACATACATACACTCTCACATTCTCTGAAATCTATAGACAAAACAACGGTCATAAAACAAAACAAACGTTCCAGCATAACAAAGCAGCTAATAAAATATTTCGAACCCAACAGAAAACAAAACAAACTCGGACGAACTGAACAGAAATTCTGACATACGATACCAGAACATTAAGTGTGAACTTTTGAAGTTAATAAATCCTGAAAAACGAAACACATTTTATATTTTTCAATAACTAAAAATAAGAACAGAGAACTGGTTGTTTGGAGAAACTCAATAATAATAATCGTAAAAAATAATAAAAAAAAAAGTTATGACCGATGGCTAGACGAATTTATGACCCAATACGTTCGCTGAAGTATATAAGACGTGTACACGATTTTTATGAAGATTTTAGGTATCCAAGTTGTTATGGCTTAAGCTTTTTTTCTTTCGAACATTTTTAAATGCTTAAGCTTTGGTTTCCAAACTTTTAAGAACCTACTGCAAGGTGAGGACACAGTTGCTACCATATATTCTTTTCAAAAACAAACAATAACAGTCAATATCTGTTGTGAACTGGCAACGTATACAGGGTGTCCAGAAACTCTCCTGACAAACGAAGACCGGAGATTCCTCAGATAATTTTAAGGCAATTTTACCAATTCACCTCGTCCGAAAATGCTTTCTAAGAAAGCTAGAGAGCTCTTTGAAAATGGAGCCTTGTAATTGTTTTTTTTAAATACCTACAGAACGCTTTAATTTAGAAAAACGAAACTAGTACGATTATTGATTTTCCAGATATAAATCGATTCCATCAGTTTTGAATGTCTAGTACCGGTCATAAGCGTCTGTTTTGGGTAGACAAACGGTTATTTTAACGCAGGATTTTTTTGTCTAAAACTTTTAAGCATTCTAATCAATTTGAAAATTTTTCGTTACTTCTTCATGAAAGTTAAATTAATATCTTTTGCACTAGTTGGCTTTGAACTGACAACAAAAGCATAACCTACGTTTTTCATCTTTTAGTTTTTGACTTTGTGGCATTCAAATATCTTCATCTTCTTCTTCTACTTCTTGGAGATCTTTCGATCTGTTTAATTCTGAAGCTGCCTCTGGCTAATATCCTGGGAGGTAGATTGCCAACAATCCCTCCATCTTTTAGGTGATCTTCCGGGAGGTCTTGAACCTGGCGGGTTGTTTTCTAGGGCAATTTTTGGGAGTCTATTCTCATCCATTCGTCTTACATGATTATACCAAATCCTCTTACGCTGCCTTCCCCATCTTACAATATCTTGAGTTTTGCACTGCTCTCTAACGTTTGTATTTCTCACCCTGTCTCTTCTTGTTTTTCCCACTATTGTTCTTAGGGTTTTCATTTCAGCAACCCTCAGCTTCGTTTTGTCGATATCCAAGTCTTACAGATTTTAATTTTATTATCTGTACGCATATACATAGACTATCTTAAGTAGACATCGTGACAATGACAAAAAGGAACCACCAGAAGAAATTAAAAACCAACTTAAGGCTAAAATAAAAATGTCAACTCGGAGCTACAGTCAGAAATAAGCAAATCAGAAATAAAGAAATCATTGAAAGAAATGGAAAAACAACAAATCGCCTGGAAAAGATGGAATAACTGCAGAGATGCTGAAATATGGAGGAAAAGTGGTAATTAATACTCTAAATTTCCTTTTTAACAAGATATTAAAAGTAAAAAGAATCCCAAACAACTGGAAGGAATCCGTAACCATTATCCTACACAAGAAAGGGGATAAAGCAGATATAAAAAACTACCGTCCTATAACACTCCTCAATGTAATGTATAAACTTCTAACAAAAATTTTAACCAATAGATTGACGACAAAATTCCACGGATACCAGTCGAGAGAACAAGCTGGTTTTAGAAAGGGATTCAGCACAAGTGACCATTTACTAAGTATGAAAGTACTTATAGAACGAGCAAATGAATACCGCATTCCTCTATACATGGCGTTCATAAATTTCGAAAAGGCTTTCGACAGTGTCGAACCATAGGCAGTGAAAAGTTCTTTGATTAACAGCAGAATTGACCACGGATATACGGAACTAATAGCCAATATATCTAAGGAAGCCAAAACAACAATTAAAGTATATGAAGGAACAAAATCAATACAAATAAATAGAGGCGTGAGACAGGGTGACACAATAGTACCGAAACTTTTCAATCAGGCTTTGGAAGATATTTTAAAAGATTAGAATGGGAAAAAAAGGTATAAAAATTTGTGGACAACGCTTGAACCATCTAAGGTACGCTGATGACATCGTATTGATAACCGATAAAAAAGAAGAATTATTTGAAATGATGAACGAACTGGACGTAGAAGCTGGAAAGATAGGCCTTAATATGAATTACAACAAGACCAAAACTATAACAAATTATACAGATGAAGTTCTTACTGTTCTTACTTATGATTCCCAAACGTGGACATTTACAAAAGCAAACATGGAGAGAATCATAAAAACCCAAAGAGCAATGGAAAGACAAATGTTGCACATAAGAATATTGGATAAAAAGAGAAACGAGTGGATAAGAGAAAAAACAAAAGTAAGGGATGTTGGACAAGAAGTTGCAAAATAGAAATGGAGATTTGCCGGACACAATATAAGACAAAAAGAAGACCGATGGAACAAAATTCTTATAAGTTGGAGACCGTGGGAATATAAACGAAGCAGAGGAAGGCCCCAAATGAGATGGGTAGATGATATCAAGAAGCACGTGGGCTCTAGGTGGATGACTGTAAAGAAGAACGAAACAGAGGAAGGCCCCAAATGAGATGAGTGGATGATATCAAGAAGCACGTGGGCTCTAGGTGGATGACTGTAGCGACAGACTTTAGATTTCTAATGCAGCAATCTTCTGCATTAGAAACCAGCCTCTTCAGGCAAACATTTTGGTAATGAGTTCACCTATCTGCTTACTGATCTCCAAAGGAAGCCGGTGATGTTGCCTATTGATTCGGAAGGTCTAATAATTTTATGGGGGGATATAAAGTAATAAGTTTTTACACGTCCCGTCCCTTTAAGAGAAGGACTTCAATCAAAATACTGCTTGGTTTTGGACAAATAAATATAGATAATCAATAAATAAGTATACTTAAAACAATTAAAATTTATTGCGATGCATTAAAAGATGGATTAGCCTGTTGCCTGCCATTCAAAACAAAATACCTGTACCATCATCATTTTATTTACAATTTGAAAAAAAAAATGTTAAGTTTACTATGCTGTTAACTTTGTCGTAACTGTGTCAATAAGCATGCTGTCGAGACGTATTAAACCTGAATAAAAAGTTTCATCTTGTTGTCCAACTGCGCGATATTTATATCATATTTAAACTCTCTAGACATAGTTTGCTATGTATTATAACCACTTTTATACACTAGCACTATTTATCAGCCCTAGTGAATCTAATTCCTATCCGATCTCATATTTTATCATACATAATCGATAGTTAGGCAAAAATACCTATTTTCATAAGCACACATTCCGTTTCCCTAAATAGAAATCACAGTTTAATCCCTTTCAAAATTAAACAAACAATCTTCAACCCTCCGCAAAATCAACATCCTACAATTTGTAAACGTCCGCTTTCGTCCGTGCGACCCTTCGATGCGAAAATCGAGACAAAATCCCTGGATCATCGGCACCAATTAAAAAAACATCCGGAACGTCCAAAGCCCACTCTGTATCTGAAGTGCCGAAGCGTGTTAAATTGGCCTAATTTTGATGGTGGATACGCCGTTTGCCTTTCCCTTGCTAGCGAGGCTGATTCAACCCCTACACAGCCTCTTAAGGGGATTTAACAGAAGGGATCGAATTCGATATTGTCTTGGAAAAGTAAGGAAATCGTTTTTGAAATGTACAATTCAATCACGAAGCTATATTGTTTCCATATCTCTTGCACGTTGTACGTAATTCGGCAAGAATAAATATGAAGGCCTTATATTTATATCCAAGAATATTCCTTCCTTATGATCCTCTCTTGCCTTTGGGAGCTTTTACGTTGTTGTCGCATAAGTTACTGCGATATTAATTGGACTATTTAAATTTATACAATAATTACGCAGAGTTTATTTATCCAATGAAAGTAATACAAACGTTACTGGTATTAATGCTAAATATACAATTACAGAAAAAATATAATACAAACACTAATATGATTACTTTAACCCAGTGGTTCTCAACCTTTTTGTGGCGACAGAACACTTTTAATTACCGAAAAAAATTGCGGAACACCAAAGCAATAACTGGAAGCCTCCAGGGTCAAAATTGCCATGATGATAGCCAACCTTCGTAGCGGAGATGGCACGTGAAGAAGAAGAAAGCAATAACATGCATATATTGATAAACAAATTAGGATTAGCACATAAATTCTGTAATAAACTTTATTATACGTACTCAAATTTGTAAAATTTTACTTAAAATATGAAAACAAAAAACATTTTTAAAATTAACAAAAGCGTAATTCTCAAAATACATCATATGAGTAAATACTTCAAATTAGTTAGACACTTGTGCCTGGTGTCGTTTGCAAATTTGCTCAATATCAGGCCTGATGTGGGAAAGAGCTACTCTCATTTCTTGTTCTAAGTTTAGCAGCCTTTCCCGTTTCTTATTTTTAATGTTTGTTAAAGATGAGAACCCAAATTCACATAAATAGGACGTTGAAAACTGTATTAAAATACTAATCGCTTTTTTGGCAAGAAGTGGATATTTCTCTTGGACCAAGATCCAAAATTCCTGAACATTCACTTCTGAAAACTTAATTTTCAGAGTACGATCAGATGACAACGAAATAAATTCTTCTTCTTGGTTCAGAAAAAACTGGAAATTGGCTGTATTACTTGTGCTAAAAGGACTTCTTATCCAGTCATATTTTTCTACGTTCAGAGATGGAAAATACCTGGCAATTGTCTCCTCTAATAGTGATAAGTGTTCTGTAACTATATGCGTGATTTTTTGTTCTTTATCTTTATCACCTTTATTCTGAAGCAGTGGAAACTTATCCATTTTATTTGTCTCTAAAATGCGCTTCTTCCAAAATGACAATTTTTTCTGGAAAGCTGGCAGCTTGTCCGTGGATGTTAAAATATTTTCATTTTTGGCTTGCATACTTGAGTTAACGCCATTTAAATAATTAAAAATATCGGCCAAATATGCCACTTTAGTGCACCATGCATCAGTTTCAAAATATGTGGTAAATGTGTCATTACCTTCTTCTTGGAAAAAAGTTAACAGCTCCGTTATAAGTTCATAAATTCGACATAATACTTTGCCCCTTGATAACCATCTAACTTCGGTGTGCAGTAACAAACATTCATACTTTGATTCCATTGAGATGCAGAGTTGTTTAAAAAGACGGGTTTTTAGTAGTCTTGATTTTATGTAATTCACGACATTAACCACTTGGTCTAATACAGATTTCAAAGTAGTTAATAGCGTTTTTGAAATTAGAGATTCTCTATGCAAGAAACAGTGCGTAGATATGATATTTTCATTTCGCTTTTTTGCAAGGGTACAAAAACCTTTTATGGAGCCTACCATGGAAGGGGCACCATCCGTACAAATTCCTAAGCAAAAGTCCCATGATATATATTTTTTTCTCTAAATATGACGTTATGGAATCAAATACATCCTGACTTGTTGTACGTGCTGTAAGTTCTCTGCAGCATAAAAACGGACTATTTCACCTTCGTCGACAAATCGAATAAATCCTTATAAATGAGCTTTGCCACTAATATCAGTGGATTCGTCGCGAAGTTTTTTTTTTTAAGTTTATTTGTAACTTTTTCCTCAATATCTGCAGATAAATCAACAATCCTCCTTCTTATTGTATCATCCGATATAGGAATTTTCCGTATTTCCTTTTGTGCATCGTTGCCAAACATAATTTTGACCATCTCACAACATGCTGGTAATATAAGAGATTCTGCAACAGTGTGTGGTTTCTGTTTCAAAGCAATTAATTCGGCGACCTTATATGAAGCTATTTGTGCTTTGTCGGAAATTGTTAGCGACCTTTCAAATTGTTTCGCTTGTTTAGCTTGTGTCTCCAAAAGTCGCTTGAAATAATCTTTATTTTTTGAAGCTACACTAACGTGTTTGGTAGTAAAATGGTGTTTTAATTTAGCCGGAGCCATTGCGCTGTTAGCGAGTGTCTGCCCACAAACAATACACTTGGGAATTGGACAGTCTTCTTCCCCAGTCCAAATGAAGCCATAATCCAAATATTCATCCAAATATTGCCGGTTCAACATTTTTTTGCTGCGCTTCGATTTGTCATCAACCCCACTTCGTAAAGTTCCAGTATCTCCGCTGGTGCTCGCTTCATCATCATTAATTATGAGTTGTTCCACAGTAGTTTTTCTTTTAAGTTTAAGGAACTTATCCATTTTAATTTATTCGTCTCTAAACAAAATAATGCGGATGAATGCTTTACATTTTGTATAAAATATGCAATTACTTACCTTTGATAGATAAGCCGTACGTAAACGTTATCATAAAAAAACTGACACAGCGATTTTCACGTATTACGTTTGTGCAATGTAACAAATTCAACATTCAGTTGCAGACTGTGGCGTGGGTGACTCAGATTGGCTGTGGCCACTGCGGAGCTCAGCGCTCAGCGCTTATAAAATCCAACGTGTGCACTGTGCCGACGCGGTGTTGTCACGTTGGGCAAATAAACATTTACGCTGCAGAATTTTATTAAATTAAAATGTAGGTAAGTGGCTATTTTAAAATTTGAAAATATTTATTTGAAAAGAGTAATTTAGCAAAATGGTATGTAGGATTGCGAGTATTTCGCGGAACACTTGGAAGGAAATCGCGGAACACCGGTTGAGAACCACTGCTTTAACCCATTAAAATATTTGAATAAGAGATCTAATGGTAGAAACAATTTGTATGTGGTTATAGATGTTATGATTATTGACATTTATTTAACAGAAACAACATTCCAACTAATCTATACAGAAAGGAAACAAAAAGAAAACAAAAATGTAAATGTCAGTGTGAGGGGGTTATAAAACCGTTCTCATAAGTTATATTTTATGTTTTTCGCTTGAAGACAATGTTCGTTTGTCCTTACTATGCCAGAGATAAAGTTCTTCTCCTTCTTCTTCTTCGTGCGACTAGAATGATTCTTATTTGTCTGTCTGTTATTCTGTTTCAGCCGTTGTTGACTGTACGTTATCTTTCTACCTTTTTGGCGGCCTTCTAACGGGTCTTCTGCTATGCGGCTTGTTGTTTTTACGGATGTTCGCTAATCTACCTGGTCCCATTCGGTTTACATGTTCGTTCCAGTTTTTTTTTCTTGTTTTTATCCACCTGTTAATCTTTTGAATTTTGCATTGTTCGCGTATACTTCTGTTGGTTTGTCTGTCTATTAATGATATGCCCGCTATTGATCTTAATACTTTCATTTCGATATTGTTGATTTGTTGTTTCGTCTTTCTTGTATCGCTCCTTGTCTATGCTGCATATGTTAGGATTGGTCTTACTGTTGTCTTGTATAAGTTGTATACTTTCATTTTGCTTTCCGTTACTAATTTTCTGTCACTAATGATCTCTACTCCTAGGTAATTGAATTTCATTACTTGTTCTACAATTTTGCCGTCTATTTAGTTTTTTCTACTGATATTCTCATATTAAGTTTGTTTGCTGTGATATTGAAGGTGTGGAGCTGCCTATTGTAGGTCATCTTCGTTATCAGCAATTAGTACTGCATCATCGGCATAGCATAGTATCGTGATTTTATGCGCTCCCAGTGGTATCCGTGTCGTTTTCTTACTTCGTGAATTATTTGATTCATCACCATATTGAATAACAATGGGCTCAGCGAGTCTCCTTGGCGGATTCCTCCTTTTAGTTCTATGCAGTATATTTCTCCTGTTGGCATTATAACTCTGGTCTTGTTGTTCTTGTTAATTTCATTAACTGTCCTTATTATCTGATGGTCTATTTGTTTAGCTTGTAATAAATTTACTGTCCTTGTTCAGCTTCACCCTGTCAAAAGCACTTTTTAAATCTATAAAGCACATGTATGCTGGTTTTTCATATTCAATAGACTTCTCTATTATTTGTCTGATAATAAAAATTGCGTCTATTGTGCTGCGGTTCTTCCGGAAGCCTTGTTGTTCATCCGCCATGTTCGCTTTTTCCTCAATTTTATTTTTTTTGACTGCGGTTAACAATTTTAATGTACTATGCATCAGATTAATGCCTCTATAATTTTCAGGATTTCTCGAGTCTCCCTTTTTAAGTAGCGGTAGCAGGAGACTTTTCTTCTATTCTGCTGGTACTACTCCGGTATTTATTATATCGACAAATAATTTTAGGAGCCATTTGCGTAGTGTTTCTCTTCCATATTTTAGCAGTTCATTGTTTATCTTATCAGGACCAGGTGCTTTTCTGTTTTTTAATTTTTTTATTCGTTCTTGTAGCTCTTCTTCTGATATTAGTAATCTATCGTGGGTTTCGTAAATGATTACTTCTCTAAAATCCACAAGGAAAAATTCCTGTAGCTGGCTGTCTACCACGTATAACAAAAAGAGGTTAATCTTTGTAAATGGGTATATTTATTTAAAAAAAAATCCACATCAATAAAACAAACGTTTTCGGACCACACAGTCCATCATCAGGTTATTAAAATCGAAAATGCCTAAAAATAAGTATAAACCATTTAGTTAAAACAAACTAGATTGTGAAATTTTGACTATGGTTGAAAAGCAAAAGATGGTTATACTTACTAGGTCACAATGCCTGAGCCACCAAAATATTAGGGTAAAAACCCTTAAAATTACATTTAGTTATGAAATATTGTACATTGTGTTATAAAATAACTGTGATGTTCAGTATTAAATTAAATTTGACTGTAGGTAACACATGGTTCAATTGGGTTCCAGAGCCGGTGAGAGGAAACCTCTGCACTCGGAGAACAACGTGGAACTGATTGACAAGATACTTTTGAAGGATGAAGATAACAGAATGTCAATGTAACAAAAACTATAATAGTTGTACATAGTATTACTACAGCGAAAAGATTCAACAAGATTTTGATGATTTTAAAAAAATAACAACAATCTAGGTGTTGGGATTTAAAAAATTTTTTATTTATTAATTTAGGGTATAAAAGATGTCAAATCAATGATGGTTTTATAGTCATGATTAATAAACTATAAAACCATCATTGATTTGACATCTTTTATACCCTAAATTAATAAATAAAAAATTTTTTAAATCCCAACACCTAGATTGTTGTTATTTTTTTTTAAAATCATCAAAATCTTGTTGAATCTTTTGGCTGTAGTAATACTATGTACAACTATTATAGTTTTTGTTACATTGACATTCTGTTATCTTCATCCTTCAAAAGTATCTTGTCAATCAGTTCCACGTTGTTCTCCGAGTGCAGAGGTTTCCTCTCACCGGCTCTGGAACCCAATTGAACCATGTGTTACCTAGTCAAATTTAATTTAATACTGAACATCACAGTTATTTTATAACACAATGTACAATATTTCATAACTAAATGTAATTTTAAGGGTTTTTACCCTAATATTTTGGTGGCTCAGGCATTGTGACCTAGTAAGTATAACCATCTTTTGCTTTTCAACCATAGTCAAAATTTCACAATCTCGTTTGTTTTAACTAAATGGTTTATACTTATTTTTAGGCATTTTCGATTTTAATAACCTGATGATGGACTGTGTGGTCCGAAAACGTTTGTTTTATTGATGTGGCCCTTTTAAGGGTTTTTTAAATAAATATACCCATTTACAAAGATTAACCTCTTTTTGATTACTTCTCTGTTCTCTTCTTCTCCTTCTCCATATAATTTTCCACGTTTCTTCTATATTCTTTTTAGTCTTTAGGTTATGGCTATTTAGCTTTTCTGTTAGTCTGTTTCTATACAAGTTTTGTGTCCTTTCTTCTTCTAAGCTTTCTATGTTTAACTTTTCTTCTACTTTTGTATTTCGCTTGCCTTGTGTGGTGATTGCTATATTTATTTTTCTAGTACCAGGCGATGGTCGAATCCTACATTGGCGGAAGATAGAGTGCGCACATCTATTATATTCTTGGGTTGTATTTGTCTGTTTGTTAGAATGTAGTCAATTATAGAGTTACATCCTCTTGTAGGTCAGGTAGGTCAGGATTGTATTGGGTGGTCAAGATAAAGTTCTTTATTCTTCTAGTAGGAATAGAAGGAATAAAGTAGTACCACAATGCTTCGTTATCCTGCAGTTAAGTTCACGGTTGTAAATCTGAGGTGGAATCTATATGTGTATTTCTCATGATTTAATAGGGTAAATAAAGAAAAAGTCACTGGAATACAACAAACTAGCATATATGTGTCTGATAGATTTCAAGAAAGCGTTTGATAGAGTGAGAATTCGGGACGCGATACATTTATTATATGAAAAGGGAATATCACTGGATTTAGTAAAAACCATTTAGAATATATATAAAGACAACATAGCTATGGTAAGATGTAAAGGAAAACTATTGCAACCTATCAAATATGACACTGGCATTAGACAAGGAGATTCGCTGAGCCCATTAATATTTAATCTGATAATGGATGAAATCATAAAAAAAGTTAAAAAAAGAAGAGGATATAGAATGGGAGAAAAGGAAATAAGGATAATATGCTACGCCGACGACGCCATAATAACAGCCGAAAATGAAGATGATCTACAAAGATTAATTAAAGAATTTGAAGATACGGCGCTCATATACAACATGGTGATCTCAACAGAGAAAACTAAAGCGATAGTGATATCAGCGGAACCGAGACGATGTAAACTAATTGTAAATAATAAAATAATAGAACAAGTGATGGAAACTGAATACTTGGGAATAAAATTGTCAAGCTGCGGAAAAATGGAAGAAGAAGTACAAAAACAAGTGAACATGGCAAACAGAGCAGCAGGATTTTTGAACAACACAATCTGGAGAAACAAATACCTCACAACAGAAACGAAAACCAGGATATATAAATCAACAATAAGACCGATAATGACGTACACAGCGGAAACAAGAGCAGATACGGCGAAAACACAAAGACTGCTGGAAACAACAGAAATGAAAGTCTTACGAAAAATAACAAACCAAACTCTAAGAGACATAGTAAGAAGTGAGGAAATACGAGTGAGATGTGGTATAGAGCAAATAAACGCGGGGACCAAAACAAGAAAAGTGGTATGAAATCAACACATCGAAAGAATGACAGAAAATAGAATAGTACGAATAACAACAGAAAAATCGCCAAATGGAAGAAGATCATTGGGACGACCGAGGAAAAGATGGTCAGACAACGTCAATTGAGGCTAAAAACTGAAGTAAAACAGGCATTAAGCCTATTTATAAAGTAGGAAGAAGAAGAAGAAGATTTAATATGGTATCACTAACAGAATTTTTACTGTCATCATTGCATATTATGGTTGTCCTTTTAAGACAAATCACAGGCCCTGATTTTTCTGATGCGTATTCAGTTAAAGTTGATTTCATGTACTTAATCGAATGAACTTCGATTAAATAAAGTATCCAAAAGACTGCGAAAAGCCATTATCGCATTTACACCAATATGAGACAGAATTTGCAACATGACTCAAAGGAAAACAGCATAACGTAACAATGGTTAATGTATATGCACCGACGGAAGAGGCTGATGAAGACCAGGTTGAAAGATTCTATAGAGAACTTTAGGAAGTATGTGATAAAATCCAAAGACATGATGCTGTTTAACATTAGGCGACCTTTATGCTAAGCTGGAGAAAGAAGAACGTTGAAGGATTCAAAAGTCCAACAAAGAGACAAGAATATTAAAATATTCTCCAAATAAAACTCAACGGAATCAGAGAGGAAGATACTGAAGAGGAAGAATGAAGACAATTAAAAACAATAATAACGGAATCTGCAGAGGGAACTGTCGGAATAGCCAAAAGGCAAAGAAATGCGGAATGATATGATGATGAATGCAGAACTTCAAAGAAACACAAGAAATAGCAGAGAAATTTATAACGAAAAGATAATGCAAGCGACTGGAATATGTAGAAGAAAAAAAGAGTTGCTTTGAAAAATCAAGTATAAGAAATCCTAGAACATAACAACAGACACGAGAGCAGAAAATTCTATAAAAGAATAAAAGAAAGCACACAGTCATTTAGACCAAAATTGACAATATGAAAAGACAAGGACGGAGAACTACTAACAGAGAAACAAAAAATTATAATGAGATGGAACGAATACTTTGAAGAAAACCTAAATGCAGACAATGGAAATGATTAACACGAGACAATATATTTTACGTCGGAGCAGCACATTGAAAATTTGAGTTATGAAGTAGTTGATGATTATCAAAATGGATTCAGATCAAATAGAGCCAACAGACAACATTCATACTTAGAACAATACAAGAGAAAGCTTATGAATACGATATAGAACTAAATAATATGTATATAGACATAGACAAACTGAATGTACCAGCTTTCATGGACCTATTAACACTTTGCACAGACAATAAGTTTTAAGCAGTTGCTTCGAAAGTAGAGGCTATGATAATTGTGAACCTCCGTAACGGAATGGCACTTATAGAAGATGATTCAAGCTTCATTAAACTAAAATCTTTTTCTGTAATGATGCCAATCTGAAGTTACGACGACCGTATTGGAAATGTGTTCTATATTTTAAACATAATTTCAGATTAACATGAATAAATATTAACTCCACCTCTTAATCGTGAAAAAATATCTTCTAATCCACTCTGTATATGAAAGAATACGCTGAACCTGAAGTTACAGGTGTGGAGTCCTAAAGTCTGGGTGTCCACAATAGTTACCTACATAAAAATAGCAGTAAAATTCTCCCTTAATGACAACGGCCATATTTACTTACAGAAGATTTCGTGAGAGAATGCTGATTGGTGACGAGGATGAGTTGAACCCTCTTGCATAACTAAACACACCGGTTTTCTAGGGGTTATAGGCTTGAACGTTTGTTTTTGTTCAAATACAGTATTAAAATAACTGGAAAAGGGTGAAAAATATATGAAATTGAAGGTTTTAGAGCTACACTCATACGTTTTGTAAAGATATCATTAAATATATTCTCACAAGTTTTACATAAATACATAAAATAATACATTTTGTAAATCATTACAAATTGCTGAATTTGAATTGTCAGCTATTATTGTCAAAAATAATTATAGTATATTTCACGAATTTTCCTTAATATTTGAAGCACTGAAATCAGAAAACTGAATTCTACCAAGAACAAAATCTAATAATCATAAACACGTTCTTTAAATTACCAATGAGACGGTTATATACATGGCGGTCACCAGCAGATAAACCGGAAAAAGTGGTAAGAAACCAAATCGATTATATAATGATTAAAGAGAGATATCGTAACACCGTCAAATCAGTTAAAACGTATCCAGGAGCAGATGTCACACCAGACCATAACCCACTAATCGCTAATGTCACGCTTATGCTTAAACTTATTAGAAAACCCAAAGAACTCCAAAATTAGATGTTAAAAAACTGAAAGAAACTGATATAAAAAACAAACTGCCATAGAAAATATACGAAAACTTTGATAAATCCAATACTAACACCTACGAGATAAACCAACAATGGAAAACATTAAAAAACTGCCTCCTCGTTTCATGCAGAGAGATATTGAAAGAACCGATAAGAAAGATAGACAACTGGATGACCGACGAAATACTCGGCAGAATGGACCAAAGAAGACAAGCCAAGAACAAAGACAGTCACAGTTTCAAAATCATTAACAATGAAATCAGAAAACTGATAAGAGAGGCAAAAAAACTTACTAAGAGGAAAAATGTAATGAGGTAGAAGATCTAGAACAAATACGAGCTATTCAACCGACATAAAAAGGTTAAAGAAATGGCAGGGCTACAAAAAAACCACAACTCTTTTAGATAAAAATGGCAATACTATGATAACGACTGACGAAAGCTAAAACGATGGAAAGAATTGATGGAAGAGCTACAAGGAAACCTACAAGTCATATATTTCGAGGCCAGAGAAACAAAATAGAAATTAGAAAGGAAGAAATATTGTATGCACTAAAGAACACAAAAAAGCCCGGGCCAGATCGACTGCCTATTCATATCCTTAAAATAATATAAAATGAGTACATGGTCACCTCTTAAAGCCCTTTAATAAGATTTATCAGTCGGTTGACTGATATATACCCAACGAATGGTTGATCTCAACATTTATTTGTCTCCTAAAAAAGAAAAATGCTAGAGAATTCACCGACCACCCCACCATGTCTGGCATACTTAAAATATTTTTAAAGATCATCCTGCTAGCACTGACGATAAGTACAAAGATTTTGTTAAAAATGGTTCGACTGCAAAAGATATTATTGTTCACTTAATTGATGATAATTTTTGGAAATAATTAAAGCCCAAGAAACTTCGATGGGAATCATCTCTAAGGGAGTTCTTAAAGCTGTTTACGAAAAGACAGGACTTCAGTCTTGGATACAAATCCAAAAAAAAAGTTGTTTGTGTGATTTTTGAAAATAAGGAAGTAAAAAATCATGAGGGGTGATACTGCAACGCTGCAACTATTACCGGGAAATTGATTGGTAATTGGTATTTTATAGAATTGTAATTGTATTCAGATGTGGTTAACATTGTTCGTAATACACCTGAGTTGTGGCAGAAGCGGATGAGACACTCTTGTAGATTTCGTGTGATTTTAGTATGTGATATATGCTTGAAAGGTAAGCAGACATATTCTACATTTTTATAGAGCAGAGAATGTAAGAAGCGTGTACGAATCAGGAAAGGTTTACAACACCATAAAAGAAATGAAACACCTAAATATAAGTATACTTGGAATAAGTGAAATGGCGAAGACAGTTCAAAACACAAAAATAGAAAAATTCTATCATGGTTTGGAAAAAGTATTAATATCTACAAAGAAACACGGTCTCAATATTGTCATGAGAGATTTTAATGCGAAGATTTGCGAAGGAGAACAGGAAAATATCATAGGAACATTGGTCTGCGAATACGAAATAAAAGAGGAGATACGTTGGCATCTTTTTGTGTACAAAAGCAACTAGTAATAACAAACATAATTTTCAAACTTCCAAAGCGTCGTCTTTGCAGATCACCAGCAGATACACCTAAATGTATGTTTCGTAACCAAGTAGATGTAACTTCATATGTATAAATAAAAGATACAGAAAGTCAGTATTAGCAGTCAAAACATATTGAAGTGCAGATGTACCAACAGATCATAATATTCTGATAGGAAAAATAAGACTAAGATTGAAAAGAGTTACAAGGACTCATAAGTAAACGGTTGCTATTGGTAAAAAAATGGAGAATTAAAATGTACTAATGCAGAGTTTCCCAAACTTATCTAAACCTCGACCCCTTTTTGCTAAAAATTTGTTCGCGACCCCCCAATTTCCCCCCACTCATTTATTCAATATTATTTGACAGAAATAGCGTGCCTAATTTACAATTATCTGATGGTTTCTCAAATTTAATTTTACTTTACTGTTTAAGTTTAAATCAAAAACAATTATTTTATTTTAATACAATTATTTTATTGATTGCGATCTGTCCCACTAGTAATTAGTAGTAGGTACTTTTGCCAGAATAGCATTTACAATAAAAATAAATATAAACGATAAATTATAAATTATGGATAAGTTTTTAAAAAGAAGTGCAGAACCATCTACGTCTGAAAGTGGTAGTAGCAGCAATAAAAAGAAAAACAGATTCTACATTGATGAATATCTTAAATATGGTTTTACCGTTATTTTCAATAAACCACAATGTGTTATTTGTGGACAAGTCTTGTCAAAAGAAAGCATGAAGCCATCAAAGTTACTTTGACATTTAAATAGCAAACATCCAGATAAAAAAGACAAGCCCGTAGAATTCTTTGAAAGAAAGCTGAACGTCCTTCACAAACAGCAAGACAGTTTTCCCTTGGCAACCACTACTAATAAAATAGCATTATTAGCAAGTTATAAAGTTGCTTATCGTGTTGCCAAAACTAGTAATCCGCACACAATTGCTGAAAATCTGATTTTTCCAGCAGCTGTTGAAATGGTACATATAATGTGTGGGGAAAGAGAGGCTGCAAAATTAAATACAGTACCTCTGGCTCTGTCAAATAATACTATCCAAAGAAGAATTAGTGATATGGCAGAAGATATTCAAGCGCAAGTTGTGGAAAATCTTAATAAATGCACGTACTTCTCTCTTCAAATGGATGAATCCACAGATATATCTAACTGTGCCCAATCCATTACGTTTGTAAGATATGATACAAATAATGGCATTCAAGAAGATATTCTATTTTGTTCCCCATTGGAGACCAATATCACTGGAAAATGTTTACTTGACACTTTTGTGAAACGTACAAGTAAATATGATATTGACTGGGGTAAATGTATTGCTATATGCACAGATGGCGCTAAAGCTATGACAGGACATCTGGTCTTGTCGTCAAATTACAAGAAATAATGCCTAATGCCAAATGTAGACATTGTTTTTTACATCGAGAAGCTCTTGCGTCCAAAGCTTTACCTCCTGAAATGGACTGTGTTATGAAAACCATCATTAAAGTTGTAAATTCCATTAAAGGAAAAGCTTTGCAGACCCGTATTTTTATAAAAATTTGCGAAGACATGGGTGCTTTATTTGAAAATCTTCTCTATCACACCGAAGTAATATGGCTTTCAATGGGCAACGTCTTAAAAAGAGTATTTCACTTAAGAGCAGAGCTTTTAATGTATTTGAAAGATGAGAAGTCCCCATATGAAAATCAATTTTCCGATCCTATATTGCTTTTGAAACTAGGTTACCTTGCTGATATTTTCGAGCAATAAAATATTTTGAACAGTAATTTACAAGGTCGCGACATTAATATAATTACAGCCACAGATAAAATTAAGGCGTTTCTAAGAAAAATCGATTTATGGTCGACCTCACTTGGCAAAAAACAACTCGATTCATTCCAGTGCCTTTAGGAAATTATGGAAAATGTATCCAATTACAGTGGTACAAATTTTGAACAAGTTTTTGCTGACATGCATTTTACTTTGCTCAATTTAAAACAACAGCTCTGTGATTATTTCCCCGAAGAAATTCAAAACAGTTACGACCGTTGCAGATGGATACTAAATCCGTTTTAGCCGATTCCTTTCAGCATGTTGTAATACCAATAAACATGAAAGAAAAACTTATTGAAATATCAAGTGATGGAATGTTGAAGCTCCAATTTTTTCCCAGAACTCGGACCAATTTTGGACCGAAAAGATGCAGGAATGCCCCCAGTTGGCGAGTGAAGCTGTAAAATGTTTGGTTCCATTTGTAACATCATATTTGTGTGAGTTAAGTTTCTCGTCTATGACTGCCACTAAAACAAGAGTTAGAAATCGTCTCGTACTTGAAAATAATATAATTGTGTGTGTCCCAAATACACAGCTTAGATTTGAAAGATTAGTTTCACAGAAACAGGCGCATAGCTCTCATTAAGATTATTATATTTGACTTTGTTTTTTGACTTTAATATTTAGTTTTATATTTCGTCTGATAATTAATTGTTAATTTCTATTCACGGCGTTGTTAAAATAAAAATACATGATCTAACAAAGTGGTGCTTTGTGGCGACCCCCCACTTTGGGGAACACTGTACTAATGAAAATTACTAGACTGAGAATTTGGGACTAAAAAAAAGGAGAAAAATAAAGGGCGCCGCCTAGTCCTATCTATAAAAAATACCTATAAATTAGCTGAATAAATAGTATGATTGAACATACAAACTTTTAGTTTGTACTCAAAAAAATAAAGATTATTAGGAAATACAAAAAAATTAAGGGGCATACCCTATAGAGAAAAAACGTAGCACCGCACTGCACTACATACGTAGGTAAAAAAAGTTACAAATTAATACAGGTTTATTTCTTTGCAAAATTCAGCACTTTTATTGTTTGACTGATGTGTTTATTTCGAAATGGGACATATTTTCCTATATAGTATACCCATATACTGGTAGTACTGCACTTTATTATGAACTCACCCATTTTTTATGAGTCACGTACTCAACTGCCTTCTTCTTCTTCTTCTTCTTCTTTATGTGCCGTCTTCTACCGAAGGTTGGCGACCATCATACGATAGGTTTCTCTGTTTTGTGCCGCATGAATTATGTTAGCAGCTTCTGGTATTTGAAACCATTCTCTCAAGTTTCTCAGCCAGGATTTCTTCTTTCTGCCCAAACCTCTTCTACCTTCAATCTTGCCTTCCACGATAAGCTGTAGCAGACTGTACTTATCATTACGGAACACGTGGCCCAGGTATGACGCTTTCCTCCTTTTAACAGTTGTTAACAATTCCACCTCTTTACTCATTCATCTTAATACCTCTGTGTTGGTCACTCTGTCTGTCCAAGGTATTCTCAGTATGCGTCGATACAGCCACATTTCTAGAGCCGCTAACTTCTTTATAGTTGCTGCTGTTAACGTCCACCCTTCTACGCCGTAAAGTAGCGTAGAGAGTATGTAGCATTTCGTGGCGCGCCATCGGAGGTTAATGCTTGCTCAACTCAACTCAACTGCCACATAAAAAAACCAACAGCCATTCTCAGCTGGACTTCGTATCATACCTCCACGATCGTCCATATGGAATTGAAAATCAAGACCAAATTTACTCTCTCTTGAGTGGGATCGGATTTTCTATTTATTTCTTGCGTAATCTTATAGGCGGAACCGAGATCTAAGGAAAGGGCAATTTGTTTAATTATAAACATTCTTCAAAATGTTTAGATTATTAATCTCACAAACGCAAAACACCCAGAAAGATATGGAATGACAACCTTCCAAAGAGTTATTGATTCGCTAATGAACAATCAGAATGGCCTTTGGTTTATGTTATCATACTGCCTAAATCTAGATTAATTTAAATAATTATTAAGATGAAAAAATCTACTGAGCGAACGAACTATTTATCTCTGTCCCTATTCATTTTTAAAACCTTAAATAATAAAAGGCAATCGATGTACACTAAAAATGTTCCTCTTATCATTCGGTTAATTTCACATGCTTATTCAAATATAAAACAACAATTAAATAACCTCTGTGATAATATTCTCAAGGCACTCATAACCGAACAAAAGCCAGAAGCGAATGCTCGATTTGGAAACAGGTCTAACAATAATAGAAGCAATAAGCGTAAGTGTCGAATGCCCTTCGCTTGATTTGAAATGTGTTCACCCCCTAAAGAACACAAAATCAGAATGCGAGAAGGGCGCAAATCAAAACTAAGAACGTCGCTAAATGATAATCCTCTTCAAACGGCCACTGGTGGCGATAAAAGAGGGATTTCCTCAAAGATCAAAAGATTAAATTATTTGGAGCGAACTACAATTTCTAATAAAGTAAATTTTGTAGACGGTCACTACAAACAAATTATTTTTATTGAATTACCTTATTATGTTGTGACGATATAACAGTATTCATTAATAATTATTGTGGAATAACTTATATTAATTTGTATTAAGCTGAACTAATCGTGATCTTCAATCCAGAAATACCGGTAAATAAACTAGAATCATATATGCCAATATTATTATTACCAACTATCTCCAAATTGAGAAGATACTGCTAATAATAATGCAAACTATACTTGATCAAAAAGAAACTATTCCTCTCATCAGGTTGGTTTCTGAAACATCAACAATAGAGGAAGTACATCTACCCAAATCAATCTGTGAAAAAATCATCGATTTCACGGAAAAATTTGATATGGGTTTTCCAAGATCTAGGCTAGAGTAGAATAGAATTTATTTAGTCGATATACAAAATTATTCCTACTATCATAAAAGTTTTGATCTTCGTCTCTTCTTTTGGTGCATATCCTCTGTGGATGTTGGCAATCACGTTGGTGCATATAACTTTGTTGACAGCTGCTCTAAATAGATGTAGTCATTCCTGCCCACTATCTGATGTTCTTCAACCACGATGTCCTTCTGCGATCTTGAGATTTTTTGCCTTCTAGCGTGCCTTGTAAAATTAGTTGAATTAGTTGATACTCCTTATTGTGCATCACATGCTCTAAGTATGTCATCTTTTTGATTTTCACGACACGCATAATTTCCAGATCTTTATTCGTACGTCGGTTCACGGTGCTGTTTGTAACATGATGGATATAGGAAATTCTGAACATGTGGCGATAGGACCACATTTCGAAGGCTCCCAATCGTTGGATGTTGCCTCCGTCAAGGTCCAGGCTTCGACTCCATATAAAATGGTAGAAAATAAATCGCATCTCAAAACTCGTGTTCTTATATCAATGTTCAGGTGCATATTACACAAAATCTTCCTGAGGTCATTGAAGACAGCTCTCGCCTTTTCTATACGACATATTATTTCCTGTGAGTGGTCCCATTCCTTATTTAGGCTGCATGCAAGATATGTAATTTTGTCGACTATTTTCAAGGGTTCATTATTAGCTGTGAATTGGTGCTGTATTGCGTCGTTTTTACTTACTACAAGAATTTTGATCTTCTTACAGTTTAATTTCATGTCGAATCTGTCACAGGTTTCTACTACACGGTCTATTAATGTTTGCAGATCATCCTCATTATCAGCAATCAAAACCGTATCGTCTGCATGTATTAAATTGTTTATGATTACACCATTGATTTTTATACCTTCTCTTAAACCATCAATAGCTTCCCTGAACAGCATTTCCGATTGAAGTATTGAACAACGTTGGTGACAAAATGCAGCCCTGACGGACTCCCCATTTTATCGTGAATTCTTGTGAAGTTTCTACTTGTCTACATACGTCTGCTTCTACGTCTACTTGTATAGTTGCCCTTTGCTGTCTTCTTCTTCACGTGCCATCTCCGCGACTGAGGTTGGCAATCATCATGGCTATTTTGATCTTAGATGCTGCTGCTCTGAATATTTCAGAATATAAATCTAGTAGTAGTATAAAATCCTTTGCTGTAAGTATAAATTTTTAATTAGGCGTAAATCTTTGTCATCAATACTAGATTCTTTCAGTATCTGCAATAATTTTTGATGTTACACCTTGTCAAATGCTTTTTTAAAGTCTATAAAGCATGCGTAGACTTCGCAATTTACGTCTCGAGCTCTTTTTATCAATACTTGTATGGAAAATAAGGCCTCTCGCGTTCCCAGTCCGCATCTAAACCCAAACTGAACACTGGTAATGTTTTTTCAAGTTTTCTATATATGCGAGAATGAATAACAGCAAGAAGGATTTTGAGTGCATGACTCATTAAGCTTAAAATTCTGTAGGGTAGAGGGATGAAGGTGGAAACTAGCCAATCTGTAGAAAATTTTGCAGTTTCATTTTTTCAATTTGCAGATTTTGTTCAGTAGACTCGTTAGGAGTTTGAGTTGGTTGTTTTCTAATATTTTCAATATTTCAGCTTGTATGTTATCAGATCCAGGTGCTTTGTTAGTTTTTAGTCTTTTTATTGCATATGCTACTTCACTGAGCATTATTCCTGCTCCTGAATATCCAGAAACACTGACTTCTGTCTCTTGCTCTTCCTTGAATAATTCTTCCATGTATTGCCTCCATCTCCCAAGTGTTCTCTCATTTTCGTAGAGCAGATTGTTGTGCTCGTCTAGTATTAAGTTATAATTTCGTGATCCGTTTCCTCCTGTTTTTGGTCTTTTTATGTAGGTTAAAAGTGTCATGCTTCTGTTCTAGGGATTCTATTTCTATGCATTGATCTTGTAACTATGATTATATTGCTTCTTTAATATTTTTCTTAATGATTAGTTTATTTCTTTGCACCTTTCCTCATTCTTATTTCTGTATTTTCTTGTTTTCTTGATTTTATTCCACATATTATCCACACTTATGTTTTCTTGATTAATATCTGAGATTACCATGTTGTTTATTTTGTTGTTGATATCCTCTTTGACTTCGTCTCTTGTGGTTTTATCTTTCAACTTCTGGATGTCCGGACGTTTTTGTACTTTCCTTTTTTGGACTTTTTTCATGTGGAGTTTGAAACGTTATAGTAAGATATTATGGTCTGATGGAATATCTGCTCCCGGATATGTTTTTGCGGATTTTACGGAATTCTGAAATCGTTTGTTGATGATGATGTAGTCAATCTGGTTTCTAATAATGTTTTTTGGACAGTCAGCTGGAGATTTCCAGGTATAGAGTCTTCGAGGTGGTAATTGGAAAAAGGTGTTCATTATTGCACTATCCGTTTCCTGGCAGAACTGAACAAAGCGGTCTCCTCTATCATTTCGCGTTCCTAGTCCAAAGTGTCCCACAGTATTGCCAACACGTCCTTTGCCTACTTTGGCGTTGAAATCTCCTAGCAGGATATTCACTTCTTGTTTTTTGGTATGTTTTAGGGATTCTTTCAATTATTGTTCATAAAATATTTCTATTTCCTGCTCTGAGCTTTCCAAAGTTGGAGCATATGCTTGAATAATGTTCACGTTAACTGGTTTAGCATTAATTTTGAGTACTGCAACTCTATCTAATATTCCTATAAAACTAAGTACACATTTGTTATTTACTATTATAGCCACTCCGTTTTTTCTATACTGGCCTAATAAAATATGTTATCTCTATCATCTAAACAAACTATAATTATAACAATCAGTTTAACTGATAGTACCTGAAAATGTGCATATTGAAAAATATGTTAAAATATTCAAGATTTAGTTCAGCTTCCCATCACAACATAAACGTTATACCGAAAACAAAAGATCTCGGAATAAAAACTGCGGGTAATTTCAACCCTTGCAAAATGCAAAGAGAATACAAGAGATATTGATTATTGATTAAATGATAATTGGTGATCGGTTTTCTTTATTACAGACACTAGAAAGTTCGTGAGAACGCAAAAATTTCGATTGCTATCTTTTTTTCTCCCTGCTTCGGTTGTTTTTGTATTGAATGCCGATGTAGATAGGGCAGAAACGCGCCTAAGTGCATTTTAAAAGGTAAAGAAAATCGATGCGAAGAAATTATGCGGGGGTATTTGTTATTGCCGAGTTTGAGTTCCTTGTTATTATTATGTAAGTTAGCAATATGTACAATAGGTAAAAACATCATTAGAAAAATAATTACCTCAATAACGTCATAAATTCTTCAATATTTCGCTGCCCAAGAATTACAAGGCTGTATGATACAAAATGTAGAAACTGAAAAAAATGACTGGAATGTTTTGACCATTAGATTTGGTATACAAGAAAGTATAGTTGCTTTTGTTTTAAACATAATAGACGAAAATCTACTACAAAAGCACATTTGAAGAAAAAAAAGGAATAGAAAATGTATAATTTTTTCCATATTTTTATAGAACCTTGTGACAAATAAAAAACGAAAAATGAAATATACGTCTTTGTAACATCTTCTGATCAAAACTTTCAGTTTTACTGTTTACGTTGAGACATGTTGGAAAACACGTGAACATAAAAGTTTCTGTCTATATTTGGCATTCACTTGTACATAGATTTTAGAGCTTCCATCTTGTTTTATGCAAAGGTGACTTTAATATGATTTTTATTTATTGATATGGGTATTTCGCCTTTTTCAGCAATATTTCACCTCGCATTCCGTTGTCTTAAACTGATGATTTTGCATTCACGTTCGTTAAAAGTGATTCGGAAACCGATGTCATAAAAATCTGTACTAAATTGTGAAGAAACCACCTTTGAAAATGGAACTGCAGGATAATTCAGTTTTGATGAATACGTTGAAAAATCCAGAAAATCTTGCTCTTTCGTTTGAAGTATGGTGTAAGACTTTCTTGTATTTACTTTCAAATGGACTCTTAATAACGAAAGTGGAGAGAAGTATTCAGATTTTCTTAAACTGCGTTCAACTGAAAACTTCATTTGACTTGTATGCAGGAATGTCCAGGTACTGAAAACTTCATTTGAATTTTCTTTAAGTTTGTATTAGTTTTTAAAATATGTGCAATAGCAAAACTCATAAATCGATTGCGATTTTGTGGAACGCAACTATCGCTCCTCAAAGTCAAATCCTCCAATAACGGATAGTCATCTACAATCCTTTTCAGGAGACTGAAAACTCAGTCATAACTCAATCACACGAGAACATACATAATGAGGAATGGTTTACCGAATTCTTAAATCTTGTCTGCACGTTTATTTGCTTGATATAAACAATAATATGATCTTATCTGTAAAATTTAAAACAAAACTTCTATTTCTCCTAAAAATGTGTGAACAAAAAGATGCAAAAGCCATATAGTATCTAATTTGCGATTCCGTTTTTAATTTTCTAGTTTTCCCTTCTGGGACATAATCCTTATCTTTATCAGAATCAACACCATTCCAAAATTCACTATTGTCACTAGATTCGGTCATTATATCACGAGGTAGGTGATTTGCGATATCACTAACTTACTACATAAGTTAACAGAGAATGAAATCAATACCACAGAATTATAAACAATTAGAATGCCCAATCTGCTTGAAAAAATAAGTACGCGCATCTCGTTCGCGCAGACGGAATCAGCCATGTTTTAAACGGAACCAGTGTTGTTCAGTGACATTTTATCTGGCGTGCATAGACAAATTAACCCGGTTTAATTTATTTACGGCAACTGCATAATATGAACTATTTTATTCGTACTTTTAGTTGAAGAACAGATTAAATTATTTCAGATGTACTAAATTATTAATCCCAAAAAATTTAAATTACAGTTCTGTTGTAGTTTGTCACAAATTTCTCAATTCGAGTCTATGTTTCCGTCTAAAACATGGCGATCGCGTGCTGACAAACTTCAAAGGCCGCATCTGAGAGTGGGAATTCTGATGGTTATTTATTCTGTGTCAACACATACGTTGTTTACATGTAACATAACCTAGAAATCAAGTAATAATACAATTGATGACAGTTTCTATCTACTACATAGGACCGTGTTATTCTGAGTTTGAAAATTTCACTAAAATTTTGCGAAAAACAGTCGTGTGTTTAACATAGGACTATGTTGCGCCCTTTTCATATTTTCATAACATACACCAATGATTTTCGATTAATTTTAGAGGATTGTTTGAATAATATATACATAAAACCAATCTTAAAATTGCTGATTCTTTAGTTTTGTTATATACACCCTTGTACTCAGGCAGCGATTAGTTAGGTATTCAAAACCAAACCGAAACAATTTCATAATAATTAAATCCGTTCGCAAATGGTTAACATTGTATCATCGCCTTTACAAATAATATTTTTACTTTTTTGAAATCAAGACGGGTAACATCTTATTAAGTTTCTTAAACGTTTATACCATAATAAGTATTCTTTATATAGAAACAGATTTAATAATAATAAACTAAAATCTCGGAACCTTCTATGACACATGCCGTGTCAGCAGTGACGGTATATTTAAAAACATTTACTAACATTGTTATACATTTTTATAAACAAGGTCTTCAAAGAGTGTTAAATCAGCAATTTTTGTTGGCCATGGGAAAACATCAGTTTAAGTTTCTTTATAGGTTTAGTTTCTTGTGAAAGTTTAATGTGAGTGGTGTTACAGATATTTTATACCAGTAATTAGTTAGATTTTTAATACAAGATCCTGTAAGAGTGTTTTAGTTTTTGCTTCTATATACACGCCGAAAACGTACAGTTTTTTTATTTTAACACGTAACACAAATTGTTTAGTATTATGTTTATTGTTTACAAGGTCTTTTGTCGTGATTAAGTTTGTATCGAATGACTAATTTTGTTGTTTTAAACAATTTAGGTAAGATATTTTTTTTATTCTGTTCCTAATTGATTTTAATTAAAATATCGAAATATTTAAGAAGTAGTAACATTCTATTGTTCTTCTTCTTTTTATATTAGGCCTTAGCCATGTTCTTGTCCAACTGCCATCTTTTAAAGAGTCTTTATAGTGATATGGTTCCTGTTGATTTTAATTCCCTTGCTATTGGGGCTAGTCTCTTATTATCCCTTTGTGTAACATGCTGGTTCCAATCCCGTGGCATATACAAAATATCAATTACATAAAAAGGTATACAATACGTATTTTAACTATTGATTTATTGTGTTAAATTTTATTAAAAGAGTTTATAGATTTTTTAGGAATTCTATCAAGTCAGCTACATATTTAGATTCTCCTAGTTCTTTTAACGTTTTTGGAATGTGGTGAAATAGTCTTTTAACTGAATATATTGGACGGTCAATCAAAATGTGCTTCACTGTTACTTTACATTCACAACCAAAACACACTGGTTCCTCTTCTCTCTTCAACAAGTATTCATGTGTTATAGAAATGTGTCCTAATCCTAGGACTTATGTTGTCGCTTTGAAGGCCAGAAGTTCCATGGAAGGACGGAAGATTTTATTTCTATCAATTTAGTGGTGCTTCTATTCCATTGGTTTTGCCATACATTGTGCAATTTTGCTGTTAAGTAAGAGGAACTCTACTGTCAAATTGTTTTGGTATATACCGTATAAAATTAACTTAATCTGCTGCAATGTTCGATGAGAGGGCTAAAACTGAAAAATTGATGTCAGATAACTAAGTGGATCAGATATTATAAGAGATTTGGGGAGTTTTTTTTCTAGAATAAAGGTTAGAGCTTTAATTATGTCAAATAGTTCTGCTGTAAAAATACTTTTCTCAGGAGACAATTTATAGATGGAATGTTCATATGATATCCCAAAGCATGTTCGAATTCCATTTATCTGTTAGATTTATTTATTACAAAATGAGCATTTACAAATTATAAAACAGTTTATAATATTTGCATAACAATTACCTTCCGCAGATCCAATATCAAAGATAGTAAAAGTATACTTTAAACTTCCTTTTATTATAATAAAACAATGATACCTTTGATTGAGGTATTTTTTGCAAATCAAAACAGGCGGTTACAACTGGTGCTGTTTTCTTAGAAACCTCTTTATCACGATTTTTGACTTAACGTGCAACACATTTGTTTGCAATCTCTCTCTTTCTCTCTCTCTCTCTCTTTCTCTCTCTTTCTCTCTCTCTCTCTCTCTCTCTCTTTCTCTCTCTCTCTCTCTCTCTCTCTCTCTCTCTCTTTATTCAATCCTAACCCCCAGAGGGAGTGTAGTGGTCATCCACTTTACTCCTGGGGGTGTCCCATGATGTGTATGGTCCTTCTCCAAAGATCTCTGTGTCTGGTCATTTCTTTTATTTAATTCATGCATAGGTCTTTTGCATATGCCTGTAATTTGACCGATCCATCTTGTTGGAGATATTCCTCCTGGTCGTCTACCTTTCTTTGTCTAATAAGTCTTTCCATATTTTCTGTGTCTGCTCCTTAACATATAAAGTATTTTAATTCTTGAAGATAAACATTGCTGACAAGCCGTTTTGCTGACTTTTTAACTCGATTTAAAATTGAAATATTTGTCTGTGGTCGGTCCATGGAATTCGTAACATTCTTATCCAACAGAACACTTCAGTGGCGTCTATCTTTCTTCTTTCCGCTTGTCGTCGTAGGGCTCTAGATTCACATCCGCATGTTTGCAATATGAAAAGTATATTCCTTGTCTATTTGGTCGTTCTCTGCTTTAGTGTTATGTAGATTACAAGTGAGACACTGATTTTTTTTTTCGATGCAAAAATCCGATATTAAACTCAGTATTGAATATAATGACGATACTGACTTTTGGTGGCTGACAATTTGGGAAGCGTTAAAGACTTATCAAAATACAACTTAGTTGTTCTTTTCTTGCGAAGTCGAATTTTTTTGCTTGAATAGAGTTTTATGCGCACGAATGGAATTTTTAATATTTTTATCTACAGCATTTGCTCTTTTCTTATGGCGACCAAACATATCTCCAGGTATAAAGCCTTCACCTTCCTGACTATCCATTTTTTTGAATAACGTAGTCAACTACATATCTGTTATGTTAAAAGTGTCCAAAAATGTTTTTTTACAAACTTAACGAGTGAGTGTTCTGCTAACTGCAAATTATATTCATATATACAGTTTCTTCTGAACTCTTTTAACTTTGCAACTTTTGTCTCTTGTCTGAGAACATATCTACTTAAATATTCGCTCTGATCGTCAGTATCAGCCATTTCCCAAAAATTATTAAATAAATTGACTCTATAATTTTCAGATAATTTCGATTTACATTTTTTGTTACATTTGTCGTTCCATCCAGGTCCCAGTTTTACTAGTATATTCTTGTCCAGAGTTCCACAGTTTTGTACAAATGATATATATGCAGGTATTATTATTTTTGTTTGAAATTCTAAACTAGTATTTTCACGAGATTTTTTAAGATTTAAGACATTCTCACTATGCTTAGCAGTTAATACTAAAGAATTTACTTCTTGTTTGTGATCTTCCTGATTAGAAGAGCCTGGTAAATTGATTTGAATGTTATTTATAGTAATATTCCACTACCTTGCTTTCTTGTATCACAACCTACAATGAAGTTGTAAAAACTTAATAAATATTTCGATAAAAACGTTGTATACAATGTTACAATTCTTTATAAAAAATAAAGTGATTCAAAATTTTCACTTACAATGAGGTCAGGGGTCAGGGGTATTCAGTTTGATGAGTATTCTTCAGTTCCATTAAAGTGCGAGTATGACCAGAAACTGAAGAGAAAAAACACTAACAACACTTTATTCACATTTTTAATTAAATATTGCCAGATTTTATAATAAGAATTATAAGGAAGCTATGAGCTATTGTTTGTTATACCTATTCTAATCAAGTTTTCAAAAATTACTCCCTTCTTCTTATTGTGCCGTCTTCTAACAAAGTTTGGCAATTACTTCTTTAAACGCTTCCCTATTTTTGCAAAGTGATCTTCTTTCTTCCCAAGCCTTTTCTTCCTTCTACTTTTCCTTGTATGATGGCGTGCAAAAGAGAGTATTTATCGTTTCAAAATATGTGGCCCAGATATTTTTCTTATTTTAATTGTATTAATAAGCTTTTTGTCTGTAAACAGTTCTTCGTTTGCGGCTTTTGCAGCCCAAGGAATTTTTAGAATACGCAAAAAATTACTCACTATTTTACAGAAAAGAAAAAAAAAGAATCTTGGTGTATAGTGGACTGAAATTCCAAGCTCCTTTTTATTCATGGCAATATTTCATTTGTCGTTCGTTTTAACAAACATTATAGAGACAATATTTGCATACTTTCATGTTTGTGTATGCTTTTTAAATCCTAACATCATAAACTTTACTAGACAGACTAATATTAAAATAAGTTAAGCAAGTACTCACACTCTGTAATATTTGCTGACTTGGTTTGCTCAGCATTACTGTTCATTTTGTACTCCAGTAATAATTAATATTGTCAGTAGTGTTGTATGTCTGTTAATCAACTTCTTTGACTGTTTATTTTACTTAAAGTAGTGTATTTCCAATAAAAGAAAGTTTAAATGATGTACTAATAAACCAGAACATAGATTTGTTTGATTAAAAAACAAATGGGCTTTTAAAAATTTGTTTTTCTTTTTCTATATTTTTACTTTTTACATACTACATTATTAAAACGCCTATCGTGTTTTATATCATATTTGTCCACTGCTGAACGTAGGCCTCCCGTAAAATTTTCCACTTATTTCTATTTTGAGCTTCTTGCATCCAGTTTGTGGTGATGCGCTTGATATCATCCGTCCATCTAGTCAGTGGTCGTCCTCTGCTTCGATATGCATCTTGCCTTGGTCGCCATTCCAGAATCTTTCTGGTCCATCTATCATCCGTTAATTTGGCAACATGTCCAGCCCAAGCCCACTTAGGCATGGCTATTTTTTCAACTGCATCTGTGACTCCTGTTTTGCTTCTTATTTCTAGGTTTGGTACTTTATCTCTGATGGTAATACCTAATATTGATCTTTCTATTGATCTATTGATATTGATCTATTTGTGTAACTCTTATTTTATCTATTGTTCTTTTTGTCAGAGTCAGTGTTTCTGCACCATATGTAAGAACCGATAAAACGCACTGGTTAAAAACCTTTCTTTTTAAACATACTGGGCTACTAGACTTCAAATGTTATTCAATCTACCAAAGGCAGCCCATGTGAGACCTATCCTACTTTGTATTTCAGTTGTCTGATTATCTTGGCCTACGCGAATCTCATGGCCTAGATATTTGTAAGCTATTACTTGGTCGATGCTATGGCTCTCAATCAGAATTTTACCGCTGACTACAAAGTTGGTCATACATTTTGTCTTTGAGGTGTTAATTTTAAGACCAATTGTTTTTGACACTTTATAGAGCGTGTGCAGCATTTTTGTAGCTTTATCAACCCTATCAGATATTAAAACGATGTCATCGGCATTTATATTAATTCCCATATTGTGCTCTCGTTCCATTTGCTTGAACATATATTCAAGAACAGCTGTAAACAATTTAGGGGAGATAGTATCACCCTGTCTAATTCCACGTTCTATTCGAAACTTCTTGGTATCTTCATGAAGGCGGACACAAGCTGTACCAGTTTCGTAAATACTTTTAATTAAGGCGATATATCGGTAGTCAATGCAGCAGTCAGTCAATGCTCGCGACATTTTATAATGATCTATAGTATCGAACGCCTTTTCATAATCTACGAATATAAGAAAGATAGACTTGTTATACTCTGTACACTTTTCTATTAGTGTTTTTATAACTTGTAGATGATCATTTGTTCCGTATCTGGAGCGAAACCCAGCCTGTTTACAAGGTTGGTAACTATCCAGTTTGTTCACAAGCCGTTTTATTATTATCTTGAATAGTTTGTATATGTGGAGAGCAAACTAATCGGTCTGTAGTTCTTTAGGTCTGAAATGTCACCTGTTTTGTGCATTATGGATATTATTGCATTATGCCACTGGGCAAACTGGGTTACGCCTCTTGTCAAACATGCATTGAAGATCTTTTTCAACACATTTAGTAACGTCACTCCTCCTTCTTTGATTTGTTCAATGACTATCCCATCTTCTCCAGGTGATTTATTGTTTTTTTATCTCCGAGAGAGCTGATTTTATTTCCTCTGTTGTGATATCCGGGATGTCTGGGACTTCCCAGTATTTTTATATCATCATCATCAGTGGTGCTACAGCTCTAGTTGAGCCTTGACCTTCCCCAGTCTATTTCGCCAGTCGTTTCTGTTCATCGCCAACCGTTGCCAATTTGCCGCGCCGATTTTCCTTGCGTCCTCGTCCACACCGTCCCTCCATCTCAGTCGTGGTCTGCCTCTACTCCTATTTCCCACTGGGACCGATAATAGAGTTCGTCTGTGTGGGTAATTTTCATTTGCTCTTGACACATGTCCAGCCCATCTAAGCCTACCTATTTTTATGAAGGATATTACATCTCTACCATTTACTTTTATATAATACTACTAGTGTTTTTATATAATAGGTTTAAAATGTGTGTTGGGCCCAATACCCTGACTTGCAATACTTGTTGAAAAAAGAAAATTTTTCAAAAATTTTGCCAAAATACCTACATAAAATATCAACTCACACACTTATAGGACTTTTAGATTTTGGGTAAATGCTTTTGGTGTGAAAGTCCTGGGTACAAGAACTCCAACACGATATCCTAACCCGATCAATGCAGGCTAGTGTGAGGCGCTCTTCAATACTTTCTCTAGTGACGTATCATCAAAATGAAATTGCTTGCTCGAACCTAGAGTCTCTGCTTTGGGCTGCACCCAGTTCGGCGACTCGGTGCCCCAGGATATGGACCTTTCTGCCCAGCTTTTGTCGCTTTGTTAATTTTTTTGGATGACTGTCGCTTTTTTGTTAGTATTTTAGATTTTTTTTTGGTGGCCGAAGTCTTCATTTATTTTTTTTTTTTTGAAGGTTGTCATGAAAATAAACATCAATTATTAAAATTTCCAGAGC
The DNA here is from genome assembly GCA_918026665.1 of Diabrotica balteata. Lineage (NCBI taxonomy): Eukaryota > Metazoa > Arthropoda > Insecta > Coleoptera > Chrysomelidae > Diabrotica > Diabrotica balteata. The sequence goes on along the minus strand of OU898281.1, from coordinate 11,698,956 downwards.
TACGAATTATCTGGACTTTATGTGTTTGCCATGATTTGATGTTTTGGTCTTTTGTGCCTCGATCGATGGAACGCATCATATCTTACTATCTCCCGCAGGATTATGCTTGGGTGATTCTCTAATTCTGAAAACCTACTTCTGGCTTTTTCTACCATTTTATCTATCTCCTTTGTTGCAGTTGTCTAAACAGAAAGCTTTGAGGGTATACAAGGCAACTATCGAACACGGTGATTAATTTAATCTTGCCCAAGTACTTTCAATCAATAGATCATCTTCAGGGGCATCTGAAATAAGCCAAGAAACGTTTTTTATAAACAGGAAAATTAATTCACTTGGATAAAAAACTCCAAGTTTATGGTTGAAAAAAATTTTTTATATGTGATAAACGTTTATAGACTTACTTCGTCAATTGTGGACTATCCGACATAGTAGAATGTCATAAATTTAAAACTGGACATAACAATACAAAATACACTACACTAAGACAAACTAGTGTATTTTGTATTGTTATGTCCAGTTTTAAATTTATGACATTCTACTATGTCGGATAGTCCACAATTGACGAAGTAAGTCTATAAACGTTTATCACATATAAAAAATTTTTTTCAACCATAAACTTGGAGTTTTTTATCCAAGTGAATTAATTTTCCTGTTTATAAAAAACGTTTCTTGGCTTATTTCAGATGCCCCTGAAGATGATCTATTGATTGAAAGTACTTGGGCAAGATTAAATTAATCACCGTGTTCGATAGTTGCCTTGTATACCCTCAAAGTTTAATTATTCGAACATTCAACCTTATATTAAACAGAAAGCGTTCAGCGGCATATCTGGGTACATTTGATACTTTTCTGAGGATGTTATTGCGGGTTGCTTGTATTTTCCTATATATTTGAATTGCTTATGTGTCCAAATGCGAGAGATGCATATGTGATTATTGGAAGTATGATGCGGTTTATGTTTCATTTTCATCTTTATGCGCAGTTTGATTTTTCTACCTGCGAGACCTCTCATTGCTGCTCTGGCTGTTGCTCTGGATATATCCTAGGTATTTCGCTTCTCTTTTCCATTCGACGGGATTATCTTGCACTTGTCACAATGTTGTCTGCAGATTGTTGATCTCTACTTCTAAGTTTCTGTGTTTAGCCGCAATCGCTGTGTCGTCTGCATAAAGGCTGGGTAGTGTCTCTGGTGTTCTTGGAAGATCTGCGGTGTATATTGTGTACAGTAGGGATGACAGTACACTATATCTGTAGCCTCTCATTTTGTATATTAGGGTTTTATGCCAGACTCTGTCGAAGCCTTTGTTAACATCCAAGAATGCTGCGCTTGGTATTACTCTTTCTAGGGTCTTGCTGACTGCTGGTAGCAAGCTTATCAGCCTGTAGTTTTGAGGAAACATGGTATTCTTTCCTGGCTTCGGAATCATGATAACGTAGGCTTCCTTCCATCGATTTGGGAAGAGCTTGTATCTAAGAATTGCTTTTGCTGGTAGATACTTCAGAGCTATATTTGAAAAAAACAAGAGAAATCACATGATTTCTACCTGGCGAAATCGAATTCAAATATAGGCCGCCGTGCTCCCTAATGAATGCATCGGCAAGGGAGTCTAAAAATTGCACTCCAAATGCCGTCCATCATGGCCTATATTCGTAGTGAATTCGATTTCTGGTACTCCAAATGAAGTAAATAAACAAAACAAATGACGGTATTATATTTTGATTTGATACAGAGCAGCAACAAGCCGCATATACGTATTTCGATCTCTTTAGATCTCCTCAGTACGGTATAGTTACTACTCCATATCAAACCAAAATATTTTTCCGTCGTAGATCATAGTTATTAAAAATAACTATTTACGGACGTAACTACGCCATCTAAGAACAAAAAGAGAAATCACATGATTTCTACCTGGCGAAATCGAATTCAAATATAGGCCGCCGTGCTCCCTAAGACTTGCGAAGCAAACAGCTTGATGAATGCATCGGCAAGGGAGTCTAAAAATTGCACTCCAAATGCCGTCCATCATGGCCTATATTCGTAGTGAATTCGATTTCTGGTACTCCATATCAGGCTATGATGGACGGCATTTGGAGTGCAATTTTTAGACTCTCTTGCCGATGCATTCATCAAGCTGTTTGCTTCGCAAGTCTTAGGGAGCACGGCGGCCTATTTGAATTCGATTTCGCCAGGTAGAAATCATGTGATTTCTCTTTTTGTTCTTAGATGGCGTAGTTACGTCCGTAAATAGTTATTTTTAATAACTATGATCTACGACGGAAAAATATTTTGGTTTGATATGGAGTAGTAACTATACCGTACTGAGGAGATCTAAAGAGATCGAAATACGTATATGCGGCTTGTTGCTGCTCTGTATCAAATCAAAATATAATACCGTCATTTGTTCTATATTTGAAATTTTATCTAGATCAGGTGCTTTTCTCGGTGATGTATTTTTAATTAGTTAGGGTATTTCTTGCGGATACATAAGTGTGATTATCTCCTCTGGATCTTCGGACATTTCTTGTTGTTCTTCGACTTCTTCGATGAAGTCTACATCTTCGGCTTGGTGATAATTTAATGTACACTCTCTCTCTCGACAAGACTCATCACCTCGGCTTTTTTATATATGGTGTAGATAATTCCATTTTCACCGTGTAGTGGAGGTTTGAGTTTTCATTTCTTAGTATTTTTTGTAGTTTTCATATATTTTGTATGTTTGAACCTTGTTCCTTCATTTCTTGAACGTGGATATTCCACTATCGGCTTCTATGTTCTGCTAGTGCTGTTTTCTTCTACTTCTCTGTTTAGCCGATTTGCCCTGTTTTTGTCTTCCTGATTTCTTGTCCTTCCTGCTCTCTTTTTGGCTCTGTTCTTTTCTCATTTTATGTTCTTGATTTCCTGGTTTATGTCTTTAAACCTTTCCATGTGTATATCTATTTCTTCTTCTGTAATGCTATTTCTCAGTTCTTCTTTCTGGATTATTTATCATTGCGACGTCGTTGATTCCAGTACTCAAGTCTAGTACAAGTCTTCTACAAGTCTTTTGTAATTTGACCACTTTGTTTTCTTTCTTTTCCATGTTCCTATTTCTAGTAGTATGGGGTTGTGGTCTTATGATCCTTCGTTTAATGTTCTGATCTCGGTCTGACTGGCTAGTAATCTTCTGTTTCTATTCGTAGCTCTATCGTTTTAGTTTGGGGACCTCGCATTTAGGTCTCCTATTATTATGAACGACTCTTCTACATTCAGGAACGCGTTCAGGTTGTCTTCTATTATAGGATCTCATGCCCTTACATATGCAGTGATTCTGATTTCTTCTTGCCTCATTTGTACGTTAATTATACTTGCTTCCATAGTGTTTAATTGTTAGTGTTAGTATTCTGGCGTGTGGAATTCTTTTTCTTACTAGGATAGCTGTGCCTCCCGAATTTTCTTTATGATCGTTCCTGTAGATGTCGTAGCCAGGAAAATTTACTTTTATGCTGTCCGTTAATTTTTTTTCCTGTTTGCTACAACGTCCATTTCGTGTCTGTTGATTCATTAGTCCAAAACGTGCCCTTTTTCGTACGTTAGTTGAGTGAAAAATAATCAAGAGATCCTACTTCAATCATTCATAGTTCAACGGCTGGGCAACTTTCTTTATACATGGAAAAGGGTAGATAGTTGAAAACTATTCATCTTACGTAAAATGAGATTAATACATACATATTCGTATTCAGTGAAAAAAATTAGTTATAATTTAGTGGTCATTTTAAATCCATTGGTATGTTAAACTAATTTATTTCTACAGCATCTTGTATGGAAGCATCAAAAAATTAGTACAATAACTAAGCAATAAAAAGTGAATTATTGGTTCTGATTTTTTGATTCTGCCGTTTCAGATAAATTAAAAATATAACTGTGAAGTGGTTAAAGATATGTGATGATATTTTTGTGTGATGGATCTGACTATTATGGATATATTAAAGGAAGAAGAGATTAAAATTGAAGAGGAAGTTGTAGAAGATTTATCAGGTATGGAAAAATGTTTATAGTTACTGTTTTAGGTAGATAGTTATGTAGTAGGCCTCAAATTTTCATAATTCTAAATCAATTTTATCAAAGTTAATAGAGCAGTATCAGCATTTTTTCTTCGAGATTAATTATTGCTGTATAATTGAAAAAAAAAGATACTAATAAATAATAATTTTTAATTCAATTCTATAAATTAAATCTAATACCATAAAATTATATTGTTATGAAGGTAATTTTTGTTAATTCATCATAAAAAAAATAATGTGTTAAAACAACGATTGTTTAAGTGATTATACACAGCTTTCAAATGAGAATATTTGTATTTAAAGCGTTAAAAGACAATGTGTCTTTTCAAATGACACCAAACACTTCATTTTTAGTATCAAATCTATAATCTATGGCACCTCTGACTTTAATTTGTTCTTAAGCTTGTACAATATCCGTATTATCCCAAAAGTTTTTTATAAAGTCTGACCTACATTTTCGCCAGTCTAAATTTGGTTTTAGTTTCCGAGCTTCAGTTTTCATTTGGCGCTTCTGTGTGATTTCGTTTTGAGTGTTATAAGGAGTCTCATCAGGTGTCACGTCTAACGGTGATAATGATTCAGTATTTATAGCAGCTGAATGTATTTTCAATTTGCCAGGAAAATCTTTAGGGCACGTGTCTTCTAGTATGTCTTTATCTATTTCTTCAACATCAGACACATCATCGACGTTATCGGGTGGCAATTCAACAATATAAATTCCATTATCTTCATCGTCATCTAAGAAATAGGGGTCATTTATAATATCCTCTAATTCAGCCAATGTATAAAATCGCCTGGTACCCATTTCTGAAAACATTAAATAAACTTCTCCAAAAACCATTGATTTGAAACCTATTATTATATTATTTATAGTCAACATTATTAGAGCATAAAGATACTAAAATCGAAATAGTATTACAGAATATACTATGATAAAAAAAATACACAGCATTAGCCACAAGCCCCAAATGGGTATCGCGCTAAAAATCCTAGTACAGTCCTGTTTGTTAGTAATTAAAATTTGCAAATATGATAACTGGCTAATATAACCTGCCTAAAATAAATTTAAAGCTAAAAACAATACGAAATCAAATACTTACAAAATAGTAATATTCTCTAAACAACTTAACCATACCATTTCTACTTTGTGCTTTGAATATTCGAAAAATTATTCACAGTAAGTAAAATACCTCCACTCACCATCTAAATAGAAGTATTGAAGTTGATACAAAGCCATTTACATTGAAATTTATGATAACTGCTGCCCACTGATACAAAAAAACAACTTGATCCCCAAATGGGAATGGGTTAATATTCCCGGCCTATTTGAGAGGGAGGAAGGGTCAATTATTACTTCTGAAGATATCACACAACTTTTTCTGCAAAAAGCAGATCAAATATACTCGTTTTTTCACAGATCCGCCCTGGTATATTAGCAATATCTTGTATTTATATATTTTATTTATATATAAAAAAGCTAGGTGAAACAAAAATAAAATTAATGACCCATATAAAGAAGAGCGTTCAAATGAGTTTAATTGAATTTGCTTAAAATATTATGACACTGTTGGGCGCATGGTTCACGGTAATTGTTATTGTTTTATTTAACATTATCGTAAATACACGACATTGTTAAAAAGTAAATAGTAAACACTGACCCTGCAGAATAAATACGACTTTTATAGCCCTTTATACTTTTCGGCATTACCCATTGAGACATTATTATCCTTCGGCCTACAATAAAAGAATAAAGAATCACTTGCTGTTCGGGTACTGTGAGAACCTGTTACTTCGAGGTTCCCAAATGATAAAATTCAAATGAGGAAGGAAGGAGGTAGTACGGTAAATCATAAAATTTTCGGAAGTAGGTTCAATAATCGTCATTGTCGACAGGTGTCTATCACCTGATGCCATGGGAATTTTTGCTTTTGCAATTCACAGGATGCTGTTCGTAAATATTTTCGAAAATTATTTTTTTACGGTTATTAGGTACATTTTATTTTTGTTTTTGCTTGTCATTTGTATTTTACTGACTAAATTCTCTGGAAATTACACCAAAAATTTATTAGATCGTTCTAAAGAAAATCTAAAATCAACGAAAAAAAAATATTACACGGGAGAAAAATATAATATAAGAAGGATTAAAATCTGACACTGCCGTTACAGTATAATAACAGTTTATTTATACTGTTTGAATCAGCTTATTGGTCTAGTATTGATGTTTTTAATATAAATAATAATGTTAGTCTGGTATGGATATTTTTAATATAAATACAATATATAAATAATATACTTACTATTATATTATACTATAATATTGCTAATATACCAGGGCGGATCTGTGAAAAAACGAGTATATTTGATCTGCTTTTTGCAGAGAAAGTTGTGTGATATCTTTAGTAGTAATAATTGACCCTTCCTCCCTCTCAAATAGGCCGCGAATATTAATCCATTCCCATTTGGGGATCGAGTTGTTTTATTTTGTATCACTGGGCAGCAGTTATAATAAATTTCAATGTAAATGGCTTTGTATCAACTTCAATACATACTTCTATTTAGATGGTGAGTGGAGGTATTTTACTTACTGTGAATAATTTTTCGAATATTCAAAGCACAAAGTAGAAATGGTATGCTTAAGTTGTTTAGAGAAATATTACTATTTTGTAAGTATTTGATTTCGTATTGTTTTTAGCTTTAAATTAATTTTAGGCATGCATATTATTCAGTTGTAGGTTATATTAGCCAGTTATCACATTTGCAAATTTTAATTACTAACACACAGGGCTGTACTAGGATTTTTAGCGCGATACCCATTTGGGGCTTGTGGCCAATGCTGTGTAATTTTTTATCATAGTACATTCTGTAATAATATTTCGATTTTAGTATCTTTATGCTCTAATAATATTGACTATAAATAATATATTAATAGGTTTCAAATCAATGGTTTTTGGAGAAGTTTATTTAATGGTTTCAGAAATGGGTACCAGGCGATTTTATACATTGGCTGAATTAGAGGATATTATAAATGACTCCTATTCGATTATGTGTCTGATGTTGAAGAAATAGATAAAGACATTCTAGAAGACACGTGCCCTAAAAATGTTCCTGGCAAATTGAAAATACATTCAGCTGCTACGTCCTACGCTGCTACGTTGCTATGTCGGGACAAGATGTATCGGCGTCCACCAGTAAATCAGGGAACATGTTAATGCTGCTATAAAATTTGTCATTGCCCAACATTCTAAGTCTCCGAACAGGAAATTTTAGAAGAACCAATAATATCCAATGCAATGCATAAAAATATTGTCTGGGAGCCGGTCAACAAAATTGACAGAAATTTACATTTTTGTGTATGAAAGCCTGCAGAAAATAATTCTGCAGGGTTTCATACACAATTATACGAATACTTCTACAACAAATCGCGCTTTTAATTCTACGAATATTTTGTAGACGATATTCTTTTATCCATGATGACAAATACCTAATTTATTTTGTTCTGATTTTTTTTAATGTTTAGGACAAAATCGTTATGTCCTGCAGTGTCTGGGTTCCGTTATGATTTCTGGGTATAGTTATGTGGATAAAATTATGTCATTTTCCATATTTTCATTCGTAGTGGTCAAAGAACGATCTTTATGTGAATAATATCAAAAAAAGTAACGTCAACGAATCGCTTCCCAGTTATTGTGGAAAAGGCTGCAATTCAAAGATATTTTAGTAACAACAAATGACCGTTTGCAGAACATCGTTTCCTTGGTTAGGAGTCTCAAGGATAAAGTCAAGACTGCCATCGTTCCAAAGGAAAACGTGTGCATTGACGAAACTTTAGCGCCTTTTCAAGGGCGACTAAAATTCAAGCAGTATATTGTCAACAAATTTGGAATAAAATTATTCAAACTTTGTCCGGGAGGTTATACTTACGATTTTAAGGTATATTGTGGAAAAGAACGTGCTAAAGGTAGTACCGTACTAACAAATGTAGTAATAAAACTTATGGATGGACTGCTTGACAAGGGACGACACTTGCGATTGATAACTACTACAGTTCTGTCACACTTGCACATGAACTCCTACACCGCAAAACTTACATAATTGGTACGCCACATCTTATTCTTAGAGTGCCGTCTCTCTAGGGACGTTGGCAATCATAATGGTTATTTTTATTTTTGAACTTGCTGCTCTAAATAAATCAATCGATCTGCATTGATACCAATCACGTAGATTCTTCACCCATGAGTTTTGCCTTCGGCCAACAGATCTTCTTCCTTGAATTGCCACATGCAAACCGCAAATATAATCCCAAAAACGTCATTTCCAAAAAATTAAAAGTAGGCGAACATGTAGCTGAACTAAATAATTCGGGCATCGTTGTTTAGAAGTGGAGTGACAAGCGAGATGTGCTGATGATTAGTACCAAATTTTTTGACGAAATGGTGACAATGCAAAAGGCACGCCGTGATGTTGTAAACCCAACGAATGTCACCAAACATAATAAATATAAAAGCTTGATTGATATATCAGATCGAATGAACAGCTATAATTCGCCATTACGTAAAGGAATTTAATACAGAAAGTTATTCGATGGAGCTCTTGACTGGTTCAGCACTTATAAATGCCTATGTCGCGCATCAAAACATTGAAAATGAAAGCATGACGATTACCAAATTTAAGGAAGAGTTCGGGGCCTATTGTCACGCCAGCCATTATGGAAAATGGTCAAAATTGACATCAAATGACATGTGATGGCTGTAAAAAATTCTATTGCCTTGGCTTTTTTTTTTGTCATACATTCCGTGACAAAAAATTAAATTAGTACTTTAGATACAATTTTGATATAATGTTATTACGTTTTGATTTATGAAAATACAGCTTATTTTGCCTAAAATGTGTTCTCTCTATGAATATTTATGCTATATTACTTATAAATATTATGGGGCATGTAAGTCTTCGTCGACATCTCAGAAGCATAGGCCAAGTATGCTTTCTAGACCATCTGGCCGGGCTCGAAATGTCCCCGTGTATTTTAAATGAGTTCAAAAAGCCGCTGTTGAGCTACACAGGATTTTCTGACAACCTAGCGTGTCTACGTCGGCATTACGCTGCCTGTATATAACTTTTATGTGTGGTTAGTCTGTGTTGGTCTCTCATGGCACTTAACTTGTTAAGCATCAGTAATGGGATCCAAAACTTTAAACAATTTAAAATTAATAATTTTTAAATAATATTTGACATTTTTAAAAATACGACCTTTTTTAAAAATAGCTATAAAACTTTTGAAGATACGTAAAATTTGCTATATAACGAAGGTAAGGATTTTTTTACAGAACATACTGATATAATCACGGTTTTTTATACATATGAAGGTCAGAAGGGGAAATAAGTCATTTTTGTCCATTTTATACCTTGTTCAGATAACTTCGATAACTGAACGTAAGATCTAAGAAAGTGTCCACTCGTTCATTGAGATTGACTTCACGCACCCTTCTTTGGAAATGAAAATAACTATCAATCAGTTTATGTTGTTAACAATTAGCTAAGCCTTTTTAAGAAGCCATCTTGCCCCGACAAACCCTGAGTGCAGTTCCCACAAGTAGCGATTATTTTGCTTGCCTTATCTCCACCCCCCTTAGTTTCAGACCCCAATTTTCTACCCCTTGTATTAATACCCCATGTGGTAGGCAAAATATTTCGTTACACAGTGACGAAACTTCAGGTTAAGAAGAAGCTCCAAATTTGTTCTTCGTCCACACACCTCGTCAAGTGTAATGATATGGGGTGCATGTAGTGGAAATAGAGGATGGGTAGGGTTGTATGGTAACTATGTGACTGTTCTAGAACAACATTTATTGAATTTGTGGGAAATTCACGAATTTGACTTCTTTATGCACGATGGTGCCCCTGCTCACAAGGCCACGACAGTGTCACAGTTCTTAAATGATCACAATATAAATGTATTGGAATGGCCAGGTAACTTGCCCGACCTTAATCCCATCGAGAAGTCGTGGAATATGATGAAAAATAAGGTTCGATCGAGCAACATAAATCAGCTGAAAGAGGAGTTGAAGAGGTTGTGGGTGATCATGGAAGAAGAAAATTTCTTAAATCTTACTCAATGCATGCTCAAGAGAATTCAGCTTGTCATCGACTACGAGGGTGATATGACAAAGTTTTAATTTGTAAAATTAAAATAACAATTATCCTGATTTATGTGTTTTTTTTCACTGTGTAAAGATTTTTTGCCGGCACTGTAGTTGTAATTTAATATTATGCTCTGGTGGACAGTATACTACTACTACTATAATTTAGATTAGATTATTATTTAATTACATTATTAAATTTATTGAAAAATATAAATATCTTCAGACACTTTATAACATACGAGTTTTATATAAATTTTTAGAATTGTTAGTTAATTATTTCCTCTTTCATTATAATTTATTACACGCCTATGTCATATTGTCACTCGCAGATTTTTCATCTCACTCGCACGCAAAGACAGCGATATGTTGATATTTTTTTTATTGACTTACAATACCGTTGTTAGATACCGGGAATATGCGGTAAAAACGACGTTTTTATATTTCCTAGTTAATATAGTGTTGGACGACACTGACCTCTCTCATAGAGCAATTAAAACCACAGCAACACTTCTTTTCAAAAGCTGCGAGATTGATTCGATGAGGACTATAAATTGTTTTGTTATTTCTTTTGTTTTTATTGTTCGTTTCCTTTTAAACCTGTACACATGATACGCGGAGATTCCGGGAAGAGAAGTCAACACAAACGTCGAATGCATATGGTTTCTCTGAAAAATTGCAAATAAAATTGTACATTTCAAACATTTAAAAGTAGAGGATTGTATACACGAGGCTTTGTCCATGACTTTTACAATTTTACAGTAATAATTAATTTGTGCAAGGCTTTTCACAAATGCCATCTGCCGCGGATTTCTCAGAATGAATATTATCCCTTCGGAATTTCGAGTGACTGATTTGACATAGAAGTAATCGATTTTGTAATTATTTAGTTATTTATTTTGAATGTTGGCCAAACAATAAAAATATTTTTCTTTCTCTGTGACCCGAATGCACTTCTCAGGATGTTTAAGGCCATTAACTCCAACGAATAACGTTTAACGAATTTGTGTGTATATCTATGTGAGATTTGTGTCAGATCATAATATACCTATCGTGTAATATGTGCATCATTTGTGTCTTAGGTTTTTATTGTACTTGTTATGTTTCCGTATAATAATAGAAAATAGATTATTGCTCTAACATAATATGTCGATCAAATTATTATGAAGTTTCCAATTAAGTACATATTATTATCTCTATAACGTTTTATCTTGGTTTTATCAATATTAATCCCTTTCACAGATATGTCTTTTCTAAGCGTCTCATCAGGTTCTCTTTGGTCTTTGGCTTGTACTCCTTCCAGGAATTTAAAACTCCGCGATTTAGTTGTAGCGATAGGGTAAAGGGAGGAGAGATGGACCACCTTTTAGAAAACTGAAGCCTGTTTCTTTATTAAATAAACATCAGAATAGAAAAGAAATGTATAACATAACTTAACATTGGTATTTGTTTTGGCATAAGTAAAAACTAGAAATTATAATTCTTAAATCTAAAAAAAAATATAATGCACTGGCACGTCATCGATCCATCTCTCCTCAACTGTGGAGGTGGACCAGGCTAAACCTTTTTCTTTTTAATAGCAAGAGACTTTCCGCACTTGTTACAGAGATTGGCGAAGTCAGTACAAGTTTCATGTAATCAGAGCTTACAAAAAACATTTAACCAGTCATCTTTTTTACATGTTTGGCTATAGTCCTCGTTGCGCTCAACACAGTCATTTTCAATATCACTTTTCATCACCACTAGTGTCGTTTAGAGTAGAGTTTCCCAAACTTATCTAAACCGCGACCCCTTTTTGTTAAAAAAAATTATTTGCGACTCCCCAATTTCCCCTCCCACTCATTTATTTGACAGAAATAGCACGCCTAATTTACAATTATCTGATGGTTTCTCAAATTTAATTTTACTTTACTGTTTAAGTTTAAATCAAACACAATTATTTTATTTTAATACAATTATTTTAGTGATTGCGATCTGTCCCACTAGTAATTAGTAGTAGGTACTTCTGCCAGAATAGCATTTACAATAAAAATAAATAATAAGAAGTCAACTGCACATTGTACACCGCGACATATTAGCTTGTGTCTACATCGCAAAACTCTTCCATGATAATCGCGAAAGCGCTCGCTACTAGATGGCACTCTGGAACGTTCTCGTAGTCTCGTTTTGGCTTTATATAAGCGGCGATGCGCAACGAAACCTCAGTTCGAATCCAAACAGCCTATGGTGGCGAACGCGGTGTTGAGTAATGAGTAAATATTTTACGACTTACGTATTCCCGTTTACGTATTTACGTCTACGATAAATTATAAATTATGGATAAGTTTTTAGAAAGAAGTGCAGAACCATCTACGTCTGAAAGTGGCAGTAGCAGCAATAAAAAGAAAAACAGATTCTACATTGATGAATATCTTAAATATGGTTTTACCGTTATTTCCAATAAACCACAATGTGTTATTTGTGGACAAGTCTTGTCAAAAAAAAGCATGAAGTCATCAAAGTTACTTCGACATTTAAATAGCAAACATCCAGATAAAAAAGACAAGCCCATAGAATTCTTTAAAAGAAAGCTGAACTTCCTTCACAAAAAGCAAGACAGTTTTCCCTTGGCAACCACTACTAATGAAAAAGCATTATTAGCAAGTTATAAAGTTGCTTATCGTGTTGCCAAAACTAGTAATCCGCACACAATTGCTGAAAATCTGATTTTTTCAGCAGCTGTTGAAATGGTACATATAATGTGTGGGAAAGAGAGGCTGCAAAATTAAATACAATACCTCTGTCAAGTAATACTATCCAAAGAAGAATTAGTGATATGGCAGAAGATATTCAAGCGCAAGTTGTGGAAAATCTTAATAAATGCACTTACTTCTCTCTTCTCTGTTTCTCTCTAACTCTAGTTTTCTGAGTTTTTCAATTAAAGTACCTTTAATACAGATAGATTCTAGACATATTTTCCAAATATGTCTACCATCAGGACTCCCTTTCGTATTTCAATATATATTTCTCTCAATTTTTGTCCTTAATTCTCATTCTTTTTAGCGCACGATATTATAAACCCTCAATCAATGCAAAGTTGTCAGTCCATCATGTCAGTGATCGACCAACGCTTTGTTTGTTCTCATGTGGTTTTTCTAGAAACGTTTGTCATTCTTTTTATGTGTCCTAACCACTTCTATTTCAGTTTGGCTATACTTTCAATAATACAAATCATCTTGATGGTGGGTTATAAAGTGATGAGATCGTACACGTCCTACCACTTTACCCCGCGCCTTTATTCTTCTTCTTCTTAAGTTCCATCTTCTATCGAAAGTTGGCTATCATGGCTACGCGGACCCTGTTGACGGCCATTCTAAATAGTTCTGCACTACTGCATTCAAACCATTCCCTCAAGTTTCTAAGCCACGATATTCTTCGTCTTCCCACATTTCGCTTTCCTCGAATTTGGCCTGCATAATAAGCTGCAATAATGAGTATCTTTACCCTTTCATAGCATGGCCTAAATACTTAAGTTTTCTTCTTTTGATAGTCACTATTATTTCAGCTTCATTTCCTATTCTTCTTCTGCTAGTAACTTCTGCGTTTGACTTTCTGTGAGTCCATGATATACGTAGGATTCTTCTGTAACACCAAAATTCAAATTACACTCTCAATTACAGTATCCTCAACAATCAAATGGATGTTTGTATCTGTGGATTTGGTCATGATCATGAATTTAGTTTTTTTCAAATTCATCCTTAGTCCGTATTCATGACAGCATTCATTAAGTCGTTACATTACGTTCTGCAAATCATTGTTATTATCCGTCATTATTACTGTATAGTCTGCAAAACGCAAGTTATTCAAAACTTCTCCATTGATAGATATACCTTCTATTGAATCTGAGAGCGCTTCTTTAAATACCGCTTCACTGTAGACATTGAAGAGTAGTGGTAACAGCACGCTACCCTAGCGGATTCCTCTCTGTATTTTGATATCTCGGTTGTCTGGTTTGATTCCAAAATAGATTAGATATAATTTTCATATCACGTCTGTCAATATATTTTGCTTTTTAATATTTCTAAAGCTTTTTATGTTTAACCTTATTAAATGCCTTTTCAAAATCTACAAAACATAAGTACATGTTCTAACTCATATCCATGCATCTCTGGGTCGGCCAGCACATTCAAGCCGAACAAAGCATCTCTTGTGTCCATATCATTTCTAAAGCCAAATTGTGTGTCACTAATTTCAGATTAAAGAGTTTTAACAATTCTGCGGTGTATTATTTTCAAAAATGTTTTAAGTGTGTGACTCATTAAAACTATTGTTATGTGATCTGGACAGGATATTGCACTTGACTTTTTGGGTATTACCACAACGATTGCAGCCATTGTCTGGAGATTGTGGAAGTACGATATATTAGATTAAAGAGTTCAACCATTACATCAATAACATTCTTCAATTCGGAATTCAAACAAACTTAGTATATTAGATTGATTCGGAAGACTAATTGTTGTCTTATTATCATGAAAATATTCATTTTCACCAGTTGATGAAGTTGCAGTTTTATTTTTTCTTTAACACTACGCTAACGTACTAAAGCTATTTGAACGTCGTATGTTTCAAGTATCTGTAACGATTTTTTTCTCTAGTAAATATGTCAAAGGCGCTTTAGCATTGAAATTAGAGTTCCAATGTTGAATAATAGTTCCATAATAGTTTATTGAAAAAAAAAATCTGGATATAGATGCAATATACACTCATATATCCATGATCCATTTGTTCCTCATCAAACACACAGCATCCAACAATACAAACATTGTAATATTCATCTGTAACGCGATAATCTCCAAAACGTGTCTCCAAACAAGCAATTAGCACCGAATAATTACACATTTAACACATGTACTTGCTATGGTATTTGCTAGGTGTGCATTTAGTGCACATACAGCACAGATCGCCATTAACCGGTGATATATTGTATCCCTCTTTGCTACAGTTTGCCTTCGTGTTTACTGAAACGTGACCCTAAAATCGAGAAAAAGCACGTTTGGTCAATCGAGTAAACGGCTATTTCTATTAAAATGGTTGATTATTAGGGCTAGTTATCAAACAAATGTAAGGTGAACATACTTAAATATCGATAAAGTTGGAGATAAAGATTTTTTTATTATGGTCATATTTTCGTACTTTTTTACAAAATAATTTTTTACCTAAACTATTGTTTATACCTAAACTATAGAAAATATGTTTTGTAATGCATTTTCAAAAAGAAGTTTTTATACTATTTTTTTTTATTTTATGGGATACTCCAACCATTTTTTCCGTATTGAGGTGAATATAAATAATAATAGTACATTGTTTACCGGGTAGGAAAAGCTTAACATTCCTGGACGACTGTGAAGATTGCTAAGTCGAGGCGCAAGCCGAGACTTAGCGACACAGAGTCCAGGAATGTGGCTTTTCCTACGAGGTAAACATACTATTTTTCCGCAAATCGTTTAAAATTCGACAGATATTGATTGATTTAAAAAAAACGCGATAATTTTATTCCCAAATAAATGGTGCTTTGAAATTCCTAATAAAATTACTTGGGTTACTATGGAAACGTATTGAGGTTGAATTGTCAAACTTGACGCTTATAAATTTAATTATAAGTTCTCTTGAGACTTAGCAAGAGTTGTTGATGACTTGATGGCTTAGTTTTCTGAGGTCGTTTGCGTGATTTTGTTGTAAGTTATGATCCACGTTGTTTTCGCAGCTAAAGTAATTATAGAAATATAAACACATACTGGTCGTTTTCAAACAACTGGACTTTATTTTATAAAATAAATTTTAAACTGTTTCATGTGAAAAATTACCATATTTAACTATAAAAATGATACCCTTCTGGCTAATATTGTAAGCAAAACTTATTACTGCTTTTTTTCAAAACCTTTTAAAAACAAACACCAAAAAACTATTACAATTAAAAAGACCACCTCAAAACAACGAAATTTCAACACAACTCAAAATTGAAGCAATACACACCTATCAACAACCTCGTTGCAAAGATGACAACTAAACGAAAAATTTGTCCTTTAAAGAAAAGTCCACGTGCCGGTATTTTAACAATAATTGTATTACTCATTGTAAATTAGTAATTTTATAACTTTTAAACACTTGCATATTCATGTGATGAGAGATATATTGCTATAAGCTACAATACAGGATAAACTACAGGGTAAATGCATTGGAAGATCTCAAATATGTAAACACGCATGGGATAATGAACATATGGTTCAATGGAATAATTCAAATATAGTCCTAAAAGAAACGGATGGTAAAAAAAGAAAAATCAAAGAAACGGCTCTAATTATGCTAAATGAGGCCAATTGTATTGCAAATTCCTCGGCAGAATGTAGTAGGATCTGGTTACCAATATTGAAAAAGGAAGTTATTAATAGGAAAATACCAGTGATAGTAAGTCAGTAACATATAGAGGATACATCATTTAGGTTTTTTTTTTGTTTTAAATAACTTAACATATAAAATCAGAATTTTGATGTTTGTTGAAGGTAAACTAAATTCACGAACAAATACTTACAATGTCGGGATAGTATTATGAGGTTTTTTTCCTGGTTTTTCCCTCATAATTTACTATGGAATCACTAACAGGAGAATTTTACTGTCATCATGTCATGTGTTTGTCTTTTTAAAGACGAATTACATGCTATGATTTTTTCTGACGGATATTCTCAAGTTAAAGTTGATTTCATGTAATCGAATGAACTATCTTATAAGTAAAGTCGTCCCAGGAGCGCAACTCAACAATATTGGCAATATCATTTTAAAGTCGTCTACTTTAAAATACATAATGTATGTCTGAATTGTCAATATAAATGAGTCAGATAAAATTAAATTATTAGAAGAGTTTTTTCACTATGTAACAAAAAACAAAATTTGTTTAATTTACTGTTTGTATTTTGAGAACGATTTCCGAATTGGAAATTGAAACGTCAATAAACGTATTTTTATCTTTAATTGTGGCTTATTCCCAGTTATAAATAGTAATTAAAATTTTTATGTTGAAGATAGTAGTCATGTTGTAAGTGGCTGAATGACACCTAGTCTATGCCAATAAAAAAAAGTTTCTGTGATGATTACCAACCGTCTTAAAGGTTGGTAATGATCAACCTACCATGGTACCTAAAAAAGAAGGTTTATATAATTGAACAGATTAACGACCATGTGCAACAAATTCGGCCACAGTGAAATTTTCTCACAGGTCATGTGCATCATACTTGGGCACACGTAATGTAGTTACATTATCGATTGTGACCGTATCAGATGCACAGCTACATTTAGTGCTAGTAGTTGTTGTGTAAGTGTTTTAAGTTGTAATATTGATTTTATATTTTATATAATTAAGCACTAAGCTTAGTTTATACAAGTCTAAAATGGTCAAAATGTCAAGCAAAATTCAAGAGCTAATTTCCCGTACAAATACTGGTGATTAAGTTGAGGTTATGTTAGAACATGAGTCCAGTTACGTAGAATCAAAAAAAAGTTTTATCTCTGGTTCAACTGACATTTTGCTTACTACACCAAATTCACATCTCATATGGGATACTCCTAATATGGATAAACTATACAAATTTACATTTAACTCAGTACAAGATGCCACTATCAGGGAACACCTAACAGCACTAACTACACCAATTGAATTTCATTGTTTATTTGTTGACCAAGATGTTATAGATTTACTGATTAGGGAATCAAACAAATACTTGAAACAAAAAATAATTGATGGTATTGGTGATTAATTACACCACACTTTTTGTGTCTTAAAATGTTTTTTGGACTGACGATTTGGATAGGTTTAGATAGAAAGCCCTCATTACGAGACTACCGGAGTAACAACCCTTGCTACAAAAATGTCATTAGTACGCAATGTGGAATGAGCAGAAATAGATACGAATCTCTTCTCCGTTTTCTACATGCTGCTGATAAACAGAACTATGACAAAGATGACAAGTTATACAAAACAAGTCAATGATAACACTACTGAACACAAAATTCGAAAAATGTTGTGTACCACAGGAAAATGTTTGTATAGATGAATCGATGATACCATTTAGTTTGATTCCCAGTAAACGACATAAATATGGACTCAAATTGTTCAAACTATGTGCTGCTGGTGGATACACATAAGCAGTAAAATTGTATGGAAAAAAATCTACTAGACCAGGGAATACAAGTGTTGCGACGGATGTAGTGTTACAACCTATGGCACCGCTATTAAATAAGGTTTGTTCCAACCAGAGTCAGAAACAAGTTGCAGACGTCAGGATTCTGCGCAATAACATAAAAGCGTTCCAACCGAAATTACAAACAGTCAGCAAGCAAATAGTTTTCTGTTCCAACCACACCAACAACTTGTTTGCTGACAGTCAAAACAGTTTGCGGATTTTCTTTGGACAAGAAATTTGGGGCATGCGTAGTACCGTTTAATAGTCGATTGGTTTGTCAATTGTCAACGGAACGGTTCTGTTTACTGTTTACAAATTGTTCTATGAACCCAACTCTAGTCGGGAACGCCGAACGCTTAGGTTAAAGTTTGTTTACCAATATAAATATTTTATTTGAGTTTTACTTAAAGTGATAACGTGATTGTATCATTTGGGTATATATTGGGTATTTATTTAAAATCTCTAAAAATTACTGACACTGAGTCGTTTGGTAAAATGTATGTAAACAGTCAGTAGCTCAATCACAAAATAAAAGCAGAAATGAGAGGATGGATATGACAACAGACAAATTGTCGGTTGTTCCAACTACCTATCACTAATCAATCAGGAAGTCAGATATTTGATGACATGCGCAGTGGGAACAATCCACAAACTGTCAGAAACTTGTCTGTGATTCATGGTTGGAACAAACCTATAGTGGTAGAACGTTGGTGACAGACCATTTTTACACAAGCACTACTTTAGCTCAGCAACTGAATACAGCTAATACTCATTTAATCGGAATTCTACGTTCCAAAAGGAAATTTAATCTGTCACATGTGGTCTGCTATATTGAAAAAGGGCGAAATGAGAGCAATGCAGAGCAATAGAAACATAATCGTAGGCAAGTGGAAGTATAAAAGAGATGTTTTATTTTTGACCACTAAAGATGTACCAGAAACGAAAGATGTATCGTCACTATTAGAAAATCCTCCACTGAAATAGAATTAACAGAACGAAATCCTTTATTGATGTGTCAGACCAGAAAGCAGCACTACAGCAGTCTACAATTCGGAAAGGTTTGTAAAATTTTAATATTTGCCCAAAAAGCAAACATAATATATTTTTTTTATTTCTACTGATTACGTGGTACTGAAAAATTATTTTTGAATTGTTAACAAACGCCCATCTACTATTCACAGAAACTAAGACGAAAATGTCAATAACTCAGTTTCGTGAACAATTAGTAATAGCATTACGTCAGTTAGATATCATTGACAAAAAAACAGAACAAAAAGAATCGGACCATTGTCTCACAGGCATAACAAAACGTGGGAGATGTTCATCATGTTACAGGAATATTGCTATGAAATATGGACGTGCACAAGCCATAAAAGATGCTAAAAAGGGGTCCACGACGTGCATACCATGTAAAGAAGTTAATCTGTATCTATGTCACAAATGTTTTTTGCTACTCATGTTGTTTCTATAAAAAAGTAAGGTGTCCAAATTTGATGCACATGGTCATATATGAAGCCAAACGTCTTTGAGTTTTATACCAGACCGCGTGTACCAAAAATGGACACGCAATAAATTTAATTAAAATAAAGTTTGATTTTCCTACAAAATTATTTAATTTGGTCTACATCTATCAATAAAACAGTTTTTGAAATAAAAAGTATCTGATCCAGCAATAAATGTTTCTTATATTAGCCTGGTCGTTAAAGTGTTGTTAATAAGGCTTATATTGAGTTGCTTACTTGTAAATACATATTTATATTTTAATTTTTTGTTATCTACTTCTTGTTTTCTTAAGATTGAACCGCATCAATTGCATCTTTATTATCTTTTTCATCTCGAAGCTTTCTTTAATCGTTTTGTCACGCTTAATACAAACTGTAGCAAAATACATGGATAGTACCATTTTTACCCACATTCTTTCACGTATGTATATATTTTAAAATTATATCAAAGAAAAATATTTGAACAATACAAGGTGACTCGCCTAATCACCTGTACAACTAAACAATTTTGACTTGTTTATTTTCTTCGTATTTATTGGCAATGGAAATGTAGTTGTTTGTTATTTTTATTTAGTCACGTTTCTAGAGGTGTAATTGATCTTCCTTACACCTTTGTGTTGTACAACCGTGAGAGAGAATTTGTGGATTGATCAGGTGATAGAATTATTAGAAAATATTGCACTACCAGAGGCGTATCGTTTGTATTGTAATTCTTTGTTGTAATGTTATTCTAATGATGGAGAACATTATATTTCCTTTCAAATTGTTTGTATTAGTGCTATGTATGTAGATGGCTCAAATAAACATATATTTCAAAAGAACGTTCTACAAAACATGTGCATTTTACAAAATTGTTAATTAATTAGTATGAGTTTGTCCCAAAATACATACACACAACGCAAAAGTCTAAGGATATTTTAATAATTTGACAATACCAATGACATAAATTTCATGACCATATAAATTTGCTTGTATTGTTGATATAGACACTCACTTCTTGCAACGACTACATTTAACGTTGGACGAAATGAATAGAGCCGTGGGCCTCCTTCAAGCCGGTATGCGACAAATTCAAGTTGCTGACCAGCTGGGTGTCTCCCAAAGCATCGTAAGTCATTTGTGGCGTCAGTTTAGAGACACTGTGTGTCCAACCAAGCAACATCCAGGACGTGGTCGCTCTACAACTGTCGCTCCAAGACCGATATTTAATTTTAAATGCCAGAAGGCAGCCAACAATCGCAGCACCAGGGCTGGTTAATGAGTTACAGCTTGCACATAAAGTAACAATTAGCAGCAATACTGTGAGGAATCGTCTCTATGAAGCCAATCTTGGTAATCGGCGACCACTGAGATATCTACCTCTATCTAGAGGCAATCGCGTTGCAAGATTAACCTGGTGTCAAGAGTTTCTGAATTGGACTGACAATGACTGGGCCACAGTTTTGTTTAGTGACGAGTCTAGATATGGATTACATCCAGATTCTCGTCGGACAAGAGTTTGGAGACGACCCAGAAATGGAGAACGGTTACATCTTCAAGAAGTGTATGCATACAGAGGTGGTACATTAATGGTATGGGGCGGAATCATAATTGACGGAAGAACTGACCTCATTTTCCCACGTGGCGTTCTCACAAGTCAGCAATATTTGGACACAATTCCTGATCCTGTTGTGCGCCCGTTTGCTGCTGCTGTTGGAGAAAATTTTTTCTTTATGTATGATACCGCTCGACCACATGTTGCGCATATTGTAACAAACTGGTTGGATAACAAGGGTATTGGTGTATTGTAGCCACAAACACCGTGGCCACGGTGATTGTGGCCCAGCACCAATCACCTCAAGTATTGAATCCCATTGAGCATGTATGGGACATGCTCCAACGAAGAATTACTCCACATATAGGCAATATCTACAATGAGTTTCAATTAAAAGAGCTTCTGAGAGAACAATGGACACAACTATCTCAAGCAGACATTAACAATGTGATTGGAGCATGAACAGTAGATGTAGAGCTGTAATGAACCAACGTGGTGGCCATACTTTATTTTAGGTTTGTTTTTCGTATTTTTGACATTTTATGGTGGTATGTGAAACATGGTTGATTTGCAATATATTTTTTTTGCTCCAATTTTCTGTTTTTTTGCAATTTATGGTTTTTGACATATTAAACAACAATTTAAACTACAAATTTTGTATTACTTTTTTAAAGTTGATTACAGATAAGCAAAATACGCCTATTTATAAAAATATCCCTAGACTTTTGCGTTGTGTGTATAAGTATATAATATAATATGTGTGTGTATTATAGTAGTGACTTGACAAATGACAGTACCTATTTTAAGCTAAACACAGAAATACAAAAGTAACAAAACGCAATTTTTCTTATTCTTACAACATCAATATCTTACAACTAGTCAAAATTTGTCAAAAATTCGTAAAGGAAAAAGAAGATTAAAATCGAATCTACCTGATGCAGAAGAAAAAAACTAAATTAAATGCAAAATTAAATAATATGACCCAAAAACATAATTATCATTATTTCAGTACTCTACTACTGGTATGACTTGCCATACTCTTTGCATTTGACGAGCTCTAACGTTTTCCTTATGCAATGCTTTCCACTAGCTTATGTCACTTCCTCATCTGTCTCTCAGCCTTATTGCGAGCATATTACATCTTCCATTCTTCTCCATTTTTTTGAGTTACTATCAGTTTTTCTATGGGGATTTTTGCAGATCAGGTTTTTGTGGGGAGAACGCATTATTCGAATAATTTTGATTTTTGTTGTGTGAAACTGCCCCTAAAGGCCGATTTTAACTTACCGATTGCTGTTCAAGGTATTCTTCGTTTGTTTTCCTCTGATCGTATTGGTGCCTTTAAGGTGACTTTTTGCCCTAAATATATTTATCAGGTGACTCTTCTTATAATTTCTTTTCCGACTTGTATTTGTATTACAGCTTCGCCTTTTGCCATCACTTTTGTTTTTGATATGTTCCTTCTAGTCCTATTTTCTTCTTTGCACTTTCCTCCAGTTCATTCCTATTCGCTCCGTGCGTGACTGATGCGACACCTACCTCTTTCATCTGACAATTTTGGAGTCCCAATTTTCAGGTTAAATATATGACATATGTTTGACATTGTTAAATACATGCGAAATTGACAATTATTAATAAATTAGTTTTTTAACTATATTTTTTTAGTTTATGTACAAAATAAATGTAGTATTAAAAACTGAGTTTCTCAAAATTGATCATAATATATCTTTTTAACTCCAAAAGGAAAAGAAAGCGAAAAATCTAGTACTGGCAAATCAAGTTTTTCACGCAAAAGAGCATATAATTAAAAACAATAATAGTAAAAGTTATGATATAAAAGCTAAAGTCATCTGCAGTTAGCTTGAAGCCTTATGAAATATCATTCAAGGTAAATTATTTAAATTGTTCCTATTTCAATTGCATAAAAATAAAATTATGTGATATTTACTTTTTCATATTAATAGCACGAATTCATCTTTTTCTTTTCTCTAATTTATATGTAATCTTTGGGAACCTATAAAAACTACACTTACTGTTTTTGCTATTATTAGCAGAATTAAATACGCAACATGTATTTGCACACATTTTTGATAAAACTTATGCGTAAAAATATTTTGTCCAATATTCCAATTTTGTCATATTTCGCCGCTACGCACGCTGGCATCGTTTCAATGTATCCCTACCATGGTCACGCACGGAGCGAATAGTTTAATAGTAATATTATATTATCTGTAAATCTCATATTTGTCTCTAAGCTATTATGTTCATATGTATCTTTGTTATTTTCTGGTGACGATGTGATAATTTATTTCTAAGTAGTTGCATACTTTTGCCATTTTCTATTATTTCAATTATCAGTGTCATTTTATATGCTCTCAGATCGATCCGTATTGTTTCCATATTCGGTAATATCGCTAGATTCAATTTTATTACGTAAAAAATAGATATGTCTGATAATACCCAATTACAAAAATGCGTCCGAAATTTGACATATTCAATAAAACATTTTATATGTTTCGTCTATTTGAAGAACATCACAGTGTTGAAGTGATGGTCCCTTGCCATGGGCAGCATGGATCAAAACAGTTTATCCGTGGTAACACCATTATATGGGGCTATAAACTATGGGTAGGAACATTTTTTTTTTGAACCTATTCTCTATCCTTCCATTGTTGGATATAGGTCTCCCCCAGTTCTCTCCATCTTTCCCTATCTTGAGCTGTTCTCTGCCATGTGGGACCTCCTTGTTTCCTGATGTCATCTTTCCACCTCTTCTGTGGTCTGCCTCTTGATCTCTTTGCATTGTATGGACGCCACTTTCCGATGGCATTGTTCCATCGTCTGTCTTGGAGACGTTCATTGTATCCAGCCCATTTCCATTTCAGTTTTGCTGCTTGTTCTATCGCGTCTACTGTCTTTGTTCTGGTTCTGATCCACTGGTTACGTTTTCTATCTCTAAGTGATACACCCAACATTTGTCTCTCCATCGCTCTTTGTGCCTTCCTTATCCTATCCAAATTGGCCTGTGTAAATGTCCATGTCTGTGCTCCGTAGGTGAGCACCCGTATTATACAGGAGTTATATACCTTGCTTCGTAAGTATAGAGGGATTGTTTGATTTTTTAAAACGTAAGAAAGTTTGCCGAACGCTGCCCATCCCATTCTTACTCGTCTCGATATTTCGGCTGTTTGATTTTCTCTGTTAGCTCTGATTGCTTGTCCTAGATAGATATACTCATTTACCTGTTCTATTTTTTCTGTTTTTATTTTTATTGCCTCTTGGTCTTCCGTGTTTGTCATTACTTTTGTTTTGTTGAAGTTAATTTTTAGGCCTTTTTGCAGTGATTTTTCATGAAGTTCATTCAGCATTAATTCCAGTTCTTGTCGTTCCGAGGAGATCAGGAGTATATCATCTGCATATCTAAGGTGATTTAGGTATTTTCCGTTAATACATATTCCTCTGTTTTCCCAATCTGTTGATTTTATTATGTCTTCGAGGGTCAAGGTAAACAGTTTAGGTGAAATTATATCGCCTTGTCGGACTCCTCGTTTAACTTTTATATTATCCATATTAACTTGTCGTCCAGAATTACGGTCATGGTTGCGTTTTGGTAAACATCATGTATCAATTGTCGGTATCTTGAATCTATTCTACTATTGACCAGAGCTTCTTCAACCGCCCAGTGTTCAATGCTGTCGAAAGCCTTTTCATAATCTACAAATGCTAAGTACAGCGGAAGGTTGTATTCATTGGTTTTCTCAATCTAGATTTTAAGCGCATGTAGATGGTCGATTGTGCTATATCCTTTCCTGAATCCGGCCTGTTCCACTGGTTGGTAGTTATCAAGTTTATAGGTTAGTCGGTTGTTTATTATTCTTGTGAAGGTTTTATATAGTTGTGACAAAAGGGAAATAGGACGGTAGTTGTTTAGGTCTGTTCGGTCTCCTTTCTTATGTATTAAGATTGTTTTGGCATTTCTCCATTGTTTAGGTATTTTACCTTCAAACAGACATTTGTTGAACAGTATTTTTGCATTTTTTTTTATCGTGTCTCCTCCTTCTTTTAGCAGTTCCGCCAGTATTTTGTCCTCACCGGCCGCTTTATTTCTTTTCATGTCGTTTATGGATTTTTCGATTTCATCTTCAGTTATTTCTGGTAATACCTCTGAGCCAACATTTTGTATTTTCCTCGAGAGATTCTGTTTAGATGATAGTGGTGGGTGATTTTTAGAACTGTATAGGTCTGTGTAATATCTTTCTGTGATTTTTACTATTTCTCCTAGATCCCTTTCTTCATTGTTCTCAGCATGATTAGTTTTCTTTTTCCTATATTTGTCTTCATTGTTTTTAAACTTTTGTTCTTCTCTATGATTTTCTTAATGCGGTCTTCTTGGTATTTCTTTAAATCTTCCTTTATCTGATTTATTATGGTTTTGTTCAGTTCGGTAAACTCCACTGTATTTCTTTTGTTATCATTCAGTAGTTGTCGTCGTTTTTTTAGCATATCTTGTGATTTAGCGCTAATTTTTTGTTGTTTTCGCTTTTGTTTATTAGCAATCTTCAGGCCTGCTTCTAGGACATACGCATTTATATAATCTGTCTTACGTACCTCTTGCATAGCATTAAAATTGCATAATATAAAAATAGCTTTCGAGCCATTTGTGTACAACTTGATGACATACTCATTTGAACTTAGAAAATACAACAAAAATAATCATCTATAGTTGTCAAAAATCATCATTTGTGAAAAACAATTTTTTATATGAACGGTTAACATAAATAGAATTTGATTTCAATGTTGAATGACGAATAAATAGTAAACCAATAATTATTAACTGTATCGGGATTTTTCATCATTCATGATTTAAACGAGAATTGTTAACACTGAGTTTGACAGTGATAAATAGATAATTTGTTGAATTAAAAACGTGTATTTTGAAAACATTGCGGTAATCGAATCAAATGTAGTAAACAATATGTGGTTTATTCCCAAAAAGGTATTTGATAAAACAATAAAAATCTACTTTATTAATTAACCATATATGATTAAATACATTTAATTTAAATCTACTTGCTAAACCTAAACTAACTTCATAGGAAGTAACAAAAAAAAAATAAAAGCATGTATTCTTGACAGTCCCCAAATTGTGCATTGTCCTATTCTACGCCACTGCCAAAAGTTCCAAAAAGTAACAGGGAGGTTGTAAATATCGCACGGAAGGAAAACGTGTCAGAATGAATGGGATGCCCAGTACGCGCGCACAGAGCATCCGCAAGGATTAAGAAACCAAATGTAGGGCCAATTGCAGATCAAAGTAGCGTAGGGTGTGAAAAATGATAAAGATCCCTGTCGTAAATATCTTTACGCTTTTTAAAATACAAATATAAATGATATATTTTCTTTTTTTTTTAAGTGCAGGTGTAGAAATCACGAATTTTGTCAGTATGATTCATCAGAACTTGTGGGTATACGAGAGTTAATCTTCTTACCTACAACAGGAAAAGTCAAAAGCTCTACGTTGAAAGAGGACCGCCATATTTGGTAACAATACCATTGAAAAAATCGGTCGTTTACATAATATGAGCTTTTTTCCAATACCAAAACGTAGAAAACCTAAATCATATGATGAATACAGATTAATAAGCTTGATGTCGTCTTGAAAATACATATAAAATTATACAAAATCAACAAAAAGTACATTTCATTCAGATGAACAATAATTTAAAGTTGCCGAGATAAAAGAAACATAACTGAATAAATAGAAATAGAGAGAGGGAGTTCTTCATGCTTGTGTATTTTAACCCATTCTTTTCAATGTGTATTCGGAAGATAATATGAATAAAGCATTGGCTGATCAGCTGCTATATAGCAATAAAAGGTTTTAGGTCCAGATATAGCTGTTTTCCTGCTTTATTAAATATTACAGATGATATTTTTAGAGCCTATGAGCAAAATAAAATATTAATTCCAGTTCTTCTAGGCTACTCAAAAGGTTTTGATTATTAATCATATTAATGACAATTAAAGCTTTTATCCTGTTCACATTACTACGCAGACGATACCCAACTCTATATGTCATTTTATCCAAATGAGTGATCAAGCGGTAAATGCAATAAATCATGACCTTCTTCATTTACAGATTTTTTCTCAAAATCATTGTTTAAAATTGAATACATCCAAAACTCAGGGTATCATATTTTAGAGGAATTTTCATAGGAAAATGATTTTATAGAATTATGCCAATCGAATTATCTTAGGAAATGAAAATTTAATTTTTAGCAAATAGATTCAAAGCCTAGGGGTTTGGTTCGACGAAGATTTAAGGTTTACATATTACGTAAGTATTTGTTTACAAATAGCTTACACAAATTTATAATTACTGTATAGCCGGAAGGGAGGATAGAAAGAAAACAGGGCATCGGAAGAAAGAAATACTCATGGCCTAAAAACATAAGGGATTGGACAAACCTCGATGCCCATGCACTCTTTAGAGCCACACAAGATCGAGAGGAGTATGCCAGAATTGTCGCCAACATCCACTAATTGGATAGGGCACCACAAGAAGAAGATCAATGCCGTAATTTATTAAGTAGACCCATCAAGTCATTATTATGTAATGGTCTGGTTTTATCAAAATCAAATTATTCTAATGTGCTTTACAATGCGTGTCTTACTGACTTTGATTAATGAATAATACAGAAATTGCAAAATTCTTGTTTACGTTTGTTTTTTGGCATCAGGAAATTTCAAAGGATAAGTCATGTCTTCACCGTAGTCAAGTGGATAAATATGAAAAGTCGTAGAAAACTACATGCTTTATTTTTTTATTATGCAATCATTTAAGAGAGAGTTCCACCATACCTTTACAATAGGACTGACGGACTGACGTACATAATCTTAATATTAGACACAAGAATGCCCTCACTTTACCATTTTACTTTACATATGTTTTTATGTTTTTATGTTTTTCATTTTCGTACTCGATTGCTTGGAACATGAACAGTTTGTTCCACAATATTAAAAATTTGTCTACTGTCTAGTTCAAGAGATTAATTTATGAGCAGTTGTTAGCTGAACAATAACAAAATAATAAAAAAGAAAGTAACAATTCGTGATTATACATTTAATAGAGCTGGGACATATCTAATCAATTTAATCAATATTTTGTACATGTAGGAAAATCTCTAGAAAATACACCTCCATCAAAATCTCCTGTAAATGTAATCAAGAAAATACATATTTGAATGGCCTCAAGTCTTTCATATTAGAGAGATCATAAGAAAACTAAAGAAAGGAATATTTCCAGGCAAGATGGCTTTAGTGTGGATATTATTGGAGAGTTTGCAGAGAAGCTGCTACCAAATATAACTAAATTACAAAGCACGTGGTGGTCGTGTGTATTAAGGTATAAAAAAAATGCTTATTAAAAGCTTAAAACTTTTATTTTAAAGAAGATCTTTTCGGAATAAACTCATTCCATCATCAGTTTAATAAAAAGTTGTCAAAAAAACATTGTATGGCCAAGTGAAAACATAGTAGAAAACTCCCTATTAAAAAACTATCCTCAAGGTGTTTATTGAGGTAAATGCAATAGACTGTTGATTTGTAGATTACTAAAAACTGAAAATAGGGGCATCTTACATGACCCCCTGTAGTTGGTGAGGTTTTATTGACTTACATTACCTCTGATCTGTGCTGGAGTCACTGGCTAACTAATGTTAGCCCTAGACTTACATTACCTCTGATCTGTGCTGGAGTCACTGGCTAACTGATGTTAGCCCTAGACTCCAGCACAGATCAGAGGTAATGTAAGTCAATAAAACCTCACCAACTACAGGGGGTCATGTAAGATGCCCCCATTTTCAGTTTTTAGTAATCTACAAATCAACAGTCTATTGCATTTACCTTCATAAACACCTTGAGGATAGTTTTTTAATACTTAGTTCTCTACTATGTTTTCACGTGGCCATACAATGTTTTTTTGACAACTTTTTATTAAACTGATGATGGAATGCGTTTATTCCGAAAAGATCTTCTTTAAAATAAAAGTTTTAAGCTTTTAACACAGAATACACCACCAACCAGAAGCGACAGCATTGTCTATTCCTTTGTTGTTAGCTTGTACTTAATTTTAGTGTGGATCTGACATTTATACATGTTAGTACACTGAGAAAAGTCACACACATTTCTGGCGTACATCACCAAAATTGTAGTTGCACTGAGAAAAAGGTTGCATGCAGGGTCGGCTTTTGTTGACATTCTTAATAATGCTGGAATTATTTTTTTTATGTGTTTGCAAAAGGTTGCAAATATATCGCTCAACGCAAAGTAATGGTGAAAATCATATTCATTGGAACCATAGATGAAAATACTTTTTTGTTTATCCTGATTTTAGCATTAAAAGACCAATAATAAAATATATAGTAAAACGTAAAAAATATCGGGGTAAACAAATAAAAAATCAAGAAATATTGTAGGAGTATATTTCTATAAATATAAAGATGTAATAACCTAAAAAATAATCAAAAAAGTGTTACGAATCATTAGAATTATACATATCTCTATCCCTATGTTTGTGAATATCTTGAAAAAAAACACCAATTAATAGGCATAGTAACTGTAACAATTGTGAAAATTATCGGACACAGTGTTAATCTTTAGATGTGAATTCTTTATTAACATATTATGAAGCATACAACCCTACAAAAATGATCCATGGAGCATTGCAGCATCCTCCTGATTTTTTTATTAAATATATCTATAACTTAGAACACATTTTTAAAACTAAGTTTGTAGAGATTTGTATACAACAGGGAGTCTCACATAAACTTTTTAATATAATGAAAAAAAGTAGAATTTACCCATCCATGCCCTGATTTTACTAAAACATATGTTGTAAAATTACTTATTTGGCTTAAAATATTTTGTAGCATGAAATATACTAATCGAGATCTTCGAAGTACAATTCAAAAGACAAAATGTAGAGAAAATTGAATATTTTGTGCTAACAATTATAAATGTGTTAGAATGCTCAATTTTCTATTTCCCTTCTTAACATTCTTCTTCCAATTCTTACTTTTTAGATCCCTATTAAAATATTTTAGAGAATAATAAAGCCTTAATCTAATAAATAACTTTACAAGATAGGTTATCGGAAATAATTTACAAGGATGAATAAAAGTTACGTCTTTCATGACATTAAAATACGAATATGACACTTGTTTTTCGGTCAAAATAGTTTCGTATGATGTGGAAAATATTTGTTCTAATTTATATATATACTGAACAAAATTTTCACTTGGTGTACTTAATCCTCCATATACATATTGATCAGTGTTGAATGCTTTAAAATGAGTGAGTAGGTGAGTAAGATCTAATTCCACCACTTTTCTACAGTATTCTATACAAACTTCACAATTATGTACATTGATACATTTTTTAAGTAAATATCCACAGACATACTGGAAAGCATTTTGGTTAGTAATATTTTGATATTTATAATCTGAGTCAGGAAGTGCAATAGCCCTTACTGGATTATTTTCTTCCTGTTGACCTGTACAAATGATGTTACTGGGTTTTAAGTCCATCAATTGTTTGTCCAAATCATCTTTGCAATTCATGGCATTGGAATGTAAAAAATTTTGACAGAACAATTTTTTAAATGCTCTTTGGAACTGGATAGGAGTAGGATTAATTGAATTGCCCCCTTGTTGCCTAATGCTACCAAAGTAATTTTCTAAGCAATCTTGGTTTAGCCTCCTAGTTTTTAAATATTTGAAGTCAAAATGAAGTAGCCTGTCCCACAACTTTTTGACCCCATCTATGGTAATAACCCAACATTTCAATGACCTCGATCTAGAAGTAACATTTTTCCCACTCTTGTCAAATATTTTCAATTCTTGAATGAACTTCGACATTGAATTTAAATAATTTAATTGAATTGCTGAACCTTCATAACAATTTTTATATTTATTGGAATTACCAGTGTCGAATGAGTTTAATATATCAAAAAGAATGTCAAATTTTTGAATGAATTCTATTGTTCCAAGAGCATCTGCAGGTAAATGTCCTAGTGCCATAAATGTGCTCATAGAACTCGCAACTGTGTGGCTTAAAACTTGAGTTGCAAGTTTTACTCGCATCTTCTCAAAATTTGTGGGGTATATGTGTGAGCTGGTAAGCTTTGGGGCACACCTATACTGATTTCCCTTATCCTCCCGATAGAATGCTTCCACATATGTCCAGGATGTTTTCTTATAACCATCAAAACACAAAATGTTATTTATTAAACTGTTCCTGGTAGCCTTAATTAAATGACATGGGTCATAAATATAAAATAATAATTTATCATCTACAGTAAATTCAGCATTACCAGGTCTGACCCCCAATAATTTACCCAGTTTCATAAAATTTGATCCCATATCTGTGACTAGACAATCAACATACAAACCACATTTAAATAATTTTAAGATGCATTTCTTGATAACAGGACACAACTTTTCTGCCTCAAAGCTAGTATTAACAAAGAAATAGGCTAATGGTTGTTTCCAATTGGAATACAAGCCTCGAGCCATAATAACCAGAACATTTTCTGCAACAAGACCACTCTTCTTTTCACTGCCAATATCACACAATCCAACAATTTCGTCCCGTCCTAAATCAAAATATAAATTACTTTTTAGTGACATTTCGTCAATACATATAGTACAATGTTTATCCTGTTCAATCATAGTTGAAACTTTGATTTTTAATGCATCAAAAATTTGTTCGTTATTTAAACCTGGTTTGCATGCTAAATTCTCTGTCATTCTTTGTAAACTTCTTTTTGATGGTAAATATAAAAGTTTACCCATAAATGAATATGCCCTAGGACCTAAAAAGTATAAAGTTAAAGCAAATTGCTTATATTCCTTGGAATACCGTCGTGTTTTCGGTGTTTTACTTCCTAATATTACTTGGGCCTTCAGTACCTGGGATAAGGGCTTATTTAAAAATTTATCGCACATTTTATTAAATTCGCTAACTGAATATTTTTCTTTTCGTGATTGTGTTGTAGTGCCCTTATTTAGCTTTAAACGTAAAGACCTGATCTTCTTATAAAGCTTTATTTTTCTTGGAGTATGAGAACTCAATATACTGGATGTCTGTGTTGATGCCGAGGATGGTAACAGGACACAAGGTTGTTGAATGTACGTTGTAGAAATATCATTTGGGAGTGGCTTATCTCCTAAAAAAAAATATATTGAAGTATTTTCAAAGTTGCAAAGTCATATGTCTGTCTTCATATCAAATGTAAAATTTTTGACAATTTTTTTTCTTTCTACCAATTTGGACAAAGCATTTGTTTAATCATTTATGCCAATGATTAACTTAGATGTGTAGTACAACAACAATCTTAGTCGATGTTTTAATTTACTATGGCTGTTGTTGCCAGTTATGTGACAGCCTGTGATTGTTTCAGTAGAACAATCCAATCTATTAAAAGGTGTAATATTGTTCTAAGACTTTATTTGAACAAATGATATTTCACAAAATAACAAGTAACCCTTCTAACCTTTAAGTCATAATGGCAAAATTTTAAATTTCAGATAACGGTTTTTATAGAGAGTTACATCTGACTAGAAAATAAATTTAATTATATATTTACAATGTTTAAATTTTTTACCCGATATGCTTTGTAGCTGTATTTGAACATGTTGGCTTGAACTTTCCATCTCATGTTCAACATTCATTGCTGGCTCAGCATCTTTTATTCCAAACTTTTCTATAACTTCTGAAGATGCAGCTAAAATTTAGAAATTTGTTATAGTGCAATCAATATTTCAATAGAAATAAAGTTTCTCAGTAAACTGTTAAATAAAAAAGTGAATCATATTAAAGCTAGGCACTAGAAAATATGTCTAGGATGACAACCAACTAATTTTTTGTCTCATTTAAATATACTTATTTTTCATTGGTTTGCATATTGCTATATATTGTGTTTAAATGTTTAATACTTACATTCATCAATTAACCCTTGGTGAGAATGTTCATCTGATGAAATGTGGCCATCTAGACGTCTCTTTAGATGATGAAATATGGTAGGAACAGCATTTAAAAATAATGACTTTCTGTCCATACCATATGATATACATTTTTTTTCAAAATGCAACTCACACAACTTAAAATGTTTGTGCAAGGTTGCAAAACCCTTTTCAAATAAGTCTATCCTATTGGCAGCTCTTAACCAGTGCTCAGCCCTGAAATAGAAATATAAGGTAATAAATTATGGATACAGTAAGATCAAATTTGGAGTTTAAAATGCTGAACATTTACAACTTAGTTGGTAGTATATAGAGATTAGAGTTGGTAGTATATAGAGGTAGTAGTATAGAGACATGCATTTTGGTCCAAACTATAAGACAGTGATTAAAGGAAACTAATCAATGCAGTAAAGTAGTGAATGCAGAGAGTGTTTGGTAGTTGAAATATTTAAAATAAATTAGAAATATGAATATTGATGTAAAATACCCAGATATTAATATTTTTTTATTAAATATACCAACATTTATTTTTATATGAAACTTGAAAGTATTTTTGTTTATTGATTAAATTATTTTTATAACTTTCTTGATTTCTGAACTTATACCGATTCCACTTTCTGCATTCAATAGTGCTGCTAGATTATCAGCTTGACTATTTGTCACTATATGTAGGACTACCATTATGTATACAAAACAAACTTTTCTATCGACAAAAAATGTATAAATTTGCTACATACCTTTCCTCATTTTTTGGGATTGAAAATAGGCTTAAACCACCTCCGCTTTTTGTGCGACAGCCGCGATAAATGCACGAATAGCCTCCTTTGCCCGTAGCCATTTGATTGAACAGTCAATTAACACTTAACCTGACTTAACACAAATAAAACCGAAAAATTTTATAAAATAACCAAGTTCAAAGGTAATAAAAACACTAACGCCGATTCTGCACAAATGCAAGCGTCACCAAAGCTTCTTGACATTAAAACATATTATAAAATGGCCGACCTCACGCATGCGCATAAAAATTTGGTTCATGAAAATCGTCCTTTTGTCGCTTCTTGTTGGTGGTGTATTCTGTGCTTTTAATAAGCATTTTTTTATACCTTAATACACACGACCACCACGTGCTTTGTATTCAACAGGTATACTAGCCACTCCTAGATATCTCCACTTCTTGGTTTGTTCCAGTTTCACTTTTTATAACTAAATTAGATAACCTCTCTAATATTGGAATATTGGTGGTTTTTTTCAATTCAATTTTTTGTATAATAATAATATTAAAAATTATTAAATAAAAGTAATACATTCTTTAAAAAAAAATAACAAAAAACGGACTATCAAATTCCGTCTCTTACTTTTTTTTTTATAAAAGCAAAAAAGAAGTTTACAACTATGAACGTCAGCTAGCTGCTTATTTCTAGTGGTAGAAAATTTAAAAAAATCTCGAATTTCTTCCCAAAAACAAAATAAATTTTTGTTTGTAACTTACTCAAGTTAAAATATATAGTCTGACAATTATTTAATTACAAAAAAAAACATTAAAATAATATTATTTTATTCTAGACGGTATTAGATTTTATTATATTTCGTATGTCCTCTAATTTCGGCCTAACATAAATTTAGCCTGACATGGTATCTACAAAAAAGACTCAATTATTCACATTATTTTTTTTCTAGAATAATGTTCAGAACTAAAGGCTAAGCCAATGCAAAGAAAAAAATATTCACAAGATCTATTGGATCGGACGTATCAATCTGGTTATAATACATCGGAGATAATATATTATATATCAAAAAGTACATTGAAGGTAAAAGAATGCAAAAGTACGTACCCGAAAATATTGGAAGACAACCAGTTTTAACTGGTGAGGAGGAAAAACTAATCGCAAAATAGATATTGTTATTGTATTAACACCGTAGCAGTGCTCATTAAAAATCTAAAGAGAGCCAATCCATTTAAGAATTGAATTTCTGAATATTCGTTACAAAGGAGCGGATACTAAATTAGTTCAAGAAAGTATATGATTATTTCAGTCAAAATGACATTACAGACGTGTTGAAAGATCCAAGCCAAATATTCAACTATGACGAGACAGCCTTTTTCATGGCTGTACAGTTAAAAGAGGGTCTAAAACTGTATATAACAGAACTGCTAATAAGGAAAAAAATGTCTGAACATATTTAGCAACAATATTCGCTAGTGGAGATATCCCACCACCAATGGTTTTGTTTCCCTATACAAGGCTACCAAAACATTTAGTTAAAACTATGCCAATAGGTTTGGGTATCGAATATAATGAAAGTGGATGGATGAATACAGAAACGTTTCATGAGTATGTCGCAAATTATTTGAATAAATGGTTGAACGCAAAAAAGCATTAAGCGACCTGTCGTGTTATTTTTGTATGAACATGTTAGCCATATATTTTGAAAATCAATCTCACATATTATGCTGAGAAATAGATGAAGCAAATAAAAAAAATGAAATTGTAAACAAATATGTTGGTTCTGGCAGAAAAACAGGTGGAAGAACTAGAAAGCCGAAAGTTTACAATTGTATGGATTTAAAGGTGGGGGCTACGAACTAAGTGACTACGTCAGGTTTACGAGGGGATTTTTCAGGAGTAGTAGAAGAAATAACAGAAGATTAATTCAAAATCAAAGCTATAGAAAAAATAGGTTATTATTATCAACAAATTGTTTGTTTAATTGCACTGCCTCAGTAAATTAAGCAAAGGAATCTTTTTTTCTGTATCTGTGATAAATAATTTGTTGGTCTTTAATAACTCTTTGCTCTTATGCAATAAATGAAAAGTCTGTTGCTAAGTAACTTATGAATGTATTTTTTGTTTTTTTTATGTTCAAAATGTATTTACGTGTGTACATAGTTTTATTTTATTTAGTATATAATAAAAATTATATTTTTATGATTCTGTATTTTTTATACCTAGTTTGAAAACATTAAAATACATATTTACACAAAATTGCATGTACAGTTTAAAACAAAAAAGATAATTATTTTGATATACAGGCCGGAATTAAATCACCATTAGGCCGGAATTACCACTAATTTTTCAACATTAGACCGGAATTAAAGTTTTTGCATTTTTTTTTTGGCGAATAAAAACACATTTTTTATTTTTTTAATAATTATTTTGATAAAAAAACATCAATCTATCAAATATACTGTGAATCCATTTTCTCTATTATTTCGTTTTCTTAGTATTTACGTCTTAAGTCAAATATCCCTTAACTGGGCCGTTATTAGGTCGGTTTACTTTATACAAATGTTATCTGAATTTAACTAAAAATTGGAGCATGTGAATTTTGCAGTTAGACCCGTCAATTATCTTATGTAGGAACTGAAAGATATTATTATAACCAAAAGTGCAAATATCGGATAAAATCAAAGTACTAATATTGATTATTATTTGTTAAGTTGTTTAATTTTTATCATTTTTTCTTAGTGCAATTTTCATCATTTACGTGATACGATCTGTTGGAACAAAATGGGAAAATAAAAATTTGAAATAAAAAGAAAAAAGACGCACAATCAAGATGCACAATTTAAAACAACGAATAAAGTCGAAGAATTCAATGTAAACAATAAGAGAAAGCATTTTTAATTATGTATAGTAATATATGGACGTGAATTTTGTGCACATATGAGTTTTTGCTTTGTTTTTCTTGTATATTTCAAAATATCCTAGTAATTCCAAATTTATTTATTTTTATATTGTAAAATATAAAAGCAACTTTATTTTTCTTACTAAATCGGGAATTTAGCGTGTTTTCCCAGCGTAATAGTACCAACAATGCTTTAATCCAACTATCAAGACAATCCCAATTATCTAAAATGACACTCATTGTATCTCTAATCTTCTTTAGACCTCCAACAGTGATTCTTGAAAGAGAGGGCGTTTCGTCAAACACCTCTCATTCTTTAAAGGTAACACCACCATACAGTACCCCAAATGAAATTATCGCTTTATTTTTCCGGTTTTACCTGAAAACGTTACAGGTCTACTGGCATCGACTTCAGTTGGGTAAGAAACACCTTTATTACTTATGTAGGGCTTTTCCAAAATTTGTAGACCAGATGGTGGCAATATTCACCTATCGTAAAATGTTATTGGCGTCAGTCGCAACAAGTGCTGGGCGCAGGTGACTTTGATTATGTCTAGGTGTGAAATATTGTGATCGTGTATATCGGTTTTTTGTTTGTAAATAATTTGTGATTATGAGATTCGTCGCTCAAGAAACTATCGGAAGCAGTTGGATGGCTAGTAGCAAAAAAGGTGTGTATCAATTAAAACACATTGGATGTAGAATAATATTTTGTTTTTACTTCATTTTTTATTTATATTTATTTTAGTGTGATGTTGGTATATTTCAAGTTTACGTCCTACCATTTATAATTAGGTTACTTTTGTTTTTCTACCCTTGTATATCTAGTGAAGTTTTGAGATAATGAGTAAAAAAGATGAATTCCAGAAATTTATTGCAATCATTCTAAATCTGAACACCTATGAAATTATATAATTGTAACATTCTATATTATTAGTTAAACAATATTGTCTTAGTATGATAAAAAATTTGTTTGTTTATTGGATAATATTGTGACGAAAGGCGGAAATACACCATTCAATTCGGTTGAACAATGTGGATGATTTGAAACATATGTACGAAAGTTATTATATCACAAGTCAAAATGAAATAAACGATTGAATCGAACACAATCAACAAAACTTGTATAGACGCGTCAATGTGGATTAATTATCCCAGTTGTACAACGAAGTTGAACAAAAATAGAAATTGGCTCAACTCATTTCAACGTTCAATTTGGTTGAACGTTTTTATTGAATTGCAAAATACATGCTTTATTTTGGTTGAATCATCCACATTGTTCAATGAATTGTTCATTGAACAATGTGGATGATTTAACCGAATTGAATAGTGTATAGTGAAGATATAGAAATAGTGTAGTAAGATAAAAATACGTTTATTGACGTTTCAATTTCCACTTCGGAAATCGTTCTCAAAATACAAACAGTAAATTAAACAAATTTTGTTTTTTGTTACATAGTGAAAAATTCTTCTAATAATTTAATTTTATCTGACTCATTTATATTGACAATTCAGACATACATTATGCATTTTAAAGTAGACGACTTTAAAATGATATTGCCAATATTGTTGAGTTGCGCTCCTGGGGCGACTTTACTTATAAGATAGTTCATTCGATTACATGAAATCAACTTTAACTTGAGAATATCCGTCAGAAAAAAATCATAGCATGTAACTCGTCTTTAAAAAGACAAACACATGACATGATGACAGTAAAATTCTCCTGTTAGTGATTCCATAGTAAATTATGAGGGAAAAACCAGGAAAAAAACCTCATAATACTATCCCGACATTGTAAGTATTTGTTCGTGAATTTAGTTTACCTTCAACAAACATCAAAATTCTGATTTTATATGTTACGTTATTTAAAAAACATAAATGATGTATCCTCTATATGTTACTGACTTTCAAATACTGGTATTTTCTAATTAATAACTTCCTCTTTCAATATTGGTAACCAGATCCTACTACATTCTGCCGAGGAATTTGCGATACAATTGACCTCATTTAGCATAATTAGAGCCGCTTCTTTGATTTTTTTTTTTTACCATCCGTTTCTTTTAGGACTACATTTAAATTATTCCATTGAATCCTATGTTCATTATCCCA
Organism: Diabrotica balteata; assembly: GCA_918026665.1. Classification (NCBI taxonomy): domain Eukaryota; kingdom Metazoa; phylum Arthropoda; class Insecta; order Coleoptera; family Chrysomelidae; genus Diabrotica; species Diabrotica balteata. The sequence goes on along the minus strand of OU898281.1, from coordinate 11,659,770 downwards.
TGCGTGTTTACATATTTGAGATCTATCAAATTCTCTATTTTTAATATATATTAAATATCTTATATTAAAAATACAGAATTTGATAGATCTCAAATATGTAAACACGCATGGGATAATGAACATAGGGTTCAATGGAATAACTCAAATGTAGTCCTAATAGAAACGGATGGTAAAAAAAGAAAAATCAAAGAAGCGGCTCTAATTATGCTAAATGAGGCCAATTTTGTCGCAAATTCCTCGGCAGAATGTAGTAGGATCTGGTTACCAATATTGAAAGAGGAAGTTATTAATAAGAAAATACCAGTATTAGTAAGTCAGTAACATATAGAGGATACATCATTTGTGTTTTTTTAAATAACGTAACATATAAAATCAGAATTTTGATGTTTGTTGAAGTCTAAATTCACGAACAAATACTTACAATGTCGGGATAGTATTATGAGGTTTTTTTCCTGGTTTTTCCCTCATAATTTACTATGGAATTACTAACAGGAGAATTTTACTGTCATCATGTCATGTGTTTGTCTTTTTAAAGACGAATTACATGCTATGATTTTTTTCTGACGGATATTCTTAAGTTAAAGTTGATTTCATGTAATCGAATGAACTATCTTATAAGTAAAGTAGTCCCAGGAGCGCAACTCAACAATATTGGCAATATCATTTTAAAGTCGTCTACTTTAAAATGCATAATGTATGTCTGAATTATCAATATAAATGAGTCAGATAAAATTAAAATATTACAAGAATTTTTCACTATGTAACAAAAAACAAAATTTGTTTAATTTACTGTTTGTATTTTGAGAATGTTCATGTTGGGATTAACCCTGAGAGACCGAATACCCAACACAGAATTGCGCCGTAGATCGGGAGTAACCGACGCAATCAAAAGAATATCAACCTTAAAATGGAACTGGGCAGGGCACGTCGCGAGAACGAAGGACGGCAGATGGACAAAACGCATTCTTGAGTGGAGACCCAGACAAGATGCCTTTAGGAATAGAGGACGACCACCAACAAGATGGACGGATGACCTGAAACGGACACATCAAAATTGGATGCAGGCGGCTCAGGACAGAAATTTGTGGGGTGAACTACGGGAGGCCTATGTTCAGCAGTGGACGAGTATGGGCTGAATGATGATGATGATGATTTTGAGAACGATTTCCGAAGTGGAAATTGAAACGTCAATAAACGTATTTTTATCTTTAATTGTGGCTTATTCCCAGTTAAATAGTAATTAATTTACAATGCCACAAGAAAATAGCTTCAGGTGTATTGTTTAGAATAAATATAGTAACTGCAGGCCTTGTCAAATATATGCGGGGCTTTACCTAAGTAATTTTGTAGTTGTGGGGTTCTTCCATAGTTCCACGCATGTTTTCGTAGATGCTAGGTTTAGTATTTGTTTTAGAATATATATTTGGGATTATAAATACTGTACTTTTCTTAACTAATCATGTAATATAAACTCACTAGATAAAATTTTCGCGCCCAACTAAATTTTCATAATTTTTGCATTCATTGCCGTTAATGCAAAATGTCATTTGTTTCAAAATGCACTTCTCAGAAGACAAAAAAAACTGAATAATATTTACGTTGTGAGTAGTGTTTTTCTCCAAATTAAAAGATATACAATATGTATTGTCCTTTGTTTTTAAGTATATCTTCTAATTTGGAGAAAAACACTACTCACACAGTAAATATTATTCAGTTTTTTGTTTCCTGAAAAGTACATTTTTTAACATATGACATTTTGCATTAACGGCAATGAATGCGGTGTTTTTCCTAGGAAAGCAGGGTAATGCAAAAACCAATACTATAAGAACAAGCATTATAAAGAGAATACAAATTTGAAAAATTATATAGGGTGTCTCTTTAAAAAATTATATATTTGCTGTACCACGTAGTTATTAATTACCCTCTAGAATTCCACATATTCTCCAACTGTGGATAATATCATTGCCTACATTTTTTCTAAATAAGTATCATTGCCTACATTTTTTTCTTTTAAGGATATTCTGTACCATACTGGAATTATTGACCAGTATAATAAAATATCACTCTGTATATATATGCAAAACCTTATCTATGTTCCTAGAAAAATCATCCAGTCACAAAAAAATTATCATGAAATTTTAAGTTGAGCAATTGTAAAAATATAGTTATTATTTCCTCCTACTTCCCGCATACACTTCTCTTGAATGAGACTCCATTTTAAAAATACAAATTACAAAAAAAAACCGAAAGTAGATACCGAATACCGCTCGAGCACTGGCGAAAACATCTCGCTGATGTCTTTTTTCCCAACGGTATGCAAATTTTCAAGAGCTCTCCTCGTATTTGGACACTCAAAAGGCTTTCAAATAAATTTATTCATTTCGTCTTTAATTAAAATCAAGAGACAACAAGGTGCTCTCGTGAAAGTAACGTTTTTAAGTGGATGTGCTTATGAAAATAATTATTTCTCTTTTTATAGCATAATAAAATGTGGTTTATTGACTGAAAAACAACAAATTTCTATTGCAAGTGCATCATTACAGGTTTTATTTGCGGTTATATGACAATATAGTAAAAATACTGTCCTAAAAAATTTACTATAACTAATGATTTATTGATCTTAAAATAAAAGTCCTTTGCGTACAGTATCTAAGTATTAAAAATATATTGTAATATAAAAAACACTTTTTTTTATTCCGACAAAATATATTTAGCTTCGTGTGCTTTGCTAAAACATTTACATCTTTGGAAGTTTCTTCTTGATTATAATTCTTCTAAAGTAACTAATGTTTCAGCGAAACATGCCAAATTTACTAGATTTTGTGGAATTTACTGGATTGTGCGGTGATATAATTTTGGAAACTTATCATGTTCTTTCCTTAAAATCTAACAACGCTTAACAAAAGACAAATCAACCAAGTCATGTCCACTGAGAGAAAAGTTCATAGGAGAATTAAGGGCAAAAAACGTGATTATTCGTCAGCGTTATTACATGAATACATTCCTCATAATATTCAAGATATGATGCAAAACCTCAGCAAGAGATACGTTTTCTCTGCTATAGAAAAGCTCGAACCACAGAGCAAAGGAGGTTTTTAAAAAGACATGCCACCGACGAGGACAAGTTCTCGCCAGACTTTCTAAGAAAAGTTCGACTCCTGCCAGCTGAACTTCTAAAGATACCCGGCGACGAACTTATTGATGAGCATTGGAATCTCTTTGAAACAATCCCATTAAAATATCGCAGACAATAAATAGCCTGAGTTCAATAAATAGACAATAAATAGAGTCGTTCCTAATAACATCTTCTTTAAGTGCCCTATCCTAATCGGAAGTTGGATATCATCATCACTATCTTTACTCTATCTACTGCTGCTCTTAAAAGTTCTATAGAATTGCATTTAAACCAGCCCCCTTAAATTCTTCAACCATAACACTCTCCTTCTTCCTATACTCCTTCCTTCCTATATATTTGGTCTTTTTTATGTTCATTTTTAGTCCATATTTTTTACAGAAACTGTTAGTTTTGTTTAGCTGTAATTGGAGTTGTTCAGCAGAGCTTGCCATAATCACACTGTCATCTGCACATCTTATGTTAATAGATCTTCCGTTAATTATTATTCCTTCACTTTGAGATAGTAATGCTTCTTCAAAAATGGCTTCACTATATACATTAAATAGTAATTGGGACATAATACATCCCTGCCTAACTCCCCTCCTGATTTCAATTTCTGGACTGGATTCGTTATCTATGACGATTTGTGCTCTTTGATTCCAGTAGAGGTTTATTATTATTCGTAAGTCCCTATAGTCTATGTTTTTGTCTTTAGAATTTTGACTAATTTTTCATGTCTTACTTTGTAAGATGCTTTTTCAAAATCAACGTAACAAATATGCACATTCATGCACATGCACACAACGCAACATTCATAATCCATGCATCTTTGAGCTAACAGATTAAAAGCAAATAACGCTTCTCTGGTTCCTAGTCCATTTCTGAAACCAAACTGACTATCATCTATTCCTTCTTCCATTTTTTTATTTATACGACCATGTATTATTTTCAGGAATAATTTGAGAATGTGACTTATTAGTGATATTGTTCTGTATTCACTGCAATATTTAGCGTTTGAATTTTTAGGGATAGCACAAAAGGTGGAGAGCAATCATTGTTTCGGCATGTGTCCTGTTTTGTATACTGAGTTAAATAAGTCTACTATAATGTCTCAAGGTTTCATAATTTATGCATTTTCAGATTTCTATAGGATTTGGTCTGGACCTACTGCTTTACCATTTTTGCTGTTTTTTAATGACAATTTAATTTCCTCTTTAAAACAATATCCTCTTCTACTTCTATCTCCATCTGCTCTGTTCTATTGTCTTTGAACAGTTCATTGATGTATTATGTCTATCTCTTTAATTTGTTGTTAGTATTCAACACAAGTTTCCCATTCCCGGTTATCTTGTTCTATTGTGCGTTAATTTTTTTATGTGTGTTAAAACTATCATGTCTTTTCTGGTATCCTTCTATTTAACCATTCTTATTTCGGTTTCTTAATTCTGTATTTTATTTGTTTATCCATTTTTTTGGACATCTGATTATCTTTGTTTTTATATTTACGCCTTCCAATAAATCAAAAATTTCTTCCGTCATCATTGCTTCTTTTTATATCTGGTTGGTATTAGAATTTCTTTTTAACTTTTATCTAATTCTGTCTTTATTAATAACCATTTTTTATCCGTCTCAGTATTTTGCAGAATTTGTTCTTTAACATTCATTAATCCGTTGTTGATTTCATCTGCCAGACGTTGCCTTGTGAGTTAGTTCCTTAATTTACTTGTATCGATTTTTGCATTTGTTGTTCTTGCAGAATCTGGATCGCTTTCATCGGTTCATCTTCAAGATTTGTTCTTATTTTGGCTGATTGGTTTCAGTATACATTTTGTATTATACGCCGGTCTTTATCATCCATTTGGGATTTTTTTATAACATCCATCATTTTTCGATGTTGAACTGTGTCAAATGCTTTTTGGTAGTCCACAAAGCAGGTGTAGATATGCCAAGTCATATCTCTGCATCTTTGGAATAGTACCTGTAGACTAAACAGTGCATCTCTCGTACCTAGGCCTTTCATGAATCCAAACTGTTTGTCTTGTATTCTCTCTTCGCATAGCTTGTATATTCTGCGATGTATAATTTTAAGAAAAAGTTTTAGTGTATTAGACTTATTAGCATGTCTCTTTTTCACTTTTTCGCTCCCTGTTTCCTTGGTAACGTAATAAATTCTAAAACTAGCCAATATTTTGGAATATCGCCTGTGTCATAGATATTATTGAAGATTTTACATAGTATTCTTAAATATTCCATCATCAAGGTTTAAGAAATTCAGACTGTACTCCGTCTGGTCCTAGAGCTCTTCCTTCTTTTAGTGATATTATGGCTGCTCTTATTTCTGCCACTAGTATAGGTGGTCCTGTTTCCGTAGGTATTGGGAAATGGTTCTCCCTCTCATCAAAAAATAAATTTCGTATGTAATTTTTCCAGGTATTATCAACACTCTTTTTGTCCACGATTACCTATCCGTTGTCATTAACAAGTTTACTTACTCTTTTGTTCTTACATTTGACTGTAATTTCTCTTAATTTTTTTATGCACGTTGAAGTCTTCGTCTCAACGTTGGAGTTTTCAGTCAAGAGATCCATCTGCTTCCATGACCAGAATGACCAAAGTGTCCAAAATATGAGTTTTCTATGTTATTATGTGCAGATTAGCTTTTGATCTTGACCTATTCTTTGTAAGACATTTTCGTTGGTAACTCGATGTGTCCACCTATCATCCTTCGGCAATACCACATTTCGAATTCTGTTATATGCGGCATTTATGGTGTAGCAGAGTATAAACAGAATAATGATAGATTTACAAGCAAATATCTGATAGAATATGGTATTTGAGATTAAAACGAAAATATGGAACAGTTAGAATCATGAATACATATGCCTCTACTGAAGAAACGGAGATAAAAATTAAAACCGAGCTCTACGAAAAATATATAATTTGATAGTTGATAGAAAAGATATCAAAATATAAGAAGATCTGAACGCAAGAGTAGAGAGAGAAAAACCATTGGACCTTTTAACCATTTCACATCAAAAGACCCGCTGTTTTTCGTCCAGCAGTGTATTTCGAAGAAAATTTTCGTTTGCACCGCTGTATCTGCAGATTTTTCAGAAAAACTACTTAAAATATAGGAGATATTTTAAAAAAGTATGTGCCAACTCGGAGGTTAGCAAACACGTTATAAAATACAAGTTTCGACGTGTACAGTGTATTCATTGAAGATGGCAATGAAATTATTAAATATCAGTAATTACTCAGAGAAAGTCCAAACCGTAATTTCTTTTCAACGCTTAACGATGTATTGTGTAGGCGTCCAAGTGGCCGTTAGGTTTTTCCAAATTAGACCCAAAAATTTCACTAAAATAACTAAATTCGAAGGTGAAAGACTTTGATAAGAAACTTTGATATCACAATAAAAATGTTTAGTGCTTAATGTATTTGATGTCTGATAATTAATTATTGATAACACGAGTTTACTTTATCATAGATGAATAGAAAAATGTCAATAAATAGGCACATACATTTATTACAGACTTAAGTCGATCTATTCTGCATTAGATTTATTTTCACTCATTTATTTTTCAAAGAAAGTATCATTAGCTCCACTGCTTCTTTTATTATATTGAGTTTGCAAAGTGTTTATTTACGAAAACCGTTTATATAATCGTTATATCTGTTTTTCAATCTTTACGTAAGAACCTCGATGTACTATCGAAAAATTATCATTATTCTTTTTGTCTGGATTCGTATATTATCTTGAATCATACTAATAATAACCCCTTTTAGACATAGCTTGAGATAATTTTATACCTCATTGGAGATCTACTATTGTACAGGAAAGATTATCTGGTTTCTCTATTAGCCATAGAGCAAGAGTTCGTCAATAAAATTATAGTATTATATAGTATTGTATAGTAGATTAAAATGGAGCTAAAATATTTCACGCACGCCAGTGCTGCTCAGCCTTGTGGGGGCTCTGCTTTCCCATATAATTTACATTGTTTATAAAATACATTGTTTATAATTAAAAAAAAAGTTTAATCTTTTGCATATTTTGGTAATAACAAATTGTTATCACCAAATTGATCGAAAGCCGTTGCTAGATACCTCTATCAAAGAGTGTCACGAAAAAGGTTTTTTTTTGCAAATTTCCCTGGTCTGTACGAGTATCATTAATATTTAATCCCCAAGTCTAACTATTATTAAGCCAAAAATTTAGTGTTTGTTATTAAAACATTATATAGCCCATATACTTGCTTTAAGTGACTTTAATTTTTAATCATCAAATATAGTATATTGAAATCGATGTTTTGTTTCAGCAGGAGTGCTTGGCACTAAGGGTGCCATGAAGGAAAAAAGTAAAAATGCAGCTAGGAGTAGAAGAGAAAAGGAAAATGCCGAATTTTTGGAGCTAGCAAAATTATTGCCACTTCCAGCTGCGATCACATCACAACTTGATAAAGCATCAGTTATTCGGTTGACTACTTCGTACCTTAAAATGAGACAAGTCTTTCCTGACGGTGAGTATTTATTTAAAATAGATTAAACACATAAATTTCGTTGTACGTCAGATTTCTTTTGTTAGTAGAGTAGGTATAAGTATAAAATGATATAAATCAGGGGTTCTCTTTAAGTTCTTTATGTGCCAAAGGTTGGAACCATCATATGATATGTTTCTTTGTTTTGTGCCGCATGAATTATATTTGTAGCTGCTGTTATTTGGAACCATTCACTTCAGTCGTTCAACCAGAATACTTTCTTTTTTCCTAACCCCATTCTTTCCTCAATCTTCAATCCTCAATGCAGCACTGGCTAACCATCTCAGAAATTGTTATGTTTTCACACGCCAAATAGCCATACTTGATGTGGGCTGTTTGATTTTAATATAGATTTTTAATAATCTAGACGTCCTTATAGTCGACAAAACAGACCTAAATATCTTTTTGTGGATCCAACTACTTTTGAAACAAGACTCTCACTTTCCAAAACCGTATGTAAAGACGAACTGTGTTTACTATAGTTTGTTCTAATTTTGTTCATATTCTGGAATGGATAATATGATAGAATACTTTAAGGGTGAGGCTCATTAAACATCTTAGAACTTGCTTCCTTGTAAGGTGTCACAAACGTAGACTTAAGCCAGTCCGATGGAAGTGGAACAGTGTCCTAGATATTATTGAATGGGTAGTTTCAGCATTACATTCAGGTTGTTCTCGTTATAAGTTATGGCTTTAGCTAACCACCTGAGCGACCCAGAAGAAACCCTCCAACACTACTTCTCAGAACTACCTAATCCAAAAGAAAACCGTGTGCTACCCAGTGTTTACAAATCATTGTCCCCATACACTTTGGAATCCCTTTTTTAAATACAAACCAATGACGTAATGTCCAAGAAATATAAAGAAATTGTGGACCATTCAAAAATAATGAATTTATTCCATACTTTTGCATTATACTGTATATAAATATGTGGGCATAATAAAAATATCTATTAAATATTGCAATGGTTAGTCACAAATATTCCACATTAATTCCAAATTTAAAACTTCAATTTTTTCTTCTTTCATTATCATTCAAGGCATTCATAAGCATTAAAATTCAATGTTATCTTTTCTAATCTACAGTTTCCTATATTAGTTTTGATATGTAAATGTATCTTAGTACATTGTATCACAAAATCTTTCAACACCATTCATCCACTGTTTTCAGCCGCATACTATCGTTGAATAAAATCTTTTCTCTTACCTTAGAAAGCGTCTGAGGAACCTTAAAAGAGATCTTGTGAATAAAAGGGTGACAATACTAATAGAGATTCTGATCTTGTAGGAATAAAGAACAAGATTCGACAGGGTTTTGTGCAAAATAAAACTTTACTTATTAAAATATGCCAGTTAAATGTTATATAAAAAAAGATAAAATAACAGCAAACAATATTACAATAGTTGATAACTTTGCAACTTAACTGATAGAACTTTCTAGATTTTTAATAGTTTTTCATTTTCGTCAAGAGACTGACTGAAGCCAACAGGGTAGATAATTTCCACGGTATGGAGTTAATCCCTCGATATGAACTATCTTGGGTTTACCTCTAGCAGAAAACTAAACGCGGTTAATTAGATCGTTTATTTTTCTGCAGGACCGTGTACGGGCCTTCCCAGTTAAGTTAAAGTTTCGTTCAAAGTCCTTTTTTACTTTTGGTATTGTATAACCTCTCTCAAAAGTTGTACCTGTAGCATGTGTAGCTTGGCTTTATCAATTCTTCTTCTTCCTATGCCGTCCCCATTAATGGAAGTTGGCGACCACATTTCTAAAAGTTTCTCTGTCTTTTGCAACGTGGAATAATTCGTCTACAATCATGTTTGTCCAGTCTCGAATATTTCGCAACCATGACTTCCTCTTTCTACCTATTCCCTTTTTGCTATCAACTCTACTCTGCTCGATGACCTGCAGAAGACTATATTTATCATTCCTCAGTTTGTGTCCAAGGTATGCAGTCTTGCGTACTTTTATTGTTCTCAACAATTTTTTATCTCGACCCATCCTTCTCAGCACTTCCTCATTGGTGACCCTGGCAGTCCATAGAATTCTCAACATTCTCCGGTATATCCAAAGTTCAAAGGCTTTTAACGTCCATGTTTCTACACCGTACAATAGTTGGGACCAGACGTAACATTCAACAAACCTGTCTCAGCGCAGTATTCAGATTTTTGTCACAGAACAATTGCTTGAATTTTAAGAACGCTGACCTTGCCATTTCTATTCGTACCCTGATCTCTTGGTCTGGATCTAATTCTGTGTTGATTTAAGCTCCCAGATATTTTTATTTTGTCACTCTCTATTTGCTGTCCACCAAAGGTTAGTTGTTCATTATTTATTGGACTCCTTGTTACTATCATAAATTTGATCTTATCTGTGTTGATGTCAGGTCCCATTTGAACGTATTCACTATTTATTGCATCTAGTAAAGTTTGTAGTTATTCATCACTTGAAAGCTACAAATTTTTACGAGCAAATTCGTAGACTTTTTCCAATTATTCTTTCAAATTTTTGATGTACGTCAGGGATGAACGTTCTTCTTCACAGGAAGGCGATCTTCCAAAAATAAGATCTTGAGAAGCTTTATTTTTCTTCTGGTGATCATTGTCGATAGAGAAGGACCGGTCGCTTTATGTTCGGAACTTCTATAGGCTGGTAGGAATAAAGGAGTTAAAGTACCACAATCTTTTTTATTATCAGTGACGAACATTGAAAGATATTTACAAACTGTTCTGTTATGTCTTTCTATCATTTCGTCTGGAGTGATGGAGATGCGTATGGCTACTTTTCTTAATATACAAAATTTTCATTAATTCTTGCCACAATTCTGATTCAAAATTTCGTCCCTTGATGAGAATGTAACTCTAAAGGAATTCTATGTCTTAATACGACGTATTTTATGAAATCTTCTGCTACTGTAGTCGCTTCTTGAATAGGATGGGGTGCAATTTTAGGCCATTTTGACAATTAATCCATTGCAACCATTCAGTACTCGTTTCCTCTCTCTATCATCGAAAGTCGACTCTATAGAATATCCACTGCAAGTCGTTCAAAAGGTTCTCCGAAAAGATATTGTGCCATTTATCACGACGTCCTATTCTCGGACCTTTTCTACCGTTACATAAATCGCATTCCTTGCACCAATATTCTACATATCGGCGACAATTCATCCAGTAAAATCTTGCACGTGCTCTTTTGATTTGAAAATCTCCTCTAGAAACTCTTCTCCTCTCCCACTTCCACAGGGATATAAGAAAGATAATGACTTACAAGTCATACATGAATGGCTTAAAAATGGAGTAAGACCTATTTGACAGGAAATAACTATATATAGTGGAACTATAAAGTACTGGGCTCAATTGGAATGTAATGGTGGCAATACGAGACTAGATACATCATCATTGGATGCTATTTGACATTTAGATTTAGACGAGCAGTTTTTACAATACATAAGTTTGAATTGCAACAATAATTAAACCGTGGTTCAGTGTGGAATCGGGAAGTTATTGTGGCTTTTTTACTAACCGCCTACATTCTCTTATTCTTCTTCTTCCTTCTTGTATTAGCGTCTTGGCTTAACGAGTCACCCTGTCTGTGTTACTTTTCCATTAACTTTGCCTGTATTCGATTATAGAAGTAGATCTTTTCAATAGTTTGTATAATATTGATTAATAGGTATGTTTCTTTTATACAGTAGGTCTCCTTTCTTGAACATCGGTACATTAGTACATTAGTTTTGAACATTAGTTTTTGTATTCTCTAGGGTTATACTTTCTCCTCCGTGTTTTAGAAGCCTTTAAAAGCTCGTTGGCTAATTCCGTCTGGTCCTGGTGCCTTTCTATTTTTGAGTGAATTTATCTCCAAATATAATTTTATAGATAATTAAATTTAATTATAGATTCCAATTAAACTTGGAAAACTTGCACTAAACACTAAACATAAGATAATCATATCAATTATATCAAGCAAAAGTTTTACTGGAAATTTAATTTTAGGTTTGGGAGATGCCTGGGGAGCCACGCCAGTTATTCCAAACCCCAGGGAGGCACCGATCAAAGAACTAGGATCGTATCTGTTGCAGACCTTAGATGGTTTTATTTTTGTAGTAGCTCACGACGGGAAAATCATGTACATATCAGAAACAGCCTCTGTTCATTTAGGATTATCACAGGTAAGAGACACATACAATGTACCTAGATAGTACTTTATATTAAGAATGGATTCTAGAGTTATTACTTTGCATCATTATACAGCTTTCGATGGTAAAAATGGGACTATAAGGAATTGACCAAAAGCTTTAAAGTAATTTTATTGAACAAATTCAAGTTTTTTTAAGTTTTCTTCAAGTTTCAATTATTGATTTTTAAATAATACCAACTTATTATTTTGCACTCTTATTCTTTCTTATTTTCAAATTTACAGCTCTCTAATGCAAATTAATTAATTAATTTATTTATCAAATAAGTAGATAATAAGTAATATAAAATTTATATATAAAAAAAGAAAAATCAGTGAAAAATTCGAACTCTGATTGTCCAGGTCCAAAAGTGACACTTGTATTTGGTAGTGGGAAGGCCGCGTGGTCAATAAACCCCGTGCATTAGAACTTTATACTCGATTGAATAATAATGCTGTATGGTAGTACCAAAATACAAAAATTACTTATTAATAGCTTGTCCCCTTTTTTACTTATTACTCATTTAAAAATAATTATAAAGTAACTATGTTTTCTGGACTTTCTTCACGTCTTTTTTCCCAGGTAGAACTGACGGGGAACAGTATTTACGAATACATCCACCCCGCAGACCACGACGAGATGACAGCTGTACTTACACCCACGCTTTACCCTCCAGGGATCGCCCCCCTACAAGAACACGAAAGTGAGCGAGCTTTTTTCCTGAGGATGAAGTGTGTCTTAGCCAAACGAAACGCAGGGTTGACGAATAGTGGTTATAAAGTAAGACATATTTATATACTTAAAACGCTTAATTTTTTAGAATAGGAATGTAGAAATAGTTAACCGATTGGTTTAGGGATATGGGTTAGTTGCAGACAATTTTATTTATAAACGATACAATAAAATTTATCAATCGTTAATCATTTCTGAATGACTTAGCTGAACTAACTATATTCAATAAAACTCAATGTATAAACCAATATATTTTACAGAAGCAAATAATAAATCTTTAAAACCATATTATCTTCAGACTAAATCCACTAAATTAATTCATAGGAGCTAAAACGTGACTATAACAAAAGAATGCGATGGCCCTCTTTGCAAAGCTGACAAACTATCGATAATGGGGTAGGTTAGTAGTATTTTACATGAATTATCACTTTCTTTCTATACCAGGGAGTAACCTAGATGGCATTAACTATTAAATGTCACGTTGTATTGCAATATTGCAATATTCTAACGTTGATAGAAAAAAAGGAGAAATATCGGCCAAAATGTAGTTAGCTCGAATAAATACTACTAAAGAGGTCCTGCAAAAGTTTTCTTTTTTAGTTAAATATTGTATTATTGATTAAACCTCAATATCATCGTTATTTATGGAATAAATTATGACGAAAGAGCAGCTAGGGGATCTGAATGGTCGTGTGAATGTAAGAGATGAACATACCCAAGATGTATTAGGACTATATGGAGAAGAAATAAAAAATGACAATGCAGAGACATATGACAAAATGATATATGCAGAGAAAATAATTTAATAATAATGAACACATTTTTTAAACAAAAAGATGTACATAAAGATACAAGAGAAGTCAAAAGTAGAGGAGAAAGATCCATCATAGACTATGTGCTAGTAAATAGATCATCGAGGCAATGTATTAAAGACGTAAGAGTAAAACGACAAGCCGAAATATATAGTGACCACAATCTAGTTGTAGCCAGGATCAGCTTGGGAGTGTGACAAGAATCAATAACGAAAGAGACCAATAAAACAAGTAAAGCTCATGATACACCCACTACAGAAGTAATCAGGTCACATAAGATAGCAGACAAGGAAACAGCAAACAAGTTTGAAAACTACGTTAATAACTACCAGACCACGCTGGCTAAACAGAACACGCTGAACATGACTGTGACTTGGACCAAAATTGGAAAATACTGAAAGAAGCACTGTGGTAAACAAGTATGCGGAATAACAAGAAATAACAGAAGAAAAAAGTGTACAAACTGGTGGAACAATGAAGTAAAAGCAGAAGTTAAGTCCAAGAACATAGCTTGGAAAAATTATTTAAGGAACGGAACCGCAGACAACTACCAAATATACAAACTGCAAAGAATCAAAGTCAAAGATGTGGTACTAGCAGCGAAAGGGAAAAGTGGGGAAGGATTCGGAAACAAGATGGAAAAAGACTATCACTCTAACGAAAAGTTATTCTTTAAAACCCTGAAGAATTTAAGAACCGAAAAGGCTCCACAAACACCAAAGCAAATAAGGGACAAAGAAGGACACTTACTGCATGGGAATGAGCACATCCTAGATAGATGGAAGCAATATTTCGAGGATCTACTAAATATCCAAAATGATGTAGACATTATCACTAAAGAACCAGAAGAAGTAGAGTAAGAAGACCAAATTCAAGACGAAATAACTATAGCAGAATCAAAAGAAAACATACAAAAGTTTAAGAAAGGTAAGGCGGCTGGATTTGATAAAATCACAGTAGAAATTCTTTAAAAAATGGGCGACAAGGGCATTAAACTGCTAACAAAAAGTATGTAATAGGGCATGGAGTGAGAGCCAAATACCAAAAGATTGGGAAGTGGGAGTTATTCTACCCATTTTCAAAAATGGAAACAGACGCGAATGTAGCAACTACAGAGGAATAACACTACTGAGCATCCCATCCAAAGTATATGAGAGAATACGAGAAAAACGCCTTTTACAAGAAGTTGATTCTAAAATGGAACAATCATAGAGTGGATTTAAAAAAGGCAGAAGCATCCAAAATCACATTTTTACTATCCAAAAAACTAATACAAAACACACGGAACTCAAGCACGGAGTTATACCAAGCCTTTATAGACTTAGAAAAGGCATTTGATAGTACTCCAAGGAAGGTGATAGACATATGTTTAAAAAAGAAAAAGTACACGTATGACTCACTACCTGATTTACATTTACATGAACTTTATTCTGCTGTCAAACATTAAGAAATATATTGTATTCACTTCTGTAATCCCAAATAATGACAGTAAACGGTTCCCGGTTATACAGATAAATACTGACTGCCACTGCGGTCATAAATTCATGTTCTGAATAAAAAAGAGTAAGAAAACCCACATCTCAATTGCAGATTCATCTCAACAATACCATGAATATGCTACACAAACAAAATCACGTGTGTATTCCTCTTGATTTCACAAATACTAATAACTAGACCCTAATTGAATTATAATTAACAAAAATTACCATTCTGTCTTTACAAAATTGCCCATTACTAATTGCTAATTGCCTTTCATGTCCCACATGAAAGGAATGGGGTATTGTCGCATGCGGAAAGCATATGTGAAGTGTTGCCGAGTAACATGGATGCATATTCACAGCTCATTATTGTTAATAGGCGTGCATAGATGTGATTAATGCTGCTGAACGGAGGAATTGTTAGGTTTTTCGATGTTTTTCTTTGTGTTGCAATTTTAGCGAAACAATTATAAATAAAAGTACATAAATCAATTCTATTTCGCAACAATCACATAATTTTTATCTTTCATTTCAAGTGTAAAAAAGTATTTTTATGAATTTAGAATTCTAGTTTGCCCGGAGACCATGCCGAGAGCTAAAGCACTGTTCTCTTTTCAAACATGTTAGCTAAAGATTCTCTAAATTTGGTACTAGAAGTAACCAGCAATTAGGTTTAATTTAACTAAAGAAGAAATAAGACCCATATCATTACATTTTTTTACCTTTTACCTTTTTTTATAGGTTATCCATTGTTCAGGCTATCTAAAGGTGAAACCTTTGACGGCAGGTTCAGGTCCATATGACACCAGCTATTGCCAAATCATGGGACTCGTTGCAGTAGGCCATTCCTTACCTCCCAGCTCCATCACAGAAATCAAATTACACACTAACATGTTTATGTTTAGGGCTAGTTTAGATTTAAAGCTGATCTTTCTAGATGCAAGGTAAGTGGATTTTAACGTTTAAAATGTTGTAGAGTACATAATACTTTTTACAAATGTACATAGGGTATTTAAAACTGTTTTAATATTTATTTAAGATATAAACAATGCAAGATAATTTAGATTTAAAGTCAGTAGAGGAAATTACTCTCGATCCAATAAGACTCTAGTGCTTTGAGTCATATCCAGTTTCAATTTCTTCTCATTTTGTTATGATTATGTGTACATTGTAGCCTTTACAATTTCATTGATTTTGTGGTGTATATTGAAATCATCTCGTATATGAAATATATTGAAATTTCCTTATATATGTTTAAAAATTAAAACGAAGAATTTTTTCCGTGTTTGTTAGTTCGTATCTTTCAAGTTAACACACGCAAAAGTGTTTTCAATAATTGTATTTGCATTGCTGGAAGTTAATAAAACCATTTCAGAGTTGTTTATTATTTTAAAGTTATTTACTTCGGCAATTTCTTTTAATGTTTTATTTGAAGTCGTCTTATAATTTTTATACGTCGCAAAAGGATATCTACGTCGTTTCGTTTGTGTTTTGGTAATTTCAGCGTTTTGTTTGTTTTCAATTTATATGAATGAATTTTTAAGTTAAGAATTCAGATAAGGATCTAATATGTATCGGACCGGTTGTAAATAATAAACACAGTATAGGAAATACTACCGACTTTAATGATCACTCCAAAACGTAATGCAAATAACATTATACATTAAATAGGTCATCGTCGCGTCTGTATTCCTGAGTGTTTTCACAGCTGATTGTGACGTAACCGCACTGCAGGGTTGCCAATACATCACACCCCTCCCTCCTGGATGAATCTACTCATCATAGTCCTCCAAATACCTTGGAGGTTTTCTTATTCGAGCAGGTGGCTTTTTAACTTCAGCGGCGTGCTCTACAATTTCTGGTTCTTGGTCCACAAATTCGTTGGGATGCAGAAACAACGGTTGCGGAGTTACGAGTAATTTTTTTTCCATCGAGGTTGACGGTGTAACTTCGTCTGTTGTTTCTTGGTCACACACACGGGTTCTGATTTGGTCAGAATGACGACGTAAAATTTTACCATCTGGGGTTTGAACTTTGTAGCTTAACGGTCCAGTGGTTTCAATTATTTTGGAAGGAAGCCACTTTTGACCACCTGGAGCAAATGACCTTGCAAATACAGTGTCGTTTTCTTGAAAACATCTGGGTACTGTTTTGTAAGAATCGTTCATCTCTTGCTTAGATAACATCTCTTTTCTAAAGTCGGGCTGTAAACGATCAAATAATGAGCCCAATTTTCTCCCCATTAATATTTCTGATGGGCATCTCCCTGTTGTGCAATGGGGTGTAATGTGCTGAGTAAGGAGATATCTGTGCAATGCTAACTGTATTTTAGTTTCTTCATTACTATCTGTCATTTTTTTAAGTGCATTTTTTACATTTTGTACCATGCGTTCCGCTTGCCCATTACTACTTGGATGGTATGGTGCAACCAATGCTTGTCTAATAAGGTTTTTCTTTAAAAAATCTTGAAACTCAGCTGACGTAAAACAAGTTCCGTTATCAGATACGACGACATCTGGGATGCCGTGAGTGGCAAATAAACCCCGTAATACATCTATAGTCACAACACTAGAGGTATTTGGAACGATTTTAACCTCCAGCCACTTCGAGTACGAGTCTATGATAATCAGAAACATTTTGCCTTTAAATGGACCGGCAAAATCGAGGTGTATTCTTGTCCATGGAGCTCTGGCCCACTCCCACGGATGGATTGGAGCCTTTTTTGGCATGTTTCTAGACTCCTGGCACTCGCTGCATGTATTTACTAGCTGTTCGATTTGTTTGTCGAGATTTGGCCACCAAACATATGAGCGTGCCAGTGACTTCATTTTTACGATTCCGGGGTGTGCTGAGTGTAGCAAATTCAGTATTGTTTTCCTCCCTCCAAGTGGAACTATTACCCTTGTACCCCATAACAGGCAGTCTTGATAACAGCTAATTTCGTTTTTACGTAATAGATAAGGAGTATATTCGTCTGAAAATTTAATTTTCTCATCAGGCCAACCTTTCCAAGCCCACTGCAAAACTTTAGATAACACTGGGTCTTTCTTAGTCTCATTGGCAATGTCTTTGGCACAGATTAGTTTTTCTGGGATGTTCTCAAGCATCAAAACGTCATCTGAGCTTGGTGGTTCTGGCGCATGTACCTTTTGTGGCAATCTGCTAAGAGCATCTGCATTCTGAATTTTTGAACCTGGTACGTAACATAATTCATAATCATAAGCAGATAACATAAGAGCCCATCTAAGCATTCTGGGTGACAGTATCTCTGGAACACCCTTTTTCGGATTAAAAATACCCAACAATGGTTTATGGTCCGTTCTTATGCCTATTTTCCTGCCATATACATATTCGTGGAATTTTTTAATGCCCGATATTATGGCCAGTGCTTCCTTGTCGATTTGGGAGAAATTTCGTTCAGTAGATGATAGAGTACGACTATGGTACGCCACTGGATATTCACGTCCTTCATCATCACGTTGACTAAGCACACAACCTACCCCGTAAGGACTGGCATCACACGTCAAAAATAAATCTTTTTGTTCATTGTAATGCCCTAACACAGGTTCTTTCGCTAAAATTTCTTTTAGTAAATCGAAAGCTTTTTGTTCTATAAAACGCCACTGCCAGGGAACGTCTTTTCGGAGCAGTGCATGTAACGGATTCGCAATTGTTGCTTTGTCCTTTAGAAAAACATGATAAAAATTTAAAAGTCCAAGAAAAGCTTGCAACTCGGTTTTATTGGTTGGCGCAGGCGCATTAGTTAGGGCCGCGATTTTGTCTTTAGTGGGGCGTAAACCGTCTTCACTAATTTGAAAACCGAGAAACTCTATAGTTTTTGTTCGAAAAACGCACTTTTCTTTGCGCAAATGCAGTCCGTCTTCCTGGAAACGCGATAATACCGCGCGCACTTTTGAATCCAAGTCGGTTTCTGAGCGACCAACTATTAAAATGTCATCGTAATAAGGTAGTACACCAGGAATACCCGTTAATCGAGTGTCTATGAATTTTTGAAAAATTTGTGGAGCCACTGATATACCGAACTGTAAACGATTGCATTTAAAAGCTCCTTTATGCGTAATTATTGTTTGTGCTTCAGCAGCTTCGCGGTTGACACTTAACTGCAGATAAGCTTGCGCCATGTCCAGTTTTGCAAAAACTTTACCGCCCGCAAGTGTGGATAAGATACCCTGTACCGATGGCACTGAATAAGGTTCCGGATTTAACGCTAAATTCAATGTGGATTTGTAGTCACCACAAATCCTAACCTCACCGTTTTCTTTGCAAACAGTCACAATTGGGGTGCACCATTTTGGGTGCGTAATCGGCTCTAAAACCCCTTTCGCAATAAGCCTGTCCAGTTCAACTTCGATTTTATCTTTTAGCGCAAATGGAACTTTACGAGCTTTACACATAACCGGCTTTACATTTTTGTCCAACGAAAAACTTACTGGGGGACCCCGGTAAGACCCCAAATCTGTATTAAATACATCTGGGTATTCTTCTGTATAATTTATCATTGATAAAATTTGACTTACCCCAGCTATGGTTAAACCTAAACTATCAAACCAGTTTCTGCCGAGTAGACTGGCACGATTTCCTTCCGTGACTATGAGAGGAAGTGTCGCTGATCTTGGACCTCTCTTCACCTCCACTTGACACTTACCCAGTGTGGGTATCACTGTGTTTTGATAGTCCCTTAGAATAACACTGGATTTATCTATTTTAGGTCGATTTTCACTAAAGATTTCATGGTAGGTTGATTTGCTTATCACTGAATAACTCGCGCCCGAGTCAACCTCCATTCTTACCTTTTGGTCATTGAGTAGCACATCTACTAAATATTTACCGGTAATGCTATCAGACGTCACGTTATTTAACATAAATTCATAGTCACTACTTTGATAAAAAACACTCTGAGTGTTCCCCGAAACCGGCTCGGTATTGGACGTAGATTCCACGGTAGTCTGATGTACTTTGCGTTTGTAATTTTGGTTCTTCTTTTTTGCAAAACAAGCTATTTCGATGTGTCCAACTTTCCTGCAATATGCACAGGTTGATTTAATGTGTTCACAAGTTTCGGGAGAATGTTCTTTTTCGCACCGAAAACATTTCTTCCTTTCGCGATTAGCTAATTGTTTGAACTGGCCCGGTTGATTTTTACGAAAACTTACCGCGTTTACATCTGCGCTCGACTCAGTTTCTCGTAGAACTGCCAAACTTTCCACGGCCACCTCGTGTGCAAGGCACAGGTCTTGCGCGTCCTTAAGTTTTAACTTATCTGTGGCTAGCAACTTTTGCTGTAGCGATTCGTCGGTAATACCACAAACGAGTCGGTCACGTAGCATTATGTCAAGGCTAGTTCCGAAACCACAGGGTTCTGCCAATTTTCGTAATTCCTTCAGATACACAGATATTGTTTCACCAGTCTGTTGATTCCGACGATAGAACTTAAACCTGCACACAATTTCCGACGTTTTTGGAGAAAAATGCTTTTTTAATTCAACTATGATTTGGTCATAAGTTTTATCAGACACTTTGGACGGCGCGACCAAAGATCTAATAATCTCATATGTATTGGGACCACACAAACTTAAAAATGTAGCTTTTTTCCTATCAGGGTCTGTAATGTTATTTGTCAAGAAGAAAAAATCCATACGCTCGACGTATGATTCCCAACCTTTGGAGTCACCCACGTTAAACTGTTCGATGTTTCCGAATGCCGCCATCCTGCACACACTTTGCTTTATTTATCACCGGGACGAAATAATGCACTTAAACTGGCACACACACGGATCCCATCCTCGTCGCCAAATAATATGTATCGGACCGGTTGTAAATAATAAACACAGTATAGGAAATACTACCGACTTTAATGATCACTCCAAAACGTAATGCAAATAACATTATACATTAAATAGGTCATCGTCGCGTCTGTATTCCTGAGTGTTTTCACAGCTGATTGTGACGTAACCGCACTGCAGGGTTGCCAATACATCACAGGATCTAAATTCTTACTTGGGTCGTTGTAGGCACAGGTATGGATCCGAATTCGTCGTCGAATTTGTAGTTTTCTGTTTTTGGCTCCTTTTGGGGAAATAAGTAGCAATAGTGGCGGATTTTATATATTATGAAGTGACCGGCATTCTTCTTCTTCTTCTGGTTCCTATCCGTTTCGGATGTTGGAAATCATATTGGCAATCATAACCTTGCTCGCTGCGGCTCGAAACAGCTCCGTTGAGGTTTTCTTAAACCATGTTCTTAAATTCCGCAGCCATGATACCGGCATTAATTTGCCAAAATTAGTCGATATTTTAAGATGTTTGAAAAGTCTAGTTCCTGTTAAAAAGTTGAACAAGTTTAGTTCCTGTTTTTTTGAGAATTCCCGTTTTTCCAAAAGTGCTAGTTCCAGCCCCAATGGATAAAGCTCTTCGCTGATGATGTCCGGATAGATACTCCAGAGATGTAACAAGTTTTTTTTTCTTTTCGTGAAGTGAAAATATGTGAATCCAGGTAACTGTTTATTGTTTGTTTAATTTCAAAGTAAAAAAAAAACCTTTTTTTAGAACAATAATTGCTTTTGTTAAAATTTAGTAATTGTAACATTTAAAAATTGTAATGCGGTATTTGTAAGTTTTATGTAGTATCTCCAACTCCTGGAGATTGTAAGTGGATGACACACGTAAGTTTTTTGTATTCTTGTATTTCTCCATGTTGTAACTGTTTGTGCTGATACAAAAATAAATGTTAAATTTTGTTTTCTTAACATTTTGTTTATTTTTTTTTTGAACTAACCCTTTTTTGAGTTCTATTTGAAAAAGATATGTTTTTAATGTTTTATAATTATTTACCTAGTTACAACTAGTTGTTGTAATAGGTATAATTAGGCACCTCAAGTGGCGCCCTATATTAAATTCCTTGAGGTGTTTCCTGTTTATTTTTATTTTGTTTATCCCAAGAGATTAATGACCCCTTTATTTCATTTTTTGTAGTTGCCCCAATCTAACCCCCTTATCTTTCCCATAATCCCATAATCTTACCCCATGTGGTAGGCAAAATATCTTCGTTACAACATCATGAAATAATATTATTCCATACACAAATAGTATCCAATACCGCGTAACAGATTCATCTTTCTCGTCGAAGACGTTTACTGTGGATTCCTATAACTACAGTACATTCAACCAACTTACACCTCTAAAGGATTAATGGAATTCGCAGAAAACCTTTCGTTGTAGTAAAAGGCACGATAAACTGCACTGGAGCTCTCTATAATCTTTTTAATTACTCAGTTTGTTTAAAATATTTTTGCCTTTATTATCAGTTAAATCTATAATCACTGGATTAATTTCATAAATTTTGTTTTCCCGGACCCAGCACTCTTCTATTAATGTTTATTTACAGTTTTGGCCCATATTTCTAGAGTTGCAGTTTTCAGAGCTTCTTGCCACATTTCCCTAACTGCATCGCTGCTCTGTTGGTTTTTCATTACGTTTCGAAATTTTCAGTAACTCTGATTTGAAGGAGTATTCCGGAAAATTTATATTATTTTTAACTAACCAATTTTTTATGCTCGGTACGTTCCACAACTGTTTTGGTTGTTTCTCCAAAATCTCTGCATGGTAAGGTGCATTATCTAAAACTATAACTCATGATTTACTCAGACTAGATAACAGTTTCTCCTCAAGCCATTTAACAAACATGTCTACATTCATGTTTTCATGGTAATCAGCAGATTTTGGTTTTGAAGAAAAAATCAAATTTGCGTTTTCTATAATAGTCTAGGCGGGATCTGTTTTGGATTGGAAATTTTCGAGGGAAGCTATTTTTTTGCTGGAATCCCTTCAGGATATGCCCAGTATAGATAATCACGATATGCGCCAGTCGCAAACCCTGTGCTAAATTTTTTATTTAACAAAATCTGAAAACAATTGAAAATTTCTCATTTTTTTGCTCCTATTTTCATTTATAATTCGAAAAATATTGATCTTAGAGAAAAATTATAAGTAGTTAAAAGTTTCGTTATTAAATTTTACACAATATTTTGTTAGCTAGAAATTGAAAATTTAATGGTTATTGTTGAAAAATTAGCAATAATTGGAAAAAAAAGTACAAAAAAATGAAGTTAATCCTTTAAATGTTTTCGACTTTCTAAACTTGACTTATGAAGTTCCATATTCCGCCTAGAAAAACTTTTTAATATGTTTAAAACGTGTGCTAAATTTGGTTAAGATCGGTCGGATAGGTTTTGCATAATAATTTTGCAATCCAGCCTACTGGAAAAAAATCGCAAATTTTCAAATTCATAGTATGCCCTAAATAAGGCCTTCAGATAGTTGCAATTTTTTTTACATATAAAGGAAGTCTCACACTTTCAAACGCTTTTTGTAAAATTCAAATCGGGTTACTAGGAAAGCCTATAAATTTTTTTAAAATTATAAACATTTTTTAGGCTTATAAACAAAATAAATAACTTTACGAGCTTTAAACATATCAATTTCAAAATGTATACACTTAAAGAACATTAAAAGACGCTTCTTTTAAGAAACCAAAAGATACATTCGACTTACTGGTTGCCGAGATATTGAAGTAAAGCACTTTACTTTTGTTTATATTTCAAAACCCGAAATTAAACAAAGTGATGGTCCCCTACTTGATACTCGCCGATTCAAATTTGAAGTGAATGTCTCTCATCACCACCTCTCATGGATTCCGAGCGACATTTTACGCGAAAAACGGTTTTTTATTTGTTTTTTTTATGGATATTGCCATAAAGCGCATTACGTAAAACTTTTCATATAAAAAGTATTTGACAAGACAAGGGTATTTGTTTAAAAACGAGCCCTCTATCACTTATGGTTACACGGCAAATGTATACCAACTTATTTAGGGCATACTATGAATTTGAAAATTTGCGATTTTTTTCCAGTAGGCTGGATTGCAAAATTATTATGCAAAACCTATCCGACCGATCTTAACAAAATTTAGCACACGTTTTAAACATATTAAAAAGTTTTTCTAGGCGGAATATGGAACTTGTAAGTCAAGTTTAGAATGTCGAAAACATTTAAAGGATTAACTTCATTTTTTTGTACTTTTTTTTCCAATTGCTATTTTTTTAACAATAACCATTAAATTTTCAATTTCTAGCTAACAAAATATTGTGTAAAATTTAATAACGAAACTTTTAACTACTTAAATTTTTTTCTCTAAGATCAATATTTTTCGAATTATAAATGAAAATAGGAGCAAAAAAATGAGAAATTTTCAATTGTTTTCAGATTTTGTTAAAAAAAAAAATTAGCACAGGGTTTGCGACTGGCGCATATCGTGATTATCGATACTGGGCATATCCTGAAGGGATTCCAGCAAAAAAATAGCTTCCCTCGAAAATTTCCATTATGGTCTGAATTTCTACAGATGCCGCCTAGTCTATAAAGCCTTCATTCCCTCCTGCGTGGAGAATAATGTATCTTTTGCCTGCGCTATCTGTGAGTCTTATTGATTTTATGCTGTCGTCTTGTCGAATTCTTTTAATTCCACCCTTTGCAAGTATGCTAGTAAATATGTCTCATCTAAGTATATGAATGTCACATTTGCAGATTTAAGTCTAGTATATTCTCTCAAAAATTTAATTCTTTTGTGAACCACACTACTCCTTTCGCATAAAAGTAAGGTATTATTTTCTTTTTTGAATTCAAATCCTAAATCTCTCAACACTTTCCAAGGGCTAGTCCTCTTAATTTCAGAAACTTGTCTTTCTCTTATTTTGGCTAGTAAAGTATCTAAACTGACATGTTGATTGTTTTCACGCATTCGATACAAAATATTGCGAATTTCAAATTTTTCTCCATCAGGTAAGTCAATGTTCCAAAAATTTTTAAGAGCTCTTTTCTTATCTTCGCGATACTGTCACAGTAAGATCTTCTTGAGAATCTCTGACAGTCTTCATTACAGTTTTTAGCTTACTTTCACTTATCCCGAATGCGTCACAAACGCGTTGATTTATACATAATAATGACTTTAAAGGTCCATGATTGTCTCTTTCCTTAGTAAAGTATTTATGCACATTTGCAATTAATTCATCAATATAAAACTTACGTCTAGGCATGATGGTCACTTGAGACTACACGTTTGAATTGCAATATACTGATTGTAGATCAATATGACAGGAAACGACAGCATTATAATGCCATTTTCTCTAAAGTATTCTATAGCTTCGACAGACTTGTGTCTTGAATAACTATCAAGCAATAATAGAACTGATCACTGAGTATGTTGTTGAAAATGTTTTAAGAACAGAATGAAGGTGTCAGATTTCATGTATCCATATCCGTTGTAAAGAGGAAGTGTTCCATATGGGGCGCATTGAAATAATAATTCATTCCTTCGTTTGCGAGGGAATATTATTGCTGAAGGAATGTATTGACCCGCAGCATTTATGCAGAGAACAACGGTGACTTTTGTCCCCTTTCAGCGCTTGTTACGAAACCAACCTGTTTCCGCCTTTTATATGTAAAAATTTTGGGCAACTTGCTAGGGACCGTCTGGTTACCAGACTCATCCATATTGTATTCATAGGATTAATGTTATTTTTATTTCCTCTCCCTCGTAGCTGAGGTCGCTTCAGAAATTCTAAAAGAAATCTCTGGTTATCTTTTTAGAAAGTCCTCTAAACCAAACCGTTCCAGCTGAGTTTTTCTTTAGAAAAAGACTTTTTTAGAAAACCTGTGTTTAATATAATTCCTCTCCGCAATGTCTTAGGCCATTTCACAAAAAATGTTTTTCTTTGTCATGCCAAATAGTCGGTCTTCCATATCTAAAACATAACCCTTTAAGTAAGTCTCCAATTCTTTGATCAATGTTGTAGTGAATCCATCAAGGCTTTTCGAATAACATGTTGCCTATGAATAAAGTAGTCTATTAAAATTATACTTACTTTATTTAAAACGCCTAAAAACACAACTTTTGTGAACACGAAATTAGCAATATTACATGTGTTTTTAAGTTTACTATGCTTCGTAAATCTTCACAGCTTTGTACATATGTGGCGCTAGTAGTACTGAACAGTAGTATAACAAAGAAAACTAAACGTCGGTTTTATGAAAATTATATGTTAGGGCCATTTTACCCGACTTTCCCCTATACGATTTACCCAACTCAAAACAAATACCTCCTGGTCTATAAACATTAAATATCCGCCTGTATGCACTATATTTTTATTAGACATGAAAACATAAGGTAACATACACAAAAATCATCTACGATATGAGCGACATTTCGCCTTTGAATATGAGTTCCCTATTTTCCAATCCGAACATTTTCTACTTCTATTGAAATCCAATTTTTGTTATTGAACCAGGTGTTCGGTTCACATCTATCAATTTCGATCTTGAAACTAAAAACTTTATACAGTATCGAGTTGCTCCGCTCCCTATAAATAAACTTAAAAAGTGTATACCACCATCATCAAACTAAAGTGGTGATATGATATTATCGGTTCTAAAAAAATAGAGTATTCAATTTCTCTGCCAAACAATACCACTTTGTAAATAAAAACAAAAAGAATATATATGTTACGAGCAAAGAAATTATTGTCCACTTTACCAAACCACCCCCAAACTGTACAATGTCCGAAATGATCAAAATTCAAAATGATTAATTGAATATTGATGTTTATTTTTAATAACAAATGGCGAATAATCGTACAGCAATTCCTTTATACTATAATTTACACAATATAAATAGTCCACATATAATTTACACAATACCAATTACTTACCACCAATAAAATCTATTCCACTAATTTTAGCATAGACACTTAATGACTTAATGATATCTCTCTTACACATACCCTTCCCCTTTATCCCCCTCCATCTCCTCCTTGGATCATGTCCACGCAAAAATTTATCACCTCGCTCACCAACCTTGATAAAAATAAACATCCGAAAGAGATCATTATAAATGCATTTAAAGACATTATAAATACAAATAATTACGACCTACTATTATACACGGATGCCTTAAAAAATGACACAGGAGTAGGCTGCTCTGTTACAACCTCTCATTCACTAATTAAGTCATCACTCATATCAGCCGTCAGCAGCGTTCATACTGGCGCATTATTTAGTATATTGCAAGCTTTTAACCATATCACCTAATAAACAGGTTGCCATATGCACAGATTCTTTAGCATCAATCCATTCTATCAAAAATATATTTACCGATCATCCAGTCGTCTAAAAGATACTAGACCCTTACCAAATTATCTTGTCCCAAAACATAACAGTTACGATAATTTGGCTGCCATCTCATATTGGTATAGAAGGCAATGAAACTGCAGATCACTATGCTAAACTTGCTACAGCATCACCTGAAATCACCGATAAAATTCAAATTTGTAAGGACCTAAAATCATATACTAAAAGAAGAACCAGATTCCTTTGGCAGCAGCATTGGAACTCTAACCGTTCGATCTTACACGAAATACAACCGTCAATAACCAGTCAGCCTACATTTGACTATTCAGTCTTCTCAAGACGAGATCTCATTGTGATAAGACGACTTCGGATAGGACATTCAAAACTCACACACGGCTACCTAATGTCCTCTAGCATCCGTCCCTCCTGTCGAAGCTGCCATTCATATTTGACAAGCAAACATATTCTCACTGAATGCCATCAACATTCGGCCAGAAGATTACAATACAAACTCGAAAAGTGAAGAACGAGATATCATAAACAACCCTGACCAAATAAAAGTTGTGCTACAATTCCTTATAGATGAACACTTATATCAAAAAATATAATTAGATTTTAATTTAGACATTGTGTAACATATTATTATCATTCCGTATTATTGTAACATATTCTTAATGTAACACTTAATGTTTGTGTAATGAAAACTCATAGTAGCCGAGCACGTTAAAGTTGAAATAAAAAAAAAAATCTTTTATACAAAGTCCGACGATTATGTCTATTTCGGAGATTGTACAGTAAAGGGGTACACTTTCAAAAGTGGACAATATTTTCCGTACAATGCTATAGTTTATTTTTATGAACGAGAGAGTAATTAGCATAATTTTAACTGGTACCTTCGACCACTCCATGGGCGTGCTCAAGATTAATTGAAAAATTACTTTGAATAATTGTAAAAAATAAATGAATTATTTTAGTGTTAAGTGTTATGTGTATGTAAACAAAAGTGACCTCTTTTATCACACACTATATTAGAACTGACTGGCCTACATTAAAAAGGGTTTTAAAAAATTCACATTTTTTTAATTTTTAAAAATTACAAAAGAGAAAAAGAGTTTTTAAAACCGTCTAAGGTATGTTAAATACATGAATAAAAATATTAATATAAAACTTACAGCTACTTGTTACAAATCCAAATCAGATTCAGAAGATGAACTTTCAGAACCAAGATTTATAATAACTGGCTCGATCATTTTATCAGTAATATTGTCCAGCTTCCACATTTTTTTCTCTTCTTTAATAGTGTGATTTACTGTCTTTTCCCAGTTTTCAGGTTTTACATTATTTACGGCCTCCAAAAACAACTGTTTAACATCATGAATTTTAAAAGTGGTATTTTTTCTTGAAACTTCACTCTTTATCTGTGCCCATACCAGTTCAATCGGGTTTAATTCACAATGATATGGTGGGGATCTAAGTACTGTCATTCCACGATTTTTGGAAATTTCATCAATTTCGTATTTTTAAAATTTTTCTTTATGAAGGGCACACAACGAATAAAGTTCCTTTCTTATAGATCCGGGATGGTACGTAATATTTTTTGAACTCAGCCAATTCTGCAAGTCTTTTTTTAACCACTTGGTTGTGGGCAGTCCTTCTATAAGTCTGGAGTGATAACTTGCATTATCCATTACTATTACACAGTTCTAAGGAAGAAGATCTATCATTTGTTCGAACCATTCTTGAAAGACATCAGCGTTCATGTCTTCATGGTAGTCACCGGTACGAGTTGATTCAAAAGTTAATGAACCACCTTCAACAAAACCGTCTGAACTGCCAATGTGTACTATTATCAGCCTGCGTCCCTTTCCTGATGGTGGGTTTAAACCAGTAGATAAGTTATTTACAAAAGCGTGCCTTTGACTTGTAACAGTTTCATCCTGCCAAAATTTATTTGGTGTATGACCCTCGTTGATCCATGTTTCATCAAGATAAAATATTTTTCTTTTTTGGTTTCTCATTTCCTTTATGGTTCTTAGAAAATGTCTTCTCCATATGACAATATCGCTTCTTTCTAATAAAATAGACTTTCTGGGATTCTTTTCCAGCGGAAGTTAAGTTTAAAAGTTTCCATAACGTACTTCGACTCATTTCTGGGTAATCCTTATCATCTCGAACTGAGACAAGAACTTTATCCCATGTTGGAAATTCTTGTCTAAAGAAGAATTCATGCACTTTCCGTCGAAGTCCTTCTTTAAAATGATATTCTATTTGAAATTTTCGTTTTCTTGGAGCATTACGTGGCATTTGAAAACTACCACATTTCTCTTCTTTAATAACTCTGTAAATCGTAGATTTCCCAACACCAAGTGTACTGCTAACTAACTCAACGGTCTCATCAACACTTTCACATAAACGTTTGTCTGTAAATGATTTAAAACAATTAAATATTAATGTTTTTTCATTAACTGTTAAAGGACCAATTTTTCGGCGTTTACACGGCACTTCCAAATTTTCCATAACACTAGTATACACAATAAACTGCACCTTGCAACTGAAGTACCTACTTTTAGTGAACTGTTAAGAATTTTGAATACGCCACTTGGACCTTCCTACAAAATGGAAAAACCCACTATCACATTTTCTGTGGAATAAATTTAGAAGGTAATTATCTAGTCAATTACTGTCGTAGATTCCTGGAATTAAAGAATTAAATGTTTGATTGTTAAAACCCTTACTTCGTGGAATGCACTCATTTCAGATAAAATAAAACTTTTTATTTTATCTAAAGAATTAAACTTTATTTTGCAAATAGGTAGGTACTTATTAAACTTTTATTGGTTATATATAACCAATAAAATAAACATCTTACATTTCTTGCAAATTCATTAGTACCTGTTAACCTCCATCACTCCGACACTGGCAACCTTATTTAGGGATTAGTAACCCTCACAACTATGGTATTCTATTCTGCTCCAACCTTTATACCTGGTGGTCATACTCAATTTAAAATTGTTTTCCTATATACTTCTGTAAACTTGTTGACAAATATCTGTTTTTCATTGAGTCACCCGTATCAACAGTTTAGCGATTTGCATACATAATTTATTGTTTTATTACTCTCTCATACATAAAAATACACTATAGGATTGTTTCGGATACTGCTCGTAACATAAAATTGTAAAGGGGTATTTCTTTCTTAAGAAACTATGAGTATCTGGAAAACTGTTTTAGTTTTAGATAAATGTCAAGACGTTCAGACGTTGACGTGTCTTTGAGTCTGTCTTCTGGTACAAATTCATATTTTAAGGCATATTTGTAAAATTATTTACTCTATAATAAACTATTTGTATCTTATCATCCAACATATCATTGTTACAGAGTGGGTCAGTTGACTGGATATGAACCTCAAGATCTTATAGAAAAAACCCTGTACCATTACGTCCACGGCAGCGATATCTTAGCGCTTAGGCTCTCACACCATCAATGTAAGTATTCTTTTGATTAATAATAGAGTAATGTTACAACGATTGCATAAACGTCATAACAGAATAGTATTTAAGGGACGATTTTCATATTTGGTCCCATTAAAGATAGCCTCAAATTAGCTGTCAATTAAGTTTCACAGAACGAAATATTGCGTTGGCAGTGTTGCCATGTTCTTATAATGTATATGTTATATGCTTCAAGTACAAAGAGATAAAGCTTTTAAAAGGTACATTTTTATACCTTATATAAAATATTAATGAAGTAAAATTTGTTTCGTTTGATATTAGTTGTAATAAATTATTAGAATTTTTTTTGGCAATTGCCCTCTGATAGGTTAGCGGATAGATTTGGCAATAGAGTCAAAACCCTCAAACCACCAGCTGCCAGATTGCAACAGATGCCTTTTAAATTTTATTATTTATACTGACATTTTACTATTTACTGTTAAAAACTGTTTTAAAACTATTTACTTTTTCTTTTTTTCGTAATCGTTACATATTAGTTTTTAAATATGTTATTGCTTTTAATTGCGTATGTTTTATTTGTAATGTAAATTTCAACACTGCGAAACACCAATATTTCATTATGTCAAACCCATTTGAAGCTAACTTCAATGGGACCAAATGTGAAAATCGTCCGTATTTAAGTATTCAGATGTTTATCACGTATAATCATTAATGTTAGAAAATCTTCTTCTTCTTCTTCATTCTAGTATGTAGGCTTTAAAGCCTGTTTCTTCTTCAATATTAGCCTCCTAAATTGCCGCACCATCTTTTTCTTGGTCTGCCAATACTTCTTCGCCCATTTGGTGACTTATCTCGTGCTATTCGTACTATGCTATCCTCTGCCGTTCTACTGATACGTTCGCGTTCGTTACACTTCTGTTTTCGTTTTGTCAACCATCCATTTATCTCTTCTATTTTGCATGCTCTTCATATGTTTTCGCTTCTTTCCCTATCCAATAGACTTCTCCCTGATATTCGTCGGAGTATTTTCATCTCTGTTGTTTCTAGCAGTCGTGTCGTTTTAGATGTGTCAGGTCTTGTCTCCGCCGTGTATGTTAATATAAGTCTAATTGCTGCTTTATAGATTCGTGTTTTTGTGTCTTGTCTTAGGTGTTTGTGCTTCCAGATTGTGTCATTAAGAGAACCCGCCGTTTTACTTGCTTTTAAGCTTTGTTGTCGTACTTCTTCT
Organism: Diabrotica balteata; assembly: GCA_918026665.1. NCBI lineage: Eukaryota > Metazoa > Arthropoda > Insecta > Coleoptera > Chrysomelidae > Diabrotica > Diabrotica balteata. The sequence continues at coordinate 11,628,037 of OU898281.1, read as the reverse complement.
TCAACATCTTCGTAACTAGTTATATCTATTCCCAGATATCTAAACCTTGCTTCCTGCTTTATTAGTTTCCCATAAGTTTCGATTTTACACCGTAGTGGGTATTTAGAGATGTTGTCATACATTTGGTTTTGTCTGCTTATATTATCATATTGTATTTCTTAGCTGTTGTATTGAAGATATGTGTTAATCTTTGGAGCTCGTCTTTGGTCTCGGCGATTAATGCGGCGTCGTCTGCATAACATAATATTTGGATTTCTTTGTTCCCCATTCTGTAGCCATGACCTTTACGTACTGCTTGTATTATTTCGTCCATTATTATATTATGTTAGAAAATAAGTTTTAATATTATTGAACTTGTAGTTTATTTTTGATAAACGGTAAAAAAAGTCATTTAGTACCAAATCAGGAGGATAAAAAATGGATCATCTCCTTACCCGCAAATAACTTTTATTGGATTATGTTGAATATAATCAACTGCATTGTAGTTTCGAAAAGATTCGTAATATTCATAATTTTTTACCTCGCGATTAAGTTTTCAACATTTCCTTGTAAGGATCTGCTTAAGCTTTTTTGCAATTATTATCAAATTGTGTAATATGTAAGAAAATAACTAAAAATATATCTGCTAGTTGTATATATGTATATAAAGTAGTGAAATAATTATGGATACCGTTAAACCAACATTGTAATGTCTGATGACTTACTGATGTACTCACATTTAATTTGCATCTACTTTTCAATAACCTTTTTTGTTTCAAATTTAAACCAATCTTATTAATTTTTTTTCTATTTACAGTGCTTTGTAAGGGTCAAGTAACCACAAAATATTACCGGTTTCTTTGCAAAGGAGGTGGATGGGTTTGGATGCAAAGTTACGCGACGATAGTACATAATTCCAGATCTTCCAGACCACACTGTATTGTCTCCGTTAATTACGTTTTAAGGTAAGTTGGGTATATTCATCAACTGAATCAATCTTAACCTCATTACAAATAGTCGTACAGGATACGAGTGCACGTAAAGCTGTCGGTCCCGGATACATAGTCGTTAACAATAAAACCTGACTCCTAACCTGCATTATAGAAACAAACTGCTTCTAAAAAAAGTTATATCATTATTGGTCCATAAGATTTTATTTTTGTTTTATTTTATGTTTGTTTTAAATTTATTTTATAGCATGATTGTTTTTCTTGCAGTGATTTTGAAGCCAAAGATCTAACCCTAAACCTTGCGCAAGGTACACCGAGAGAGGATATTCCCGCCTCTCCACGAAGCCCGATACACCCCCCTACCAGGAGCATTTCATCACAACCTAAATACACTCCTACACATCGCATTCCTGCCAACATTATTCCTTCACACCCACCTTCCATACCTGACGACGAATTCAGCGATTCCAATGGTGCGATTACGTATCCTTCGCTCGAATACTCATCAGGTTTTATCCATTACCACACAGAAGATCCATATTATCAACACCAAGATATGTTTTACCCTTATTCCGACCCGGAGATCAGCCAACACATGTTAGGAACACCACAACAGCGGCCTTTTAGTGCCTCCAGTTCGTCTTGCAGTTCCTCCGAAAGCGAACTTCATTTACAGAACTTGAACAGCAATAATTTTTGCCCGGAAGCCCATAGTTTTAGCATCAACTGTTTCAATAACAATCCAGCGAGCCAAGCGGCGCAAAACTGGCAGGGGCACGAGTTCAAGCCTTTGATTGGCCAGGGGCACGGTGCAGGATACACCAGTGTGATTGTGGATGCTCAGCAGTATCAGTTAGCGAACGAGTACGTTCATTAGTAACGGTCAATCAATAAAAAGCTGCCTCAACTGTGACAAAAATATTCCGTACTTCATGCTTAATATAATTGTAAAGAAGTTGCATTGACTGGTTCTCTGTAACAGTTAAGGAAAATGGATAATTATGTATCAATAATTCAGTTTTGATAATTTCAAATTTAAATTTCAAAAGCCTTTTATGTACATTAAGTGCAAAACTGACATGGTCTTACAATTATACTCTATTTATCCATAATATCTTATAATATTCATTTTTGGACAAACAGAAATTTCAATTTAGTGCTATTTTGCCGTCTGCTTTCAGAGTATTCCTGTAGATTTTCACTTGATATGATCAGACTATGCTTCCTTTAAAAATATGTAACACATTTCACTAAGAAGTTTAAATATTATTTTATCAAATCTGCTATTTATATTTAATACAAATGTATTTATGTCAAAGTTCAGAAGTATTTTTATTTGTCAAGTGCTAATCAAAATATCCATTGTAACATGTTGGCGACATGAAAAATTATGCTGTTCAAAAACTTACGACTGAAAATTTGATGATTCTGTCAAATCATTTTTTCTCCAACTTTATATTGTATAATATTATTTAAAGAGGATAATTTATCGTATATTTTAGTGATATTATTTAGAAAGAAGTTTTCTTTTTTAACCTTAATCCAAAATTTGGTGAAGTTATTATTACAATAGATTGGGCTGGTTCCCAAAATATGTTTTCATATTTAATCTAGTTCATGTGTTTTCTGAGATGTTCTACAAGTTTTGTAGCAACAGTCTAGCTGATATTTTTATTGAAGAAAAAATCGCGTTAACTAAATAGACTAAATTAATAATTAAAAACGGTAACTTTTAGGTATAATTACATATTTCACATAAACAAAATATATTTGATGGGTTAAGCCTTGTATGACCAATTAGTAATCGAGGTATTACCAAATGGTTTCTTCTGTTTTGAGTTGAAAAGTTCTGGCAATACTATCATTAGATTCTTTCTCACTAACCAGATTCTTATATTTATTAATGAATGAAGAAACCTTGTATTAAGGATACCTCTTAAATCTCCCAAAACACTTTCTACCATCGTTTACTAGGTTGCTCTTTCTTTCTTTTCCCTATTAGTCATATGCTCACGATTATCTTTGACATTGTGTACCTATCATTTGCACGTACCCTAAACATCGCAGTTGTGTGCTATTACGAAATAAGACCTATTTCCAGTCCTTTTTGCTTCTAGATTTCTCTCAATCCATTTCTCTCTCACTTCTTTCACTGCCACAGGTTACTGTTGGTTTTATATTATAATAGTTTTATAGAATCTCCCGTACTTGTTCTTTCCTTTCGCTATTCGAGCTTTTAACTCGTCAATATTTTGACATTTTTCATCGATTAATACGCCCAAATAGATAAAATTTGGTACTTTTTCAAATGTATATTTTGTTCCTTCGTCGTTTGTAAATCCCCGATAATCAGAAAATGCCACTGAACCTTTAAAAATCATACGAAAAAGCTGAATTTTGTTGAAAATTTCAATTTTCCAAAGTTGATTCTTAATAAACGATCACACGCAGTTTTTAGAAATTTTACGGGCGCACTGAATCAGTTTTTTTGTTGCTTTTAATAACAGTAAATGTAGATAGTGATCATATACAGTTGATTTGTTTACAGTTTTTTAGTTCTTTCATCATCATCAACATCATCATAAGTTGCTCGACGATCCATTATGGATCTTGGCCTGTTCACAAAGATATCGCCACTCCTGTCGATTCCTGGCAACTTTCCTCCATGTTTTGACCCTTAGAATCTGTAGGTCTTCTTCCGCATCATTAATCCATCTCCTTCGTGGTCGTCCTCTACTTATTGTGTCCTCTGGTTTTGAAAATAATTATCTCTTCGCGTATTCGTTACCTGACATCCTTACAATGTGTCCAGCCCAACTAAATCTCTGCATTTTAATGAATTTCACAATATCTGGATCGGTGTATAACTGATATAGTTCAAAGTTGTATCTTCGACGCCATAGCCCATTTTCATTTACGGCTCCAAAAATCTTTCTAAAAAATAGAAAAAAACTGCACTATACTTTTAAAACGCATCTTGATTTTTGTCAATAGGACACTTGAATCAAAAGATATCGAATTATTACCATCGAGCTGATACAAATTTTATTGAACATTGATTTCGCGCCTGTAACTGACATTCAAAATTGACGGTCAGTTTAATCGTTGTTTCTGATAAAACGGTTCATTCTACACAAAAAATGCTAATATACATTTTTGTATAAAATTATCTCAGCTGCATTTTTTATTTGAAACATTTTTTTCTGTGGCGTACAGATTCTTGGTAAATCAATTTTTTTACGCTTTTAGGGGTAAGCCCGGGGGTAAAAGTGGTAAACTTTTTTCCATTTTTTTTGGGGTTCCAAAGTTGATATACTAGGCAAAATTCAGCTTGTTCGTATGATTTTTAGAGGTTAGTGCCCTAAGTATGAAATATTTATTATTTCGTATCCTAAACTACATTCATTTTACATATTATTACCAATTGTCAACAGAAAGCCAAACTGATTCGTACTGAGGTAACTATTAGTGTAAGAATTTCTTAAAATTTAATCATTAAATCACAATTAAACTAAACTCTAAAAAATAACACGACCAGCAAATAACTTAACAATAAGAGAAAAAGTATTATGCACTGGTTTTCTAGCTTCTTGTCGTGTTCTAGAAAGGATCGTAAGCGGGCATCACTGAACCGCGGGACACTATCCCTTACCGTATCTCAAATCTCGGCGGATTCGCTCGCGAATACATATTCAAAACCGCACTAACTTTTTAAATACAGTTGCGTAATGTTGGAACCAACTCCATGACTGGTCTGTGGCTCTAATTTAGTAAACGAGTTGGTTGGCCATCGTATTGACTCGATGGCGAAGCCGAATCTTGAATTATTTGGTGTTGAAGAATCTGTTGCTTATTATTTTTGTGCAATAAACGCAGGGCATAGGTTTCTTAAAAAGAAGTCTTCTTTTGATAATATCACTAAAATATTTGGTTTATTTTCAATGTAATATACGTAACTCACTTGAGACTATACACGTATTCCTTATTTTTATGTATCATATTTATTATATATTCTTATACCCTGAATATCGTGCCATGATATGTTCGGTAAATATTTTATTTTTTTATTTACGTATTTTTATCAATACAACTCTGTCATATATGTTTTTAAGTAAAAGCAACTTTTATACTTTTATTGTAGCGTATAAATTCGTGGACAAGTAATAATATACACTCTTGTCATCTATAATCGTCTATCTTTTCTATTTATTTCTGCTGTCATATTACTACTATGTTTATTTTTGCGTACACTCTCTCTTCTTTTTGGAAACTCTCCACGGAGCTACTATTATTTTTTTCAAAATAAGCAATTTTTAATATTCTGAATATTTTACCTTTATTTCATTTCAGTATAAATTTTCCCGTTATCTTCTAAGTAAGAGTGTATATATTACAATGGCCACGCGAAATATTTAATGGTTTATATATTTATATAGATATGACAATAATTTTTGACTGTGAATAGATTGTACATAGAAAAGATTGTAAAGTAATTTTTAAGCAACTATATATTATTGTATTATTATTATATTATTATTATTATGTATTTAATAACTGTCTTATCCAACCAAATATAAGTTTTATGTTATTTTAAAAAGTCTTTTATTCGTTATTCCTATTAATTTTGAGTTAATAGGCAAGCAAGTGAAGCAATCTAATTTTTTGTAGTTGGATGGACCGGAATGAAACTTTTTAAATTTGATTCGTAAGAACGTTAAGAAATTTCTAAAGTGATGGTGTTAAAAGGAAAATTACATTATTGAGCAAGGAAAATACATTTAATATGTATACGTAATTCGAAAATAATTGACGGAAATGCATTCAATATTATAACTATAGGGTTTTGAAGTCGCTGAACACGAATAACATAATGGCGATGGTTCTGTCCACTGTCCACTATCCACTGTCATGATATTCGTGTTCAACGACACCAAAACATCCCGAATAATGAGTTTGCACTGATGTTGTATTGATTTTCCATATTTCTAGGAGGCGAGTTTCTCGGAGATCATCGCCGTCATAATATTCATATTCAGAAACCCCAAAAATCCCCGAGTAATAATATTTAACTTACTTCCATCAATTATTTTCGAATTATAAATTTACCATTTTTTACCACTTCCAAATGCACTTTGGAAAATGTATTTCCTTTGTTCAATAATGCAATTTTCATTTCGACACCACTACTTTAGTTCACAAAATTTCCTAACGCTTTTACAACTCGAATGCAACACGTTTCATTGAGTTTCATCCAACTGCAAAAAATTGGAGGTTTTGTGCTTTTCACGGCTTCATTGCCTCGCTTATGTGGCAACCCCTCCATCAGATTTAATGGTAATATGTACTGGGAAAATTACATGTTGTACTCTGAAGCAAATGATGACAAACCAGAAACCAGGCAAGACAAGGATGAACGAGTTGGAATAATGGATATATTATATATACACCCATTTACAAAAGTTAGGAATTTGGACAAATAATATATCTAAGCCTATGGTGGCTTCATAACTATTGTTGATATTCATTCTAGAGCGTTTTTAAATGAAAAAAATTGTATCGGTTTTGAATCAATTTGGTCACATTCAACTGATTCGAGTATTTACACATTATTTCAATATTTGTTTAAATTTAATTTGAACCGTTTAAAATGCCTAGAAATTACGTGAAGAATCGCCATAGAAGTGACAGAAGCCAACGTGAAACAGCAGCACACTACTGACGGATAACACAGCTCGAAGAAATCGTCTGGAATCTGTCAGTGGTATATGAAGATAAATTGCTAGGTTTCAAGACTAAATATTTCACGGCAAACAATAAAACGCAGACTAAATGCGTAAATTTGTACAACTTTTTCTAAATTTCTAAAGTATAACTTTTTTAGTATAACTATTTCTAAAACTAACATACCAACACAAAATGGTAAGGTTGCAATGCACTACTGGTTCTGGAGAGAAGAATCACTAATGCTGTATACATCGAGGAAGTTTTAAATCCTGTCGTGTATCTATTCCAAGGGAGAGTAAGTGATGGATTTGTTTTTATGCATGACAACGCACCTCTTCAGAAGTAGTACAAAATTTTCTGGAAGAAGAAGGAATATACACAGCACAGTGGCTCTCCAATTCCCCTGACATGAACGTCATTGAATATGCTTGGGACATTCTCAAAACACGTATCAAGAAGCGAAACAATCCCCTATTACACTTCGAGAACTAAAAGATGCTGCTCTTGAAAAATGGGAGAGAATTCCGCAAGCCCAGCTCGACCGGTTAATCGGCCACATGCCAAATTAAATAGCTTATTTCAGAAACAACCTAAGTCACATTCGGACAGTTTGCAGGAGATAAAAAAAAACATTTTAAGAGTTTATCTGAACATTTTCACTAATAGTGAAGTTTGATTACACCCAATGGAAGAATTTATCAAAAACAAAAGCATTCCAAATCGTTACTAAACTCTTTAAATAAATATTTTTAAAATGGACTTAAAAATGGTTGTTTTAGTAATGAAATGTCAGCTTTCTAAACAAAAGTATTTATTACTAACAATTTTAATATCACACAGTTTATTTTGTAACTTCCTTGGATTTTTTCTTAGTTGCTGATGTTTGAATAATATTTTCGTAAAATAGTTTAAACAGTTCCTCTACCCATTGAAGCAGTGTGGTCAAATTTTCTTTTTTGACCTCTAGTATTGGAATTGGGTTTTTATACGCCTTTTGAGTTAGCTGTGACGTTGCTTGGTTTTGGAATGGGAACATTGAAGGTACTCCATATCGCACCATTAATGTATTCACTAGCTCGAATGCCGAGAGCATCAAGCCGAGACTTATTATACCTAGGTCACCAGTCTTTAATATTTATAATACTCATAATACTTAAAACACGGTCACAGGGAAGAAATGAATGTCCTCGAAGTGGGAAAAATTGTTAAATTTTTTTAAATCTGCCTGTATCGGTTAAAGCCAAACACATTCTTGTAACTCAATGGCTTTTGTTTTCACCTGGGCAGTTGTCAGAAAACAGGCGTAGTTCTTTTACATCTGTTCCAATATATTTTTGAATATAATCTAATAGAAAGCTGCATACTTCATTCGCGCTTTTTCGTGCTTTTGCTTCGTGGTCAACATAAAGAACGGATTTTCGTGACTTAATATAAAATAGGTCTTGTACAGGAATTGCAGGAAGTTGAAGGTTCTGCATAAAATCGAAGGCGCTTGCTTCTGCATCATCTCTTTGATTATATTCCTCAACTTGATCATGTAGGACAGTGTAAAAATTTTTGAGTAATGAGATTCTTAATGAGTTTATAACTAAACTTAAAAGCGCCAAAATGTGACTTGGTTGTTTCTGAAATAAACGATTCAATACAGACCAATGGAGGAAATACTGATTATTAGTTTTATTGAAAATTATTTTTATCTACACTAATTTATTACTAAATGTAAGTGGTATATTGTTTCATTTGCGTGTACATTTTGAAAATTTATTACATTAATAAGCTAATGCCTATTTTCCGTGATAGCATCTTTTTAATTGTTCAATTAACTAATTTTGTTGCTCGCTTTTCAACACAAGGATGTCATAATAAATTTGTTATTCAGGATTATGATGTTTTATATTTTTTTATAATATATTTAGGAAAACATATATTTTGGAGAAAATCCTAAACACGCCTATGTTCACAGTTACAAGTACTTCTATTCTTTTTGAAAAATAACTATGATAGTAAAAAAGTTTTAATTTACAATTTTAACTACAAAAGAAGACATACCAAAGATATCTTTGACTTACAAAAAATTTGCCACAAATTACTCTCCTACAATCACTTTTTCCAATCAACCCTCTTACATGCACTACTGTGTTATTATTTTAACGAAGATGTTTAGTAGAACAAAAAATGTTCTCATATCGAAGCTCTCAAAAGAGGGTGACAAGTTAACAATGCCAATAGAATTGACTCCCGGTGTTATTTCCGTTTAACAATAGAGGCGCGCGTTGGCCATTAAAGACGTCATGGTCCTAGGGGGTGGTTTGTGCAGCGTACGACTTATTTGTACCTATTAAATAAACCTGCTATTATTTTGAGGCACGTGAACGACCGAATCGGAACGTATGTGGGAAAATATGCTTATAATGGGTATTCTGACGCTTTTGTTTTTATAAAAAAAAATAAGCGGGAGTCAGGCGGCGGTTACATTGGATGCGAGTTCGTACGAAACTTTATTCGTACTAATATGTACTAATAGTCTAGGCGGAATCTGTTTTGGATTAGACATTTTCCATAGGAAGCTATTTTTTTGCTGGAATTCCTTCAGGATACGTCCAGTATCAATAATCACGATGTGCGCCAGTCGCAAACCTGTGCTAAATTTTTTATTTAACAAAATCTGAAAACAATTGAAAATTTCTCATTTTTTTGCTCTTATTTTCATTTATAATTCGGAAAATAGTGATCCTAGAGAAAAAATTATAAGAAGTTAAAAGTTTCGTTATTCAATCTTACAGAATATTTTGTTAGCTAGAAATTGAAAATTTAGAGGTTATTGTTGAAAAAATAGCAATAATTGGAAAAAAAAGTACAAAAAAATAAGTTAATCCTTTAAATTTTTTCGACTTTCTAAACTTTACTTACAAGTTCCATATTCCGCCTAGAAAAACTGTTTAATATGTTTAAAACGTGTGCTATATTTTGTTAAGATCGGTCGGATAGGTTTTGCATAATAATTTTGCAATTTCCAGCCTACTGGAAAAAAATCGCAAATTTTCAAATTCATAGTAGGCCCTAAATAAGGCCCTCAGATAGTTGCAATTTTTTTTACATATAAAGGAAGTCTGAAACTTTCGAACGCTTTTTGTAAAATTTAAATGGGTTCACTAGGAGAGCCTAAAATTTTTTTTATAGTTATAAACAATTTTTAGGCTTATAAATAAATTAAATAACTTTACGAGCTTTAAACATATCAATTTAAAAATGTATACACTTAAAGAACATTAAAAGACGCTCCTTTTAAAAAACAAAAGGATACATTCGGCTTACTGGTTGCCGAGATATTGAAGGTCAAAGTTGGCATCATTTGCCATGTAACCATAAGTGATAGAGGGCTCGTTTTTAAACAAATACCCTCGTCTTGCCAAATACTTTTTATATGAAAACGTAATGCGCTTCATGGCAACATCCATAAAAAAGACAAATAAAAAACCGTTTTCGCGTAAAATGTCGCTCGGAATGCATGAGAGGTGGTGGTGAGGGACATTCACTTCAAATGTGAATCGGCGAGTATCAAGTAGGGAACCATCAGTTTGTTTAATTTCGGGTTTTGAAATAAAAACAAAAGTAAAGTGCTCCAAAATCTGTAAGGGCTTGTATTGAAGGCTTGTATGTTATACAAGTAATTGCATTTTTTCTTCATGTTTTTTTTTGAGCTTGCAATTTATACATTGAAGTAAATTGTTACTTTTAGTAAACAAATATATATTTATAAATTTTTAGGCTCTCCTAGTGAATCGATTTGAATTTTACAAAAAGCGTTTGAAAGTTTGAGACTTCCTTTATATGTAAAAAAAATTGCAACTATCTGAGGGCCTTATTTAGGGCCTACTATGAATTTGAAAATTTGCGATTTTTTTCCAGTAGGCTGGATTGCAAAATTATTATGCAAAACCTATCCGACCGATCTTAACAAAATTTAGCACACGTTTTAAACATATTAAAAAGTTTTTCTATTATAGGCGGAATATGGAACTTGTAAGTCAAGTTTAGAAAGTCGAAAACATTTAAAGGATTAACTTCATTTTTTTGTACTTTTTTTTCCAATTATTGCTATTTTTTTAACAATAAACATTAAATTTTCAATTTCTAGCTAACGAAATATTGTGTAAAATTGAATAACGAAACTTTTAACTTCTTATAATTTTTTCTCTAGGATCAATATTTTCCGAATTATAAATGAAAATAAGAGCAAAAAAATGAGAAATTTTCAATTGTTTTCAGATTTTCTTAAATAAAAAATTTAGCACAGGGTTTGCGACTGGCGCACATCGTGATTATTGATACTGGGCGTATCCTGAAGGGATTCCAGCAAAAAATAGCTTCCTATGGAAAATTGCCATTATGGTCTGAATTTCTACAGATGCCGCCTAGTCTATAATATAAGTCGTACGTATACGTAAGATAGATTGGTTACATTAGATGTGACCTCAGATGAAAAAACGCAGTAGATATATCAGTTTTCACATTTTGGTTTGTGGTGATATATTAACAATGAATGACGCTCTGAAGTATTACTTTTTTGAAAAACTGTTATTAATAAAGTTGCTTTTATTAGAAAACTTCAGAGTTTGGGTTGATGACTTCTTTTTATCCAGGTGCTCAGATTAAATGAGAAAACAGTTTTTTTTTCGAGAATGCATTGCACCTCAAGAAAAATTAATCGTAACGTTAAGGTAACTAAAAAACAATCATACTAAGTATAATATTACTTCAACAATAGTCAAGTAAAACTATTTCATAAAATGTAATAATAATTTATGGGAAATCTGGTTGAAAGTTCGAAATATATGCTTGTGTTGCTTGTGAAACGTTTGTTTCTGGTGGAAGGTGAAATCATTTACTGATTGAACTGAAGGTGGCTGTGAAAAATCTATTCAAGTGCACCTTTATACAGGAGAAGTCGTTGGTACTGGGGTATACTGACGAGGTTGGTGTGAAGTTATTGCTTCTGTAGTATCGTGGGGTCTAGTTAGTAATAGTTCATGCTCCTTCATAAGTAATTCCTGAAACTTTGTTCGAACATATAATTTTCTATGAGTTGGAAGTTGTTTCATATATGGAACAAGACCTAAAACAAAATGGATATTATCATATTCGTGTTGTTCAGAGGTATGTTCGAAGTGGTCCTATTTCCGTTGTTCTATCGCCAGTAATTGTTTCATTGTAGCGTCCTTTCCGGTTATCTCTCTTTTTCGATTATAGCTCGATTCTGGATTTGTCGCAATCGAAGGTCGTTTTTTTTGTGGGGATGGTATAGCAAGAACAGGTTCATTTTCTGTTATAAAAGTGTTTTCCGTTATCTTTAATAAACAGCATATTTTAAAAAAAAACTTCCATTTTGCTATTGTATCAGCCTCATCTCCACAGTCTCCGCTTCTCTTTTGCTGCAGTTTAGCGACTTCTTTCCTAAAAGTATCTTGCAAACCTCTTCATTTCTGAAGTACAATATCATCTGTAACAAAATAATATTAAATATATGTGGAGAGTAATTTATTTGTTAAACAATGCTTGCATTGGAGTAAATACACTTTTCGATTTCAAATTAGTACATTATGTTGAAATGTACATAAAACCTCCACTTCAAAGTTACTTATCAATAAATAATTTTCAGGTACCTTGCTAGTGGCATATTTTTTAGAACTTTGGCTTTCGCATTTCGAATATCTCACACGTCAATCAGAAAAATTGTCTTTGAAACCAGCTCTGCCATATGGTCTTCCTCATATGAACCGCGTATGCCATTTCCAACACAATAATTGTTTTCAGCAATTTCAGTTTTACAACAAACGGAAGTTTCCTAATCGTGTCGGAGTCATTGATGGTAAACATATTAGGATTAAATGTTCTCCAAATTCTGGATTTATGAATTTCAATTATAAGAAATATTTTTCTATAACGCTACAAGGTTTGGTAGATACAAAATACAAATTCATTAGTTTTGAGGTAGGAAGTTATGGAAAACAAAGCGATGGTGGCATTTTCACAAATTAATCGCTACACCGTCACCTTGAACATGATACTTTCAACGTGCCTATACCAAAAGTCTTATCAAATACAGATATTATCGTACCACACGTTTTTGTATTCGCTAACGAATTATTTATTGAGGCCATTTCCAGGACAAAATCTGACTGAAGACCAAGAAGTTTTTAATAATCGTCTTTTCCGTGCAAAACGTATTGTTGAATGTGCTTTTGGCATCATAACCTCAAAATGGAGAATTTTAAGATCGGAAATTAAAATTAAACATGATAAAATGCAGTGGACTTCTCGTACGAATAGTCGCAGAAAAAATAAATTATGTTGAGTGCATCAGAAAGTCGTACGAGTTCGTAGGAAACAATTCTGATGATTTCGGACGTATTCTTACGAATTCGTACGATCAGTTTTTCGTACGAACTCGTATCCAATGTAACCCCTGCGTAATGCATCTATGAATGTTTTCTTTTTCTGTCTTTTTTTATTTAATTGAAAATTGTGTTTTATTATTTTCTTGTTACTGAGTCATTTATATAATTTATTTCATTTTAATTTCTTATTCACTATATAGATTAGACTTTGTTCCCTCATCACAAGAGTAATATAACTTCTTCAGAAAGCTATCTATTATAACTATTTATAATACTTATAAAGTATTATAACTTATCTAAAAAGACGGCTGAAGCCATATTTTTTCTTACTATTCTGATTCAGGTTTCCACAGAAATACCCTCAACTTATTGAATTTAAATACCCTCTAAGTTTTTGAAGATTTAAAAAGAACTTGTTTTTTGTGGCGCCTTTTTTTCTTTTTATTTGCTTTAATTTTTGTTCAGTTTCTTCCAGTTAGTAGATGTCATATACTTGACATTTTAGTAGTTCTATGACATGACACTTGGACGTTGACAGATCACATGGGACGTTACTCACTCCATTACTTACGGAGTTACGTTATGTAGATATGTTTTTAATTAGTAAAATAAAGAAACATAAAATACATTCAACACCATTTTCATTATATTACACGTACATATACAACAGTAGGGTTCAATTTTCTTTATTCTTCATGACTTCTTTTTTTCTTCATGAGTTCAGTATCCCCCGTTCCCAATAAGCGATCTGTAGACCCACGTCCCAAAGTTCGCCGTTGTATCCTTCAAACACCTGAGTACCGGTTGGAAAGTGAACATACTTAGACCCGGATTCTTCATTTATCTCTTAGTTACAAGACACAAATTCCCCTTGGGTTAATTTTTATTCCCCACCGTAATACCCAACTTCTGGACATTCCTGTCTTCCCTTCCAGGCCATGGTATGTTACAATATTAATGTTTATATTTTAACTGTTGGATAATTTTTCATATTTTCCAATAAAAGTTGTAATGAATACACATAAAATTTACATTCTTTATTTCCAATATTAATCTTTCATCACTTTCGCCTAGTTTATTAGTCTGTTCTATAAATAACCGATGATAAACACATCATCTTGCATAATCCACTCTGTATATTTGACGTCGAGTGGGACAGCTAAACCGTCGCTAATGACAATCCGATGGGGGAATGGGGGCTCGGTCGGCGTAACCACCCCCACCGTTTCCACGGAGACGGCACACACCCGCTTTAGTTTCCCGTCGTAATATCTGATTCATGTTTGTAGAAAGATTTTCTACCAATTATAATACAGTTTGCAGATAGACAATGCCCTTTTCCTTTTCCTAAGTCTGGCTTATTTCTTTAGCCGTACAGTGTGTCTCTTTCAGTTTAAAGAAAGTTTTGTAGAATCTTTAAGTAATTTATTCAGTTAGGAAAGCGTTCATTGCCTCCATTTGTATTCCAAATATCGACTATGCTAAATTTTCCAGATTTAAATATCTAAGGGATCAAATCTGAAGGCATCACGTCCCATTTTTTGCCAGTTCTTTCTGCCTTTCTGATTTACCGGTTACATTATCAACAAATTTTGTTATACCATTCTATAAATTAGAATTAAATACAATCTTCAAAAAACCAAATATTACATTTCCAAAATAATCAGATTCACATAAAATAAATAACCAGCTGTTGAGCTCTATATTGAGTGAGTATAAAGGGTGATTCATTTAGAGGTTCTTTTTTCAATAAGAAAAAACAATGAAAAAAACCAATTTTATTTGAAAATATTTATTATCATACAAAAGAACCATTCTTTACAATTATTTCTTAAAGATAATTTCAAAAAAACGTTGGCCATAACTACAATTAAGTTGGTTCAATCTGAAGTTCCAATTCTCGATGACTCGTTTCAGAATTTCGCTTGGTATTTCACCAATGACTCGAGTAATATTGGCCTCCAATGCCTCAATCGTATCTGGTTTATTCATGTAGACTTTGGACTTTAGGTAGCCCCAAAAGAAAAAGTCTAGAGGTGAGATGTCACAGGATCTAGGCGGGAAATTCACTGGTCCAAAGCGTGAAATAATTTGTTCACCGAATCGTTCTCGTAGTAAAGCCATGCTTTCCCGGGCTGTATGGCAAGTGGCGTCATCTTCTTGAAACCAAATGTAGCCAAGACCACGAGCTTCAATTTCAGGACCAAATAGTCCGTTATCATTGCACGATAACGGTCTCCATTTACAGTAACATTCTGGCTGGCCTCTGTTTTAAAGAAACATGGACCAACTTGAACCTCTTTGGGTGGTTCATTACCCCAAATACGGGCATTTTGTTTATTAACGTACCCGTTAAGCCAAAAATAGGCCTCATCTGAAAACAAATTTTTTCTCGAAAACAGTGGATCTTCTGAAAGCTTATTAAGAGCCCATCGACTGAAACGGTGACGACTCGGAAGGCCCGTCGGCTTCAGCTCTTGCACTAATTGAATTTTTGTATGCTTTTAAAACAATATCCTTATGTAAAATACGCGAAGTTGTTGCATATGACAAGCCAAGCTGTTGAGAACGGGGACGAATCGATTCTTTATTATTTTCAAGTACATTATCCGTTACCGCCGCTATATTTTTTTCAGTACGTGCTGAATGTGGTCTATTTGGTCGCGTGTTATCCAATAATAAAAACTGAATTTTAAACATACTAATCATTAAGCGAATTGTACGTTCGGTAGGCCGATTATGTGGACCATAAATTTATCTAAGCGCACGAAACACATTCCTCACAGAACTTCCATTTTCAAAATACAACTTAATAATTTCTAGACGCTGTGCCATCGAGCAAAAAGACAAAAGAGGGCATCTAATCCTTATAAAAAGGAGACCAAAAAAGTGGCCTCTGATGGCGGACATATCAGGAAATGCGAATGCGCCAAATTTAAATATTCCAACACTTATTGACAGTAGCTATATAATATTTTTCAGAATGTGTCTTAGACGAGAAAGTTTTAATTAATTATTAACGGTAATAGTCTAAAATGCGACACAATTGTTAAAAAACTTCAATATAAATAATATTTCATGTGACATTTATGACAAACAATAACATAACCCAACTAAATTTGATGTCAAACATGGAGAGAAACTCTCTTTCCTTGTTTAATGTGGCCTCTAAAGATCGCACTTCCTGTCTAACAATATTTTTGCCCCCACTACCTTTACATTCCCTCTTTTGTCTTGTTGCTCGATGCGCTGTGCCAGGCTAATATTTCCATCATGAAATGTCAAACAATACTGAACCAAAGCGAAATGTCAGTTTGACAGTATTCATTTACGATTTCCCATCAAATCCCCACCAAAAAAGTACTGTAGAACATCAGTGTAACTTTGGGATTAGTACCTTATCTCCTGCAAGTAACGTATTTAAGAAGATTTATGCCGTTGTAACACCTTCTTCAATCCTTTTTTAAGATCATACCAAGATATACTCACTAACAACAGGTATAACGTCGTAAGCGCCTTTAAGGTCTAGAAATAAATATGCTAAAGATTTATTTTTAGAAAAATTCAGTTATAGGATATATGTTGTTAAATGACTTATTGCATCTAGTGTAATAAGACTGGATCGAAATCCATACCGAGTGCTTGTCAAAAGATTATAACCTTTGACTGTCTAGTTAAAACGATTTTTGATAATGATTTCGAAAGTTTTTGTTATACAATACAATAGAGAAATGGGTGGATAAGTCGGAAAGACAATTTTGTCTTGATAATGACGAGAGAATTTTAATCAAAATTAACATCAAATAATTATTTCGTCAAAATTATAATTAGTAGTGTAGTTTGAAATTGTAATATGTTTCATTTTTATGTTATTTAAATTCTTCATGTTTATCGAAATTAATGTATCAATTAGTAAACACGAGCAACAATTGTATTGAAAAATAAAATAAAATTTCAGAAAGATTGACTAAGCTCAGAGTTTTACTTTTATTAGCTAAAATAAATTGATTGCATTCCCAAAGAATAAAAACAGTTTATATAATTGAACAGACACGATATATGCCTAATTATATAATATATACAGATATATTAGTGATCAATGTAGTAGTGTTTGGGCTTTGGAAGACTGAGACCTCGGGAGCCATGAAGAAGACATCAAGAGGATGTCGAAAGCTCGGCGTAATGACATGGTTCATCCCGGAAGACTGTTGAGTTTAATATTAATTCTTGTAATAGTATTAATCTTAGCTCCAGGTTTAATTGTACTAACCACCCAAACAGCACAAGTACGTCCCATGGACGTCCAAAGGATGTACCTCATTAAATGTCCGGACATCCCACGGACATCCGTTTACATAATTTGGACGTCCCCGGGACGTCCAATAAGAACTAAATGTTACCAAAAAGTACGTCCCCTGGACGTCCCAGGGATGTTCATGGGGACGTACATAGTACATATACAGAACTTAATACGGACTTATATAGGACCTAAGAAGGATGTATTGGGGACATCTATTGTACGTCCACATGGACTAATATAGGACCTAAATGAGGATGTATACAGGACCTAAAGGGAACTCCTTAAAATTAATAAAATGAAAAGCAAAAATAAATGGGAGTTTTATTGTGTACTTATATTAACATATGTATTTAAATTTATAGTATTTTTTAAGCACATTACTCCTACTTACTTTACAAATGTAGCAACACACCACAACCACAAAAATTACCTATAAAAGTCCTATATACCTACTGAATGTCTATAATAATAAATTACCAAACTATAAACTAGTATCGAAAGCAATAAACTAATTCTAATTACAAACACAATGATTATAATTCGAGAAATAAACGAGATAAATAGAAGCGTCGTTAAAACATAACCACATTCTTCTTTTATCTCCTAATTTTTAAATTTCAGTTCCACTACATAACAAAATTTTAGAGATACAGCTCTGCTATAGGATAAAGATTTTTCTCTAAAAGGAGCCTCTGTCTGTTTTCGTATAAATTAATGGTATTTAAAACTAAATATAACTTTTTAAAATTAAGTTTAGTAGGAAGATTATATTTTGTTAAAAATATGCTTAAGTAAAAAAATGACACAGTTAACGTCCCTAATACATCCCTAATGGGACGTCCCTTGGACGACCTTATGGGACGTCTCTGGTATGTCCGACTAGAAATATCCCTTGGACGTCCCTCGGACGTCCAAAAGAAGTCCCGGGACGTTTGGACCTTAAAACGACATAAAATGGACGTCCCAGGGATGTCCTGTGCTGTCTGGGCAGTAGGGCACGTAGAATTTTCCTCTGGGTAGGGGAGGGGTTTTGGTTGGGCACCGATTTTTTTTTTTATGATGCTACCTCCATTTTGAGTCCTTAAACTTTGTGAATAACAGTGTCGGAATAGGGTGCTGAAGGGGGGGGTTAACCCCCGTACCCCCCCTGAGTGCGCCATTGGTACTCTGCAGAAATCTTTCGGAACATTGTATTCGTCTCTTCGGGGAGGAATTTTACTATCTCACTAAATCATATAGTAATCTACTGCTACGTAAGAATCGTCTTTTTTGTGATTTGACATTCCTTAAAGTCTGCCGAGACCATAAAGTCATTTCCAAATTTCTAAAACTCAAACACCAAACTTCTTATATCTTCCAAATTTCCTAGAAGAAAACTAGATGTCATAAATATCAATATTTTCAATATCTGGTCATCTATTCATTCTTGCAATGTACATCCTATATTACGGGACAGTTTCGACCGTGTGACAACACACAGACAGCCTTTAACACTTTTGAATATCAGACTGAAACTCAGAAGCGCAAATTAGCACATCTAATTGCCGAGTAGATTCCAAAAACCACAACGTAAAAACCCACTACAAAGGTTCATAACTTTTCTGATACTCCTTATTTCGACCATTGCCACTCAAGCTTTAGCAAAAGGTTTTAATTACTCTGTAAAAAACCCTAAAGGCAATGCCACTGTCATCCTAAACGCTTCTTCTTACATTATTAAACTCTCAAATCTCATTAATACTCTAAACTACAGACCAATTTTTAATAATCCAACAACCTATCTGGAGAAAACAACAAAAACCATTATCAACAAAACCTCCCTTCCTGTTGACATAAAACAATCTCTGATTCATTGTGAAAAGTCTTGCAGAACACATATACCCAAAATTTACAAACCTCATATTCCTCAATTTGCCGAAAATGCTTCATATCAAAAATCCTTTTCATTTCATCGAAAATCCCCTATCTCTCCGTTAGACATTCTAATATAGTAAGATTCGATACTCTAATTATAGTAAGATTCGATATCGTTTCACTATTTTACGAATATGTAACATGCTTATTTGATTACAATTAAATCCGGAAGTTACAGTTTTTTGTTTATATTTAGGTGCATATTAAAAACAACCTGTTTATATTAAAGTGGTAAACCTATTTTACTAATTTTTAGTTTTTTGTATACCTACCTATATTTTTAATTATAACATGTATTTTAAAAATGTTTAATTCTATAAATAAGAAAGTTATTTCATGTGATGAATTGTGTTCCGCCATCTATCTGCTAACTGGCGAATCGCAGTGTATCAAGTAAACTCTGTCATCGAGTTTCCTTCTTTTATTTGAACTCTGTATTAAACAAATATTATTTTTCTTACACAAAATTTTATTTTGTTAGATTTTATCTAACCTGTTAATGTTGAGCTTTTTAAGATACTTTTCTACTCTACGAAGTATGTATAGTATTTTTATTAGATTATACAAATTAGGTATAAATGGCATAAGTAAATGAAACAAATTCGACAACTTAATGAACTGATTTTATTAAAAAACTGAAAAGAAGAAAATATTTATGTTATGTTGTGGTAGTAAAATTGACAATGGCACAATATTAAATCGACGAACAATATGAGGCTTTGTAAGTTGGTTGACAAGATCTGTTAGATATGTTCTTCGTTTGAGCATGGTGTTTATATAGCTGTAGTCAATAATTGGTAAATTTATGTCAGTAATATTAAGTATAAAACAAAAAATAGTTAAAGATCATCACTCTTGCAATAGAATTTCCTGCCTTTGTCCTATCCATCACTTCAACAGCTTCTTTCGAGATTTGAGATTGTAGAAAGTTATTACTGAAGGTTTCTTTGCATCACCTCTTTCTGGATTGATATTATCACATTAACAATATCAAAACATTTTTATTAGGTTTTTGGTATCTATGTGGGAAGATGGCATTTGTTGGAACCTACGACGCCCCTAGCAAAAATGGTACTGACCTATAGTAATCTGGTATCTAAAAAAAGCGTTTGTCATTACACTAACGTATTACGTTGCGTACGTACCAAATTATTAGCCAAACTCACTGAGTAAAGTAGTTGTCCAAAGTTTTGTCCAGTACCACTAAAATTGCAATACTATGAGCACAATTTTTTAGTTATTATGGACCAGTGGGTTGTATATCTGCATAAATTTCAATGTTTCAATGTCAAGTGTATAAAACATTCTTGAATCCATAACAGAGTAGGTACATTTTTATGCCACATTTGGCAGGTTTATTAGCTTCTTCTTCTTCCTCTTTATAAGCAATTCTGCTTGTTCATTAGCGGATTAATACCTCTATGGAAGATTGTCACTCCATCTTCTATTTTACATCTGGTTGGTTCTTTGCTGACTACTATTGTTTTAGTTTTCTGAGCCTGCAGTTTTGTTGGGTGGATCAAGTAGCTCGACAGAACTGTTGCAATCTGTCCCAAGCCCAGATAAAGGAGGAGGGGTCTACAGCCAGGTTAGCACCATACTGATAGACTTTAAAACCATACAGCTGAAAGAAACAAGATTATGCCTGGAAACAGGTTTATTAGTAATGTACTGAAATCTGTCCCTAAATCCTCCAACCATCTTATCTACTGATCTGTACTTATCAATCTTAGTAGTATTACAAGCACTTCTATAGAAAGTCATCTAAGAAGTATCGCACGGGCACCAAATAATCTTCCTGTACTCTAGATTCTATCAAACTATTATCAAACTTGTACTAGAGAGTGAAAACGACGTTGTGACATAGTAGCAACAAAGTATTCTGCAACTGTTCGGTATGTGCTCCAGTTTTGACGAATTTAATATTGGACTTTTTTACAGGATATAAAAAACTTACAAATGCATTTGTAAACCTATTTTGTAAATCTTTTTTTTTGTCTGTATTGTCTTTAGGATATGCGGGTAAATTAAATAAAATACTAAATACAAAAGGATATATTCAAAAGTAAAAATTTAACGTAATAAAGATATCAAAACAAAAGCCTTAAAATTAACTTCTTATTGCCTTATCGGCCTTTGGCAAGGACTCAAAATATCCCAGCCTTCTAAGACGCAATCTGCTCCAGACAATATAGTTAGTCATAGCGATGTTAGTCGCTGCACAAAGAGCTGCAGTTTCTGGATAGATGACTGTACTACATCCCAAACCCGAAGGCACATTAACGCTAGACCAAATGTCCCTCGACAAGTCATCTCGTGATCCAGGTGGGCAGTTAATAACGGGATAGTCTGTGTTTCCAGAGAGAACTGGGCCCAAACCGTTTGATCGTCCAGCTACAGCGATGAAGATAAGAGGAATGTTTAAGCCTTCGTAATAACTCACTATTTCAAGAGCATAATCAGTAGTTTTGTGTGCTGACGCTACTCTAATCTCAACATTAAGACCTAGATCTTCGCAGTGTTGCTTGATTTTATTGCAATGATCTTTATCGGCAGGGCTGCCCATAATAATGACCACAAGATGGTTGTTGGGAGGAATTAGATGGTCCAACTGATCGACAATCCATTCAAAGTTTCTTTTTACTGTATCCAGATCCTTGTCTGTTACTGTTGTTAGATTTCTGTAGACCTGTTTGTCTACCATCAGACGTTTGTCTCCAGAAGGCCAAAGACGCCAGGAGTCAGAATCTATAACGTCAGCTACCAGTAAGTTTCCTGTAAATAAAAATATTCAATTTGAAACTAACCGCAATAAAGAATTTGAACGTGATGGGATTTAGGAATGGTTCGGGAGATTTGGATGTGTACAGACCTCCGGATAGCTGGATAATATGGGTTGGAATGAAATTTAAATGGTTTTGAATGGCGAGGATTGATCTTGCGGAGTTCAACATCCACATCAGGAAAACATTTGAACTATTAAGCTGCATAACATTTTTATATTCCCTGTAACTTTTCTTAGGACTTTTATTTTCATAAATATAACTCTTTGTTCTGGTTGCACACCGGTTTTATTTAAGTTTTAATATTACATTATATAACTGAATTTAGGTACGTAAGAGCCAGTTCGGCCCTGTCTTGTACGTGGGGTTCAAAGCGCGCGAAACTATCAAAACTCAGCTTGCTATTAGAATAACACTGAAATGTTCTTGTGTTCTTGTAAATTTTACTATAGATAGATAATATGGGAAAAGTACAAAACAAATTCGAACATGCGAGTAAGAAACAAGATATGTTATCAATGTTTAAAAAAATGAATGTATCCCCTGCTAGCAACTGGATAAAAAGCAGTTGATAAAAGCTTAAAAATAATTTTATGAACACAAACATATCAGCTGATGTTGTAAATAAATTTTGAAATCTTGTTATTAGTGGATAATCAATTTCAAAAATAGCACAGTAATCGGTGTAACTTTCTGACGTAACTACGAACACTTTTTTATTGCAATAGTTCAATAGGTCACTGGTAGATATGTCACAATTTTGTTTGCTCTCGGACCTAATTAAATTTAGAAAATATTTACAGGATTATCGTTAGAGGTTTTGTAATGAATTGTTTACTATTTTTTCTTACTCTAATCACAATCACGGCACTGCTATTTTTTGAAACTAACTCGGCAATTGCAGTACAAAATTTGCTATCATGTGCAGTAAGGTCATATTATGGTAAAAATGTCGTATTTGATTGACCTTCATAAAGTATCTTGGAATACGGATAATTAAAGGACCAGATTACGTCAAGACCATTATGATACCCATTTTAGATTCAAAATTATATAAGTATGCAGGTTTTTCTAAGATTAGAGGTAGAAGATATAAAAAACTTATCAATGTATCTCAATCGCAAATTAATTTGGATAAAACACATCTTCGCAAAAAGAAAGCTATTGGGTCTCCAACAACATAAGCTGTATTTTTATTGTTATATAATATATTTTTTTCAAATTTCCCTAGAATCTCTCCCGCTCTAACACATTGTCTCTTATGACAAGCGCTGTTGCTAGTTGTTACAAAATTCCTAGTTTTTCAGAACATCTAGGGAAAAAGTAATATAATGACCCAGAGAGCACATAGCCTAATTACTTAAGTGCATTGGTATTGTTAAGCAATCTATTAATGAATTCATAAGAAAGTGCTTTGAACAAAAAGGAACTTGATCCCGTTACTGGTCATATTTCCGAAGTTAAAAAGGAACTACTGAAAAAACCGCGATTAACATCAACATGGACCGAAAATGCTCCATCATACGAGCATGAGTTGCACAACATGGCCTCGACTCATAAAAGGCTGACAGTAAATTTGTTCTAAAAACCACATGGACAAATGTGAGGTGTTTTGACACACATGTTGATAGTATCCAGTCTATTGGTAGTATATGTCCTGTTTCGAATATTTTATTGAAGAGGTTTAGAAGAGAATGTTTGCCTTTATTGTAGAGTAGTTTGATTATTTCGCTGGGAATTTCATCTGGATCGATTGCTTTCTTTGCTATTCTTTAATAGTTGTATAGCTCTTCCATTTCATCGAAATGTTTGGACCAGTCGATATATTTTCGATTTGTATTTTTGTTCTTTCGTCATCAAACAGTTCTTCAATACATTCCCTCCATCTCTCCAGTTTGTATGTTCATTGACTATGATGATATTTCCTATAGTAGGAATTACATGAAATAAAACTATTTCAAGTACTTTATCAAGTAAACTGCTTGAAGTTGACCTATACGGCCCAGTTATTTCTTGCACCTTTTTGGACATCATTCAAGTATCATTCTTTTTCTAAAGTTCTTCTATTTCAAAACATTAGCTGCTGTACCATTTTTCTTTTGCCTCCCTGATGTTCCTTTTGATTTATTTATTGATTTTGTTGTATTTTTCAGTGTTTTTATTTTTCTGTTCTAATCCATTTTCCATTAGTCCCAATATTTCATCAGTCATCCATTGATTTTTGAGTTTATTAATAGTTTTATACTTTTTGGTTGTTTCTTGCATGATGGTTTTGATCTGGTTCCAACGATCATCGATGTTATGTGTTTCTTCTGATTTTTCGAACTTTTTTTCTATCTCGTGTATGATTTCTTGGCTATTATCTGAATACAGTAAGTGTTTATTTGGTTAATCGGTTTTTGATTTCTGATGATCTTGTCTTTAGTATGGGCTGGTGACTTCCAAGTGTATAAACAACGCTTGAACGGGTAGCTTGAAGAATGCATTTGTCGCACATAAATTGTTTTCTATGCAGAATTCTACAAAACGATCTCCTCCGTCATTACGCTGTCCAAGTCCAAATGCGTTATTGTCTACCTTTTACTACTTTGGCATTGAAGTCCCCCATTATTACAATAATATCTTTACTTTTCAGCTGACTTATTACCATCTTACCATACATTTTCTCTATACCATCTTCACTACTGCTCGCTGTGGGCGCCTAAACTTATACCAGATTAATATCTAGTGACTTTGAGTTTAATTGCATCATGATGACTCTGTCTCTGTTAATATGAAAAATGAAAAAGGATGTTTGTAAGTAAAATCGAATGATGAGGAACAATGATAATTTTTTTTTATAAAACTTAGGAATGTCTTACCTTGATCATCAACTCCAAATTCAATCTTCATATCTATAAGTGCACAATTTCTTGTTGCCCATACTTTTTCGAGAATTTCGAAAACTAGGATTGATGTTTTAGTCATTAGGTCTACTTCGTGCTTTCCTAAAAGTGCAAATTTATGATAAAAAACATTGTTTATGGGCAAAGTCTATATATTAATACTAAGTAGTACACTAAAACAAATTATACAGTATTGTGCGAATTAATGTGAACAGAGATCAAAATTCAGTTTTCATAAGTTGGCATACCTGCTGTGCCTATTATGTCAACTGTTTTGTCAAAAAAACAACATAACCTCAAAACCTTATTAGTATATTGTTCAAAACACGTGCTTTGTGTTTTATATCATTATTATATTTTGTTGTAACTCAGGTTATGTGCCAGTTGGTGTTATTTTCATTGATTTCACTGTGAAATTAGGTTTAACTTTTTAATATGGATATCACTCCGAGGAAACGGGTCATAACACTTAGTGAGCATACACCAATGACTCAGAGGGATATTGCAAAGGAGTTTTGTGGAAGTTTGGGTGCAATAAACAAAATAATTAAACAAAAAAAGGAAACAAGAAACAACTTCAGGCGGCGCCTAAGATGAAAAAAACACTAAATTGGACAAAACAATACACTCATTGGAGTGCAGAAAATTGGAGACAAGTGTTATTTTCTAATGAGACCCACTTCCTAGTGCAGGGCCAGCGATCAAAATTCGTACGAAAGGCAGCCAATGAGTCACTTTCAGCTAGCCATATTAACCAAACAGTTAAACATCCCACCAAAAAAATATTCCGGGGCTGTTTTTCATATTCAGGAACTGGAACTCTTATTCCTATTGAAGGTATGATGAACAGTGGAAAGTACAAAGCCATGCTAGGGCAACGCTTAGCTATAGAGCTTGACAAAGTACAGGCCGAAGGGACTGCAATTTTTCAACAAGATTCAGCTCCGTGCCATGTATCGAAGGTTATGATGAAATACTTCAAGGATAATAATATTATCCTTTTTGATTGGCCTGGGAATTCACCTGGCCTTAATCCTATTGAAAATTTGTGAGCAATATGTAAGTCTAAACTGCAAAATTTGACTATGACACAAACAAAAATGGTGGAAGCAGTGATTAAGGTGTGGTTTAGAGAAGAAGCAATCACAAACAATTGTAAAAACTCGTGATTACATGCCTCGAAGACTCCAGGAAGTCATAAAAGTAAAAGGGGGTCATAAAAATTTACCTTTGGCCTAAATAAATCATTTACAAATTAATTCTGTTTGTTCACATTAATTCGCACAATACTGTATATTATTAGATCATTTACTTCTTCTCTGACCGTCAAGCGGAAGAGATCGAGTACCTAACGTTAAACTCACTGCAGTGTTGTCAAGTATTTCAATATTTCATTGAAGCGGAACAAGTATATTTTGGAATTAAAATTAAAAGTTCAGTGAACAATAAATGTTTATGTTAGCCTAAATCATAAATCAAATTGGTAAACCCAGTAACTTTTATTTTGGTATATTGACAGGTTGTCACTGTCATTACTATTGATCATGCGAACCTTGTAATAAAATTTGGAGTTTTGTTAATAATAATAATAAATCTTAATCATACCTCTAAACCACTGCTTTCTCCAATTATTTAACATTGGTTATGGGCCCAGAAGATATGAAAGTTGAAAATAATTTCCAAAAAAGTCAGTAAAGACCCACGTTTGGTTTTGGAGGTTATATCAGGTGTTTTGGTAGTAAAGACACCTATGTAAATGAATCACGTTGTGGAAAACAAACATGGTATTATTTCATTTAATTGAAATGGATTCGATAATTGGAAATCTAGAGTATATTCAGTATTGAAAAGTATGGAATTAAGAGGTGTATTGCAAACAGTAGCAGAACTAGAGATGGAGAAGTGGAAATTGGTAAAAAAACAATAATAAAATATGCATGGTAATTATACAGAGTGTAGAAGACTCCCATTTACAGTATATAAGACATAGATGTTGCTTGTGACATGATTAGTAAGTTGGAGAAAAAATTCAGTAAAAAGGGTACATGTTTTAAGTTTTATCTGTTAAAATCTGACCTGGACTATTGTTACAACATGAACATTCAAAATCATTTTACTAAGTGCGATGGGATATTTGGATAATTAAAATGACCAATGGGAAGGTCATATGGTCGATAAACCCGGTCCATGCGAAAGAGTTGTAGGGACTGCCTTGCGTCTGTTTTTTTTTTCATAATCAGTCTATTTGGATTATATGTCTATGTTTATTTGTATTATATGTCTATGTTCAAAACAGATCAAATCAAGGTTTTGTTATAGGCTATATATAAATTAAGCGATTGAGTCCTTTAGGATATTCAAAAATTGGGCGAGACACTATATTTTTCAGGGTTTTTAAGAGGTTTTGTGGGGTTAATATTTTTTTTGAGATAGATACAACCTAAATCAATACAACTCCAATTTATATTCAAAAAATATATGAGAGATTATTTTCAGGCTTCAAAAAAGGAATTACAATCATCTTTTGTGCGAAAAAGTAGGTTTTCAAGGGTTATTCGAGAGTTTTTACTGAATTTCCTCAACTTTTTTTACCTTTCTACATCATTAAACAGCATGTTTTCAAAAAGTTTATAAAATAACATAAGTCGATGTTTTTCCCATATTCAGGAGAGCTATAGATTTCTTAAAATATGCGAAAAACCCGATTTTCAAATGTTTTTGGGCGCTTTACTGGATTTTCCCCCCACAGTTCGACTGAATTAAAGGCCTTACCATAGTCAACAAAGGATAAATGTAGTGAGTCATTGTATTCGTTGCATTTCTCTATCAATGTTCGGAAGTTCTGAATTTGTTCTATAGTGCTATAATCTTTGCGGGAACCTGTCCGTTCTGGAGGTTGATAGCTGTCGAATTTATTAGATATTCTGTTAATAATAATTTTTGTAAGAACTTTGACTGTGTGCGAGACATAAGATTAGATAATTTTTTATGTTTTGTGTATCGCTTTTTTGGTGACTTGGGCATTTTGCCAGCTATCTGTGATTCTCTCTCATCTGCTAAACATATATTTAGAATAACACTCAAGTAAAATTTAAAGTTCAAATGTTTGTACATCGACAATATGTATGTTTGTGACTTATTGACATCTAATATAGACGCGTTAACCGAAATAATGGAATTTTTTATGAACATCAGCAGCAATCCATCGTAATAATTGTCATTTGGAAATACCCGGCATAACAACTGTCTAAACAAAAAATAGTCTACTAGTACATTGTTCTAAATAGGCCTTTGTTTACAAAACCTAAAAAATACCACATTAACAAGAATTGATTTGAAAAATAAAAAGTTCAATAAAACGGAGAAAAACGTTGAAAAATTCCACTGATAAAAGCTGACCGATGTGTTAACAATGTGTTAGTGATCTTGAACTTTGTGGAGATAAATATTCTTTGGTACATCGAACGTTTGTTGCGTAAGAAATATCTAGTGTAATTGAAAAATGATGAAATAGTTTATTATTTTTACTCTCCTAAAATTATTTCTCTTGTTAATAAGTCAAACAAATATACTTTTTAAATATAATCCAGTTATTACAATTTTGTATTATTTTTAAATATATTTTTATTATTATAATATTTTTCATCAATCATCCAGTTGAAACTGAATCAAAATTATAAAATAAGTTTCGAATTTAAGCTTTTGTGTCTATTTGAACTCTGCCTGGGGGTTTGGGTGGATTGAGTAGCTCAGAAGCCGCGTTTATGCCCACAGCCGGTCCCAAGCCCGGGTAAAAGAGGAGGGTTGATGGGTCAGGTTAGCATCCTACCCATTGTAAAAGAACACAAGGCTCAAAGAAACGATATAAAGCCTCAGAACCAGACGGAGACTAAGATGAAGAACCACACAAAGAAAAGGAAAATGGAAAATAAGCCCCCAATTAGATTAACAACATGGATCATTACTTCTTTTAACAACAAAGACCAAGAGATAATAGAAAAACTGATAAGAAACCAAGAAGAAAGGTAAAGGCCAAAGAGACTATAACCAATATTTTCTAGCTTACAGTGGAGTAAAGAAAGAAGAACGAGCACGATCAGGTGTAGGTATACTTGTCCATAAAAAATTTAAAGACAACATAAATAACTTCTGTTATATCTCCGAAAGAATAATACATATGAACATCACAATGGAATACCAAAAATTAAATGTCATATCTATCTATAGCCCCGAGGACTACAAACCTAAGGAGGAACCAAAGACATTCTAAGGGAGCGTTTTCACGATGCACTTTAGATGATCATCCCGGATGAATCATCCAAAGTGAAAAATAAATGAATAGTGTAAAGTAATAATCATCAAAAATGATTATCCAAAATGAATACTGAACGAAGTTGAACCGAATTCTACTATTGTTCACTTTAGAGGATGCATCGCGAATGAATCATCCAAAGTGAACCGTGTAAACATGCATTTATTGCTGCGATTCATCGGCAGAAAATGGCAAATGGAGCATTTAGGTATACGATACAAAGCTTCGAGTGTTGAAAATCAATCTCCAGCTGCAAGACATCTTAGTACAATCTGCAATCTCAGTCTCGGATGAAGAGATTCTTTCATGGTTGTGCTTTGCTTTGCACACGGTGTGACTTTGGCAAGTAGCTCTTCAAATTGCCCTTCGGATATTCTTAGATGGTTTTTTAACATGAGTTGATCTCCTGTAGACCAACTGTTACCCACCAACGTCGTTTTTTTTTAATCTTAGTTTTTCAAGTACATGTCTAAGTTAATTTAAAATATATTCACTTATTATGCCAATTCCAGCACTTACAACTTCAGTCGGCGCCATTTGTAAGTGAACAGACTAATTCAGTTTTGGTGATCCATGTATATGATAATTACTTTAATCGTCGCAATCTCTTTGGATGATTCATCAGGGATGATCATCCAAAGTGTAATGTGAAAAAGCGCCTTAAGAACAATTGCAAACCATCCTGGATGAAACACCTCATGAAGATCCCTTAATTGGGTGACTTTAATGCACGAATAGAAAATGAAATATTTCCAGGAGTAAAATAAAGATTTTATGAAAACCATGTCAACGCAAATGAAGAATTCATGGCTAATATCTGTGCTTTTAACGAACTGAGAATCAATAACACATTTTTCGACCATAAGCTCCAGTATAAATATACATATGAAAACTCCAGGGGGCACACATCTGTGATTGATTTTATAGTCACTAATAGAAAAACCCACCCAGGAACAACCTCCAAAGGGAACATAAACTAGTATCACCGAGGAAAGATTCAATGTAGAATCATTGTGGAATTACTCTACAAGAGAAATGTACCAAAGGAGGCTAGCACAGAAGATACAGCTGAAACAAATAGACGACATCGAAGATATAAACGCAAGCTGGGAGAAAATAAAAAACAACATTGAAGAAGTAACAAATGAAGTTCTAGAAAAACGGAAAGTCATACTGAACAAAAGAAACAAATACAATACACCATGGTTCAGAAAAGAAATAAAAGAGAAATGTAAAGAGAAACGAGAGGACTACACGAACTACAAAACATCAAATACTCCAGAATCCCGAGATACTTATAGAAGAATACGAAATGAAACAAAGCAATCGGTAAGAAGAACAAAAAATGAACACTAGGAACAGTTTACAAAAAGGATGGAAAGCGACTTCTACGGTACACAAAAACAAATATTGAGATTCATAAGAAACCAACGGAAAGAAATGGAAGAATTGAAGAAATACAATAACATACCAGCAAACGAATGGGAAAGATACCTGACAGAACTGTTTAAAGGAAAGGAAAATAATAATCAACACAATAACGTACCTGAATTAGGTCACGAAATAGAAATCAGTTTTCAGGAAGTAGAGATAGCCTATTCACTCAAAAATAGAAAGTTACCAGTTACCTGAGTCCTTTAGGACCTCCAAAAATTAGACGAAACAGCTTTAAACCCCCAAAAGACCATGTCCTATGAGTTTTTTCTACTTTCTAGCATTTGTAGATTACAAAAAATATTCAGCATAAACATTTTCCGGTTGTAGGTAAGAAAAATTTACAAAATATATGAACTTACATTCACTGAATGAGAAAATCACGTTTATTGTTATTTGAGGTCTTGTTTTCAACCTTTTATTACATACATTTCAAAATACTGTTATTCGAACAAAACATCTTATTAACTACATAAATCTCAGTTACTCAGTGTGTACTTCTTAGTCTTCATCGCTGTCTTCCTCTATTACAGGTATAAGTATTGTATTGCCAAAGAGTTTTGTAAGATGTTCTGCTGCCTTGATGATTCTTGCCAAATATCTTCCAAGTGATAAATAGTATATCAAGGCAGCCACATACAAACAACAACCTATGGTTCTATTGCTGTTTGTACAACTATAGCAGTATCATTTAATACTTTCCAAACCATCTATATGTGGTTCATATTGCAAATAACATTTATATGTATCACTGTTAGTATAAGACCCCACTGCAGGATCACTACATTCATAACATAGTTCATCAAACTCACATTTTTACATACATTTAAAATTAGGAGAGTACATTGATAATAGGTAGCCAGTCAAAAAGTGGCCTCAAATATCTTTAATTCAATTAATAGTACCAAACTTATTAGGTACTTACCAATCAAAAGACCATTGACCTTGAATTCAGCAGAAATGATCTGTTCTTCAGACCATTGGGGATCGTGGTTGGCATCATCCTTGAAGAAAGTTTCATGTTTGACTGGAGTAAAGCGGAATCCTTCCTTGACACCTGGATGTCTGCGTAAGAACGATCCTGTAGCCAGACGTCTAGTAACCCATTCAATGGGAATCATGTCACATTTTTTGGAAAGGAAGGCATTGTCAGCTACTGATTTTACATAGGCAGTTTTCATACCTTGAATAAAATTTAAGATGTAAGTAGGCTAGATAGAACAACCTGGAGTTTACTTTATTGTTTATTTGAATTAATCTATACTTACCAACTTTTTTCAAGATTTCGAAAACTTTTCCATTGGTTTTATTTGAGATAACAGATTTTCCAGCCAAGTCATGAGCCTTGACACCATCTCCGGCAGTGATTCTGTCTTTGCTTAATAAAATACAATGACCAGGCACAGAAGGTACATCAAAAACCTGTTTGGTTTTTCCTTCAATAATTAGGTTGCCTAATTTGTAGCCTCCAACTAAAAATATAAACCAAATTTAGGATAAAATGATAGCCAAAAGTGTAATAGTATGTTTTTTAAATAAAAAATATGGGAAAACTGAAGTGTCTGTTAAAATGTATGTATTGTAAATTGAATAAAATGCTAATACAGTTTTCTAGGCTTCTTTTTTGATTGGTCTTCTATTACATTTTCAATCACATACAAAAATCATTTTCAATTTTATAGTGGTATAAAATTATTTTTATAATGTTTATTTGATTTTACATTAATTATTCTTTGGTCCAGAGGCCTATTAATATCTTCGTGTTAGCTATTGAAATGACTTATTTCAGAGGTTTTATGATATATATTTTCATAAAACGCTTTGTTTTTATACTTAACTCTATTCTTTTATTTCAAATCTATCAATTATTTGTCTCAGCATTAAGTATACTTTTATATGCTATGAACCATTTTTATTCTATAAGCGAAAATATTTTATTCTTTACCGAACCGGCACTCGGTTCCATAACCACAACCAATTTTCACTAAATTTTAGGTTATAAGAAATGAAATATTTTAAATGGTTAAAAACTACGAATATATATTGAAAATAATCTAAAATGTGTGGCTTAATATTAAATCATTTAAAAAAAAACAAAACCTGGGCTATCAAACCATAATTTTGGTTAAATTAACAAGACATAACTTTTCTAAAATTTAAACTACAACCGTAAACGAAAACTAAAATTACTTACTTTCTTTCACTGAAGTCATTTTTACTGGATAATGAATTACTTAATAAACTAAAGTAGCAACCAAATTCTAAAATACTAAAAGGTATTTTATTGAAAGTGAACTCCAAAGCGCGGTACCTCGTTAAGCTTTTTATTAGTTCAATAATTTATCAACGCATGCGTCATTAATTGTTGATTAGAAATAATTGTTAATGTCGTAAGATGTTTGTTCTTAATTTAACCCAGTATTACACAAAAAATATTGTTACTAAGTTGTTTGTTGATATTGATCAAGAATCGGAGAATAAGAACCCAAAAACAATTTTTACAATTTGTTTTCAATTTGAAATCAACAAGTGGCTCTTAGTGGTCGTGAATACTGTGACGTAAGAAGGAGATATAAGACTTTTAGTTGGAAGGGGTAATGAGATAAAGCGCAAGACATGTGCTAATATAAAACTGAAAGAAAGTTGTGCTTTTCAAAAGATTTGTTATAATTCCAATTGATATACCTAGTTAGTTTTTAAATTGAAAAAGTAAGTAAAACCATACCTATGTATGAGTGTAGATTGTGTCGATTTTTTTAAAATACTTTCCTTAAGCTGCATAATAGTTTAATGTAAAATATTTTAACTTATTTTCTTCTTTTTTCTTTCTCTTATCTTATGTAATTTCTTGCCTAGGTAGGAAAACTTACCTTTACGTATTTTCCCCTTTTTTCTTTAATATTGAAGAATAATTGCTTAATTAAGTATGTACATTTTTAGTGTCAGAAGATAAAAAACCGTGCGGATTTGAACACCAAAGCGAAGAAGATGATTTGGCGTGCGCATTGGAAAGTGTAGGAATGAGTAAAAGAAAAGGAAGAGGACGTGTAACTTCTGGATTAACTCACGAATGCGGAGTTTTTGGTGCAATAGGATGCGGGGAATGGCCTACGAATCTAGAGATTTCACAAATCATTTGCTGGGGATTGGTTGCGTTACAACACAGGTAAGTGTAGTTAAAACCGTATAACTGATGAAAACTTACACTTAGTTTTGGTGTAAAATAGTAAAAGTTGCCGATAAAACTGAAGAAAATACGAATGTTTAAATAAATGGATACTTTTTTTTTTATTTTTAATGTCCATTAACCGATTTGCATAAGAGATTCTAAATTTTTCATTTGCTGTAGTAAAATATCATCTCTCTTCGTATATATCATCGTTTTCTTGCAACAGTCAGTTTTGCTTTCAAGAGTCAGTTTTATTTTTTTTATTCAATTCTTTGAAGCCATCGGTGTTTCGCTTTCCTTCGCTTAGAAATGTGCGTCTCTTTTCCATCAACCGTTTTGTTCCATCACTTATTCTATCTTCTTTATTTTTCGTTTTCTTTGCAACAGTCAGTTTTGCTTTCAAGAGCTTTCGTTGCATTTCTTTATTAATTGTGTTCATGTCGGAATTTTCTTGTTGATGATGTTCTACAAATTCTTTTCTTAAGACTTCTCTGTACTCATGTACCTTCTGTCGCATTTTAGTTTGATCTATCTGATTACAATAATTATTTGGCCTGTTACACAATCATATTGCATTGTAGTTTGAAAGTAGTGCTAGTTTTCGTGTTAAGATTTTATTAGACTCATTTTCAACGTTTTCAATATACCAGATCTGCTAGAATCTATGAAATGAAATGACATCCATAATATAGTCCCAACTCGTCATCGTGTGATTTTATGCATTTGGCTTGTAAAAACATCGTCGGTAATATAATGGGAGTTCACTTCGAGGTAGAGTCAAATTCACTTTCGTGTAGTTCTTGAGTATACTGCTGTTCTGACGTTTTTAAAAGATAAAAAGCATTGTGACTTTGAACACTAAACAAAATATGAATTGGCGTCTGTATTGACAAGTGTTGAAATGAGCAAAAAAGAATACCTAAGATGTATAAGTCCTGGATTAACTCAAGAATGTGGAGTTTTGATGCGGACAATGGCCTACCAATCTAGAAACTTGCCTTTGTCCCTTTCTTATCATTATTGTTATAGTATATAACATCAATAGAAATTGATGAGTATAACAGTGCCGTATATTACTTAATTACATTTATTTTGCACGGATTTTTTTAGATTGTATCTTTATGTACACCTCTTCTACCTAGTGGCGATTTGTAGCTTGCTACTTTGACTACTATATCCGTCTGTCTATATGTGTTGTTTCATTCTCTATTCATATTCAGTCTCCACTCGCCTATCTTTTTGCTCCTTCAACCTTACTCTGTCAAAGGCATTTTTTAAGTAAATGAAGCAAAGTAACACATGTCAATTGAATTCTAGTCTTTCTCGTAATATGTCGTATAACAAATATAGCGGCTGTGCACGATCTTCCGCTTCGAAAGCCTTATTGTTCATCCGCAAGTTCTCCCGTTTATTAATTTGGTTAAAAATATTTCGTTAGTTTCAGCGTGATGTTTAATATATTAATCCCTCTATTGTTTGGATACTTTGTTGCTAATCTATCACAAGTAACAAATACATTTCAAGATTTTTTAGAACCTTGAAATGAACCTTGCGATGTTTTTGCGCTTGGCCTATTAAAACAACCATGTAAAGGCAGTAAAAAATATGTATAAGCAGATATCGTAATGCTGAAAAAGAATTTATCGAAACCAATTGGGTATGAAAGACACATTAGACAAAAAGATTCTCCTCGAGTTCGTTAATATTCAATATGATAAGGACGGATTTATAAAAGATAACAAAGAAAAAAATTCAGAAGGAGACGAAAGCAAATCCAGATAATATGTTACTTTGACATTAACTTTGACATTAAAACAATTGACATTTTGTTTAGTTTCCATAGCCATCTTTAGAATTAGAAATGAATTTTTTAAGCAATGGAAACGTATATGAAAAGTACAAATGGATTGTTTTCGAAAATCGTACGTCATATGGGCTTTATGTAGGAGCATCCTTATAAAAAAATCGAAATTTCTTAAATGTTATGCCAAAATGATGAAATTTTGAAAGGCAAAAAAGTTATGAATAAAAATGCTCAATGCCCCGTCTAAACGAACCGCTTATGGTTGCAATTAAAAAACCGTACTCACACCAAACGATTGGGGTACTTTCCTCTAAATAAAATATCCAGAATATTATTTAAAAGATACTCATTCTGAAAATATTTGAATTAAACTCATGTTAGAGTACCATCTTTAAAGAGCTCTATAGTTTATTTTTATGAACGAGAGAGTAATTAGCATAATTTTAACTGGTACACTCGACCACTCCATGGGCGGTGCTCAAGATTAATTGAAAAATTATTTTGAATAATTGTAAAAAATAAATGAATTATTTCAGTGTTATAAAGTGTTTATGTGTATGTAAACAAAAGTGCCCTCTTTTATCACACACTTTATTAGAACTGACTGGCCTACATTAAAAAGGGTTTTAAAAAATTTCACATTTTTTTTTATATTTTTAAAAATTACAAAAGAGAAAAAGAGTTTTTAAAACCGTCTAAGGTATTGTTAAATAGATGAATAAAAATATTAATATAAAACTATACAGCTACTTGTTACAAAATCCAAATCAGATTCAGAAGATGGAACTTTCAGAACCAAGATTTATAATAACTGGCTCGATCATTTTATCAGTAATATTGTCCAGCTTCCACATTTTTTTCCTCTTCTTTAATAGTGTGATTTACTGCCTTTTCCCAGTTTTTCAGGTTTTACATTATTTACGGCCTCCAAAAACAACTGTTTAACATCTGAATTTTAAAAGTGGTATTTTTTTTGACTTCACTCTTTATCTGTGCCCATACCAGTTCAATCGGGTTTAATTCACATGATATGGTGGAGATCTAAGTACTGCCATTCCACGACTTTTTGGCAATTTCATCAATTTCGTATTTTTTAATTTTTCTTTATGAAGGGCACACAACGAATAAAGTTCCTTTCTTATAGATCCGGGATGGTACGTAATATTTTTTGAACTCAGCCAATTCTGCAAGTCTTTTTTTTAACCACTTGGTTGTGGGCAGTCCTTCTATAAGTCTGGAGTGATAACTTGCATTATCCATTACTATTACACAGTTCTTAGGAAGAAGATCTATCATTTGTTCGAACCATTCTTGAAAGACATCAGCGTTCATGTCTTCATGATAGTCACCGGTACGAGTTGATTCAAAAGTTAATAAAACCACCTTCAACAAAACCGTCTGAACTGCCAATGTGTACTATTATCAGCCTGCGTCCCTTTCCTGATGGTGGGTTTAAACCAGTAGATAAGTTATTTACAAAAGCGTGCCTTTGACTTTGTAACAGTTTCATCCTGCCAAAATTTATTTGGTGTATGACCCTCGTTGATCCATGTTTCATCAAGATAAAATATTTTTCTTTTTTGGTTTCTCATTTCCTTTATGGTTCTTAGAAAATGTCTTCTCCATATGACAATATCGCTCCTTTCTAATAAAATAGACTTTCTGGGATTCTTTTTCCAGCGGAAGCCTATTTCTTTATAAAAGTTTCCATATACGTACTTCGACTCATTTTGGGTATCCTTTATCAACTCGAACTGAGACAAGAACTTTATCCAATGTTGGAAATTCTTGTCGAAAGAAGAATTCATGCACTTTCCGTCGAAGTCCTTCTTTAAAATGATATTTCTATTTGAAATTTTGGTTTCCCTGGAGCATTACGTGGCATTTGAAAAACTACCACATTTCTCTTCTTTAATAACTCTTTAAATCGTAGATTTCCCAACACCAAGTGTACTGCTAACTAACTCAACGGTTGCTCATCAACACTTTCACATAAACGTTTGTCTGTAAATGATTTAAAACAATTAAATATTAATGTTTTTTCATTAACTGTTAAAGGGCCAATTTTTTCGGCGTTTACACGGCACTTCCAAATTTTCCATAACACTAGTATACACAATAAACTGCACCTCGCAACTGAAGTACCTACTTTTAGTGAATGTTAAGAATTTTGAATACGCCACTTGGACCTTCCTACAAAATGGAAAAAACCCACTATCACATTTTTTGTGGAATAAGTTTAGAAGGTAATTATCTAGTCAATTACTGTCGTAGATTCCTGGAATTAAAGGAATTAAAAGTTTGATTGTTGGAAACCCTTACTTCGTGGAATGCACTCATTTCAGATAAATAAAACGTTTTATTTTATCTAAAGAATTAAACTTTATTTTGCAAATAGGTAGGTACTTATTAAAACTTTTATTGGTTATATATAACCAATAAAAATAAACATCTTACATTTCATGCAATATTCATTAGTACCTGTTAACCTCCATCACTCCGACACTGGCAACCTTATTTAGGGATTAGTAACCCTCACAACTATTGTATTCTATTCTGCTCCAACCTTTATACCTGGTGGTCATGTACTCAATTTAAAATTGTTGTTCCTCTATACTTCTGTAAAAACTTGTTGACAAATAATCTGTTTTTCATTGAGTCACACCGTATCAACAGTTTAGGGATTTGCATACATAATTTTATTGTTTTATTACTCTCTCTCATACATAAAAATACACTATAACTCCCTTAAGCGATTTACGTCAAATCAACATAAAATAAGTTCCAGAATTTGTAGTTTTCCTTTATGAAGACACAATATGTATATACGTATAAATACATATTTGCAAGTACAATATTACTCAATGATAAACATTACAACACAAATAGATATGTATTTTAAGAAGGTTAAATATGTCGAAATAAAATTTTTTGAAACTGTAATTGGAACTGTTTTGTTTTGAACTAAAAATATACGCAACCAGTGTCATCAGCTCACCCCCGTGACGCAAAAGAGATACGAATTGGTGACATAAACATTTTTGCAACTAACTTTTGAAGTTGCATCATTGGGATAAGAATTAAACGCTTCCCCGCTAGAGTTTATCACAGTATGTGTTAAATTTATTATTGAAAATCTTCCACGGTGACTTTGATGTCAGCCGTTCAGTACAGGTCATTTTAAGTGTTAACGCGATAATGATATTATCGTATTTCTTTTCATTTTCCACGGAAAATTTCGTTGTTTGTTAGAATCATTACTAGCGTATTATTTTTATTGCATAATAGTTTATGTTTCGTTTGTTTTTTTTTATTTAAATACATATAAAAAATAAATGAAATAGGTATCTTATCGATAGTCTGCTCCTGCTCGTATATTTCACTTTTCAGAAGGTGGAAGACGTAACTCAGCGGCTATTTTACTGACTTAACAAGCTGAAGACAATATTTAATTCGGTACTGTATGTTTACGCCGGAAATATTGGAAATCATTCCACGATAACATCACTTATCCACTAAGTAATTTATAGAACAATACCTTCTGTATTTATGTGACTTTCTATATCACCAGATACATCTGTATCCAATTACCAATTAGTCTTTTACACACCCATACAAAATATTAACAAAAATTCGAACAAATAGATTTTTTTGTTGACAGTGCAAATTTTCTAAACTTTGTACCAGGTCTCTCCAATTTCCCTTCTCTTTTCTCTCTATTATTTGTTACGTATATTTACCTTTGTTGATTTTTGCCACAGCCTTATTTAAACTCATAAAGGGTCATACAATTATGTGCTCCAAAGATACCTTTGCATATAGCTCCGCTCTTTCGTCACTGAACTAACTGCATTCGAGCACACAGTGTTCTGCTGTGCGCTTATTCCGCAGTCCACACAGCTACCATCGATTGCCTTGCCTACGGTATGCTCTATGGTATACCCTCTCAAGGTATGCTCTAAATGACCCGTGTCCCGTAAAAAATTGCGTGAAGAAGTAGTTCGAACTTTTATATTTGTACTCGACCCACTCTTCTACGCTCGGGATCAGAGTCCTTGCCCATGCAGCCCTCCATTCGTTTACTCACTCTTCCTGCCATTTAGTGATGGTTTTCTTTCTTCTGTCTTCTATTGATTCTCTTTTACCTGCAGGTGTATTGCTGGTACTTCGGCTATAACTTGTAGGGCTACTGTTGAGCTCGTTCGGTAAGTCGTTATTCACTTTTGAGCCTTGTTTGCAACATATTTAACATGTTCGCTAAATATCTGTTTACTGTCCAGCATCACTCCTAAGTAGGTATTTAATGCTTTTGCCCGAAATTATTCTTTTTTCTTCGAGGATGAAGTATATGTGATCTTTTATGGACAAAGCTTAAATAAATTTAAAAAAGTAACAATACCAATTAAGATTTACTAAAATTACATAAATCGTCAATATCACAGAATCACAAAATAAAAGATAATAAAATATACAATCCATTGCAAAATTAATCAATTGCAAATAAAACCTTACGGACTAGTTTACGAATAAGTGTAAGTTGCTGCATGTGATACCCAAATATATACAAAAATTAGTTGCTTGTACCTAAACGTACTGTAATTTCTTAATTATTCGTTAAGAAACTCTTCCACCGAATAAATGATCTTTTCGATAGATGGGATTTTGTCAATTTAATATTTTCAATTTTTTTGTCGAATATAATATAGATTTCTTTACTAACTCAGTGGATGGGATCAGTAAATACACATCAAAGCTTGAATTTCTGGTGGAGTAATCATGATTAGGTCTTGCTGGAGAAACATGTAGGTGTTTACGAATTAAGCAAACAGTTTCTAGAATATATAAAGAGGGAAGAATTAAAATCCCGTGATTTTTTAAGTAGCTTCTGCAATGTGTTATTCTACTGAGGCTAAAAATATACCGTATTGCTCTTTTTGGTCATTTAAAAATAACATCAAATTAAGTAGCTGTGCCATAACCAAAAAAGCAAGGCCATATCGAAGATGAGACTCGAATAAAGAAAAATATGGTATTTTGGAAGATGTTAAATTGATTTCCTTCGAAACAGATCTTATTGCATAGTAGGCTGATGCTAGTTTCTTACTTAACAATCTATATGAAGGAACCATTTAAGGTTGCTGTTTAAATGTACATTAGTGAACATCTTGATGTACAGTAGTGAACGCATATTCTTGGCTGATATGCGGATACATTTGGTAGTCTTTGGTAGTACCAGAGCTTCCGTTTTTTGCGTAGCGAGTGTCAACTCTCGGTTTTCCAGCCACGTTTTCACCCTTTCCAGTGTAGCATTGGCTGTGTTGATTATAAGCTCGCTTTCATTGTGCTTTAATAGAACGACAAGGTCATTCATGTAAGCTACAGCCTGGGTCCCCACTCCTAGATCTTTCTCTAGTATAACATTGTAAAGAATGTTCCAGAGTAATGGTTTTAGGACTGAGCCCTATAGCACCTCCGCCTACGTCTCCATAATTTGTCTACTTGAAAAGTATCCCTATGTTTTGTAGGTATGGGGATACTTCCAATTTCTACAGTATTCCAGTTGTTTCTCTCCGGCTCGCGCATTTTTTTTGTCCAGAAAGAAGGTTACCAACCACCCACTCTTACTGATCCTATTCACCGCTTTTTTTAGATTTGTCTTTCCTAAACAAATATCCCTGTTGAAACATCATTATCATCCAGTATCAACATCCGACCTCAATTCATCCTGCACCACCATCATTAATTTTATTTAATTCGTCATATATAGAAATCAAATTGCCGAATCCAGTGTTATATAACATTACAAGAGAGCAAGATTCACCTTATTTCATTTAAAGCTGTGATGTCTTATTTATTATTAACCCGGTATTTGTGTTTTTAGGGGCCAAGAGTCCGCCGGTATAGTTACAAGCGAAGGACGCTGCTCAAAATACTTCAATGTCGTCAAAGGTATGGGCATGATCAGTAATATTTTCAACGACGAAGCCATAAGAAAATTGAAGGGAAGCGTAGGAATCG
This sequence comes from Diabrotica balteata, assembly GCA_918026665.1. Taxonomy (NCBI): domain Eukaryota; kingdom Metazoa; phylum Arthropoda; class Insecta; order Coleoptera; family Chrysomelidae; genus Diabrotica; species Diabrotica balteata. The sequence continues at coordinate 11,586,367 of OU898281.1, read as the reverse complement.
GTCACACCAGATATTCGACCTCTGCTGCTTCAGAGGAAGTTAACTGCCAACCTTTTGTAGTCCATACCGCACACGGAGCACTTGCCGTAGCACACAACGGAGAATTAGTCAACTGTGATAGTTTAAGAAGACAAGTAAGTGATTATTATTACATAGTACAGAGATTTTAATGTTTCTAATTAGATAATTTGAATAATACAACAAAACATTAGGACACAACGCTGTTATTTAAATTTTATTTAGAGACAGTTGGACATTGACAGATGTCATGGGACTACTCAAATGTCAAACTTGTAAGGTTAATAAATTAAAAACATAATACGTACAAGTCCAGCCTTACAGTCTTTCTTATCACCCGTTGGGGCCTTCGTGGTACGGGGCGTCATCTGAGCTAGCTGCAGTATTTGTAGTATCTAATATTTAGTAAGGCTGGACTTGTAAGTATTATGTTTTTGTTTTTAATTTATTAACCTTATAACTTTAGCATTGTCTTACGAGGAGGAGAGTTGTCATATACTTGACATTTTAGTAGTTCTTTGACATGACACTTGGACATTGACAGATGTCATGGGACGTTACTAAAATCCTAAAAATATACTGACTTGATAAAATCACAAACGCAGGAATTACGGAGAACAAAACAAGAGAAGATAACAGTCCCGATTAATAGAAAGAAATGGAAATTGATTGGACTTACACTAAGGAAAAACCAAAATAATATGACCATAAAGGCCAAAAATAAATACCAACAAGATGGAAGAAGAAAAAGAAGAAGTGAGAGATCAAGCACAAAAAGCAAATAGATTGGCATGATGCCTTAATAACACTATATTAACACTGAGATGAAGTCAAAGGCTACTGGAAACGGTAGAGATAAAAGTACTGAGAAGAATTGCAGGAAATACGCTGAGAGATCGAAAAAGACGTGAAGACATTAGAAGAAAATGTAACGTACAGCGTATAAATGAATGGACACAAAATAGAAAAAAGAATGGAATAACCACATAAGCAGAATGGAGACGATCCGTGTCGTCAAAATTGCAAGAGAAGTCACCAATCGGCAGAAGAAGTAGAATTGCTAAGAGTAGAATGCTTAAAAGAGGAAGAAGGAGAAGAAGAAAGTTTTTATTGTGGCTCATATCATAATTTGGTATAAATATCAATTTAACTAAATATTTTTAAAAGTTTATGGGATTATGAAACGATAACTTTTCTTCAACCATATTGCGAAAATGCAAGAACCGTGTATGCTATTACATTCACCTTCTTTCATGAAACTATCTTTTTCAGGTTTTGGAGCATGGTGTTGGTTTATCCACTCACTCAGACAGTGAACTGATTACGCAAGCTCTATGCTTGAACCCACCAGAGGGTGAACCCAATGGTGAACCAGACTGGCCAGCTAGAATAAAGCATTTGATGGATTTAGCACCTTTAAGTTATTCTTTAGTAATTATGTTGAAAAATAAGATTTATGCTGTCAGAGATCCCTACGGAAACCGACCTTTGTGTTTGGGAAAGATTTTACCTTTTAATGAACGTAAGTTTCCTTTGAATGTTTTTAGCTTCAAAATGTATTAATTTAACATTTATCGGTTTCAGCTCTTGATGGAGAATGTGATGACAGTCGAGAGGCAGAGGGATGGGTGGTATCTTCAGAATCTTGTGGATTTTTGTCCATTGGTGCACAATACGTACGTGAAGTATTCCCTGGAGAAATAATAGAAATGACCAGACATGGTATCCGCACCATCGATGTAGTGGCAAGGCCCGAAGACAAAACTCAAGCTTTCTGTATTTTCGAATATGTATATTTTGCCAGGTAATTAATAAAATTTCTTTATATACAACCTATACACATATAACATATCAGCCAAGATATCTGCTATATTAAAATTGGAAAAAATGTTAAGTATTATTGAAGACAGTAATGTCTTGTAGGTATTAACCTAGTACTTCTATCGTTAAAACTTCAACATAATATTTTGTTTCAGAGCTGACAGTATTTTTGAAGGTCAGATGGTGTACGCCGTCAGAATGCAGTGCGGTAGACAATTGGCTATAGAACATCCCGTAGAAGCTGACATCGTTAGTGCTGTTCCAGAATCTGGTAATGCAGCAGCCCATGGTTTTTCACGACAGGTAAACCACTGTGTTTTTATATAATTTCCTTAATTCAGAATCAGCGGGTTGAGTTTACCGAAAGTACAAGCTGAATATAGCCGCAAATGTCAACCATGAAATAAAATATTTCGATTTGGCAGTGTTGGGATGTTTTTATCATTGAGCATAAAGACAAAAGAGGGAATCTAATCGTTATGAAAAGGAGACCAAAAAAGTGGCCTCCGATGGCGGACATATCCGGAAATGCGAATGCGCCAAATTTAAATTTTATGACACTTCACAATAATCATACAGTGGTGTAGGGGTTCTAATTTATCTATTTATATATTTTATATTACATAATATTAATACATAATACACTTAAAATACTTTTTTTAACACTAGAACACAATAAAGTTTGAATTAAATAATAACGATAATAGTCTAAAATGTGAAACAATTGTTAAAAATCTTCAATAGAAAATACAAATAATTTTTCATGTGACAATTGGGACAAACCATGGCCTGGAATCTTATATGAATGACTTGGTTCATTCCCCCATCACTTTGACCCCAGCGAGTTAATAAAGAGAAATGACAGCCTATCTCTCTCACGAAGACTTTAACCAATCATAAACCAAATAAAATAATCAAACGACGCAATGTCAATTCTGTCAATCCAAAGTAATGACAGATCTTCCGTTTGTTTACAAGTTTTCAATTTTATTTTATTATCTTTAACTTTCGTTTGCATTTATTCTTAGTAATTTTAATTTAAATTTGGTTACTTAATTTTTAAAGTTTATTTTGAGTTACCTATTGTAGCAAAGAATTTTTGTGTAGTGCTAGTAACAAAACTAAACATGGTGAATTATTGTATTGTTCGTTGTGTACAAATCATGGAAAAATTACAAAAAGGATGATAGTAAGTTGTCAGGAAGCAAAAAATAATAGTATTTAACTTCTGCAAATATGTGTAATAAATATTATGTAATTATTTTATAACTGTTTTATCTTAAACAACAAATAAATATACGTATATCTAGAAAAAATTGTGCATCTTTTATATATCTTATTTTCCAATAAATTTTAATTAGTAACGAAATAGCCCACAAGAGGCGCTAAAGGGTATGTATGTAAGGGGTGTTCATTCGAATTTGCCGCCAAAAGATGATTAGTATTGACCCCAGCCGCAAGGGGCCTAATGAACGAAATTTATACATTGAGTTGCCTATCTATTTCTACTATTATATTATTTATCTATGGGACAGACAACAACATATCCCAACTAAATTTGATTTCTCTCTTTCCTTGTTTAATGTGGCCTCTCAAGATGGCACTTCCTGTCTTACAATATTTTTGCCCCCACTACCTTTACATTCCCTCTTTTGTCTTTTTGCTCAATGGTTTTTATAATGCACATGTTGTATGCTTCAAATATAAAGAGAGAAAGCTTTTAAAAAGTACATTTTGATTATATTATTTTGCAATTCTGCAATTTTTAATTTCTATGAAACAATAACGAGTAAATGTTTGTCTCTTTCAGGGCAATTGAGAAAAAAATTCTAATAATTAACTGCAATTAATCTTCAAAGAAACACCTTTTTTCTCATTCTCGTTTTATATAAATTAAAAATTGCCGAATTCATAACATAATATAATCAAAATGTACTTTTCTAAAGCTTTATCTCTTTATATTTGAAGCATACAGCATATACATTATAAAAACATGCCAACACTGCTAAACCGAAATTTTTTGTTCCATGTTTGACATTTGTGGCTATCTTCAGCATGTACTTTCGGTAAACTCAGAGATATGTAACTCTCTTACATATCTCTGGGTAAACTCAACCGGCTCAGCGTGGTTAATTTGTTTTAGTTTATATTTTTGTCAAGTTGTTTATGTAACTCAAATATTTTTTTCAGAGTGGTATCAGGTTCGCAGAAGTTTTATGCAAGAATCGATATGTAGGAAGATCTTTTATCCAGCCAAGTAATCGTCTAAGACAACTCAGTATTGCAAAGAAATTCGGTAAGTTCCGTAATGATTTAGATGTTTTTATTGTTGTATGACATTTGTTATAAAATGTCCAATGTGAAATGAGCTGTGTGACACGGAACGTCGTCCTGTTAAAACCACATGCCGTTATCATCCAATTCAGGCTAAAATAAGTTATTAATCGTTGACCTATAAGGTTCGCCGTTGTATGGTAATAGCTCAAAGAAATTATGGACCGATTACGTCGGTGTGGCCAGCCCAAAATCAGTACCAAACAGTGACTTTTTCGTGATGCATTGGACACTCTTGGTTTTGATCTAGATGTAATCGTCCCAAATTCGACAATTCTGTTTGTTCCCGTACCGATTTGTCCAAAAATCATCCTCATCGCTGAAGATGATTTTTTGATAAAAACTTTGCCCGAGCAGAACAACTATTTTGATACACCAATTTTATCATTTCCACGAGTTGTTGTACCCTATATTCATCCATGATAATTTGACAAAATTAAATAAATGACAGTCAAACAAGTGCATCTGAATAAGTTGGCCACCTTTGAATTTTGGTGTTACAGAAGAATCCTACAAATATCATGGACTCAAAAAGAATGCCAAACGCAGATGTTACTAGAAGACTAGAAAATGAAGCTGAAATAATATTGACTATCAAAAGAAGAAACTTGGGTACCTAATTAGGCCATGTTATGAGAGGGCAAAGATACTTATTATTGCAGCTTATTATGCAAAGCAAAATTCTAGGAAAGCGAAATGTGGAAAAACGAAGAATATCGTGGCTTAAGAACTTGAGGAAATGGTTTAAATGCCGCAGTGCAGAACTATTTAGAGCGACAGTCAACAGAGTCCACATATCCATGATAATTTCCATCTTTCGATAGAAGATGGAACTTAAAGAAGAAGAAGTCAATTTGACAGTAGTTTCAACAATATGGCCACTACCAACTGTCAAACTTCGGATGCCTCTATATGTCTTTTCATCATGTGATGAGCGAATGCGGATCCGCCATGTTAAAACAATATATTTGATCGTTTCTTTACTCGTAAGGCTAAACACGTTCGTTGTTCGCTCATGAGGCAGCGATTTTCAACGTATTCTTGAGCCAAGAGTAAGGAGTGACATTTAGTTACGTTGTGCCGTTCGTCGGTTTCGAGATTCCGAAAGGCTTGCCTTTCGGATACCTGACTAGCGTTCGTGCACTTCGTTTCGAGAGTCAACTTAACTCCAACCTGATTCGATTCGAGTACATTGCCAGGCGGTGAATTTGACTTGGGCAATACATCCGCCAAAGAATAATGCAGGTCTCCTAAGGCCAGTTCAGTGAGTACAGAAATTTCGCGTAGGCATATGGACAAAAGCTGGCTTGAACCTGGTGTTCAGTATGCATAGGAACTGCGAAAACATAGCCTATCGATCCTTTTAGCTTGAGGAGTTTTCAGCAAGAGGTGTCAGAAAAGTTATCACAGGGATAACTGACTTGTGGCGGCCAAGCGTTCATAGCGACGTCGCTTTTATATCATCTTCCTATCATTGCGAAGCAGAATTCGGCAAGCGTTGGATTGTTTACCCATAGCCAGGGAACGTGAGCTGAATTTAGACCGTCGTGAGACAGGTTAGTGTTACCCTACTGATGACTAGTCGTTGCGATAGTAATCCTGCTCAGTACGAGAGGAACCGCAGGTACGGACATTTGCAGAATGAACTTAATGCAGAATTTCTGATTGGGCTGCTTTTTTAGATCTCGTGCAAAATAATGAACTTAACTTTATCTGTAAAAAATCGGTGCAGAAAATCTGGATGAGTTCCATTTTTCTGGATGTTCTATCAATTGTTATTGACTCTGTAATATTCACAAAACCTAACGTTTTACGTTTTATTTCAGGTGCCTTGGCAGGAAACGTTAAAGGAAAGAAAGTTCTCTTAATCGACGATTCCATAGTAAGAGGAAATACAATCGGTCCTATCATCAAACTATTGAAAAACGCAGGAGCCAAAGAAGTCCATATTAGAGTTGCTAGTCCACCCTTAAAATATCCCTGCTACATGGGAATCAACATTCCTACCAGAGAAGAACTGATAGCCAACAAACTGAACTCATCAGAACTAGCAAAACAAGTCGGTAAGTAAATGACATATCTAAAGAAATTAATTGCTAAAAAATCATAAAAATAGTCTACTTATAACATCACTGTATATTATTTTCATTTTTATATCACTCCAACGAACGACATCACGAAACGAAATTTTGTTAAAAATATCACCCACCAATTATTTCTTGGCAGCATTTAAAGATTTCTTTTAAGATGAAGCCTGCTAAAAAACTCTCATCGATCATGCTGAACCTCGGTATGGCGGTGTCTATCTTGGTTTGCGCCCTCACACGTATCTCGCTCCTATTTCCCTCTTCTCCCTTGTGGCTACTTTCATCTTTTCCGATTTTCTATTCTACACTTTTGCATTTGCTCTCAGCGTTTACATATTTTTTGTTCCATTCCTCAACCTAAAAGTAATGTCGTAACTCCGGCTTTCTTTCCTGTTCCTTCTTCTTAAGTATCTTTATCATAGAATTGGGTATTTTTCACCACCACTTTGCTGAATTTATCACTCCTTCAACCAACTCTGTAGTTGCTCTAAATCTCTCAAAAGGCATCTGTATCCAGTGAGCACTTTCATAAGGAAATAATCCAGACACGGGTGCCACAGTTCATCCATCTTTTCAGGTTCTGAATCAGTGACTTCGTCCACTCTGCCACACTCTCTGTCTAGTTGGATTCGTTTTGCAATACTAAGATTGACCTTTCAGTGTGCTTCTTTCTCTCTGTCTCTCTCACGTCAACCCTCATTCCTTCTGTCGATAACATAACTGGTAACAACGCTCAATCAGACTCGTCTATCTACCTGGTAAGGTGCTTCTTGTACGTCGATGTAAGAGCCGCCCCATACCAGACATGTGCCGCATATAGTACAGCCGATTGAATAACAGGTAGGGCTTCCCTTCTCTCGGGTTTGAGTTACATAATTTTAGATATGGTCATACCTATATATATAGTGCAATCTTCTTCACGGTGTTTTTCAGATTTATTCCTACTCTTCAATACTTAAACGTTAGAGATGCTTAAAGACGGCAACTAGACTGTGTAGACAAATAGTGTGTAAATTGATGTTTTTTCTAAATCTAAAGATAGTGCCCTACCCAATTTTTAAAATAGGCAACTACTTTGCATATATTTATGTTTTGTATCACTTAACATCGAATCCAACTAAGTGAGGAGAAACTGTATTAGACAGTACTTTTTGATCATTAAGTGGAGTTCGAAATCACACCATTCGACACTAAGGGCATATACATTCACCTCTGAGCTACCTAGGCCGCAATCGACCTAAAACAACCTTTGGATAGCAATTATTGTATTGCTTGACAAATTTCCTTTTTTCTTTAACCTTCTTCTCTGTAATAACAAAGCGAAACGGCTACTTAGAGACAAAATGAGACAAATGTTAAGGTTTGATAGTTTTATGATGTTACTATTCACTGAATAAACGATTAACTTATAGTTTTTGATATTTACCTATTACTTTCTGTATTTGACTTACGAATTAATATTTTTTGTAGGCGCTGACAGCTTAGAATATTTATCTTTGGAAGGTTTGATCAAGGCTGTGAGATCAGACATAAAAACTAAAAACGCCCACTCTAAAGTAGGACACTGCACAGCATGTTTGTCTGGAATATACCCAGGAGGTGTGCCAAATACGAACTCTGATTATGACTGGTAGTGAATAAAGTGAAAAAAAAATTGTAGGTTTTATGTTGTGTAATTTATGATTGGGGATGTAAATTAACAGGAGGGTACGTAATTCGGCAAGATCGAGTGGTGATTTGATTTACAGTCATGAATTCACTCATGATTTGTTATAAGCTCAATGCTGGTTTTTAATTATTACACGTTATTTATAAAAATATACAATTTTAGGCTCTCTTTAGACATGTATTGGATTAGTAAATCGGTTTATTCCATTTGAATATATGTATCTAATAGACACCTCTTTATTGAAGTAGCACAAACGTCCTTAAAATTTATATATAATAAGTTATTTTAATTTTTACCATTAGTTTAGATAGAATGTAAACAATTTATAAAATACACACTATTTAATTGTTGAATTAGACATATACCTACAAATGACCGGTGTAAAATGTTTCTATGTACTGGCACAGAATAATAAACAATTGTATATTATTCTGTGGTAATGCGTTACAGACGCCATACCGCTGCAACTTACATTACAGCAAATCTAAGACGCATTTTTATACGAACTTGGGTTTATATAAATATGTATTGTAGAATTGTTGGTACAGCAATTGGGTTGAAAGCGTATGAGGTCTTTAAGTGACAGAGAATATGACAATATGTGACTTAACTGAAGATAAGCACTGCCTTTGTGCTTTGAGTGTTTAACAAATTTTAACATTTAATGATAATAACATTATTCACCTAAATCAACAATTAAATTGAAGTGGATGTGCTAAAACCTCGTTTAAACTAAGCATATAGACAATGTACAAAGCTTTCTAACGTTTCCTTGTAAATTGTAAACGTGAATCTTTTGATAAAAGAACATAATTTATTTTCCGTATATTTATACGTTTTTGTATATTTATTTTTTAAATAAATATTTATATTTTTGACACTTTATTTTTTCTTTATCCTTTCACTCGATAGAGGTCAGTATCGCATAGGGTGCAGATAAAAGTATGCACACGGTTTCCAGACACACAAATATATTACCTTAAATCACGCATGCAATAATCAGTATATTAGACAGCATATACAATAAAAGCAATGTAAGATGTATAGGAAAAATAGGGAGAGTATTATTCATAGCCCGGAGGATATGACTGAATTATTGAAAAATCATTTTCCAGATGTAACATGTACATCTTTGTCTTCCAAAGATCCAAATCTTTACGCATCATTTAATCTCCTCGCGCCCAAACATCAATTGCAGTGATTTTCTTGTTGCCAATCAAAAAATAATGTGACAATTGGGATTCTAATATAAAAAAAAACCTTTTGGTTTTTTCAAAAATTGTACTATCACTAGTGACACTTTGGGTCTGGACTGACAATAAAAATATTAATATTCACTTATCATTTTATTGATGAAATTTAGTAAACAATTTCTATTAAACTTTGATCAAATAAAAGGCCAAGTATTGAACACAGTTTAATTAATTTAATCTTGCCCAAGTACTTTCGCTCCCTAGAGCATCTTCAGGGGCATTTCGTCAATTGTGGCCTATTTGATTAAAGTTCATTTATTCGAGCATTCAACCTTATATCAATTTCTACTGATACTACAACATAATAAAAATCTTGCACCGGACACATTTGAAATAAGGTCTGGTATGTGGGCACAAGAATTCCTGCTTTTTGATCTTAATTTTTGGCTTTCGTAATGAATTCTTGGAGGTGTTTAGCTTCTTTGATCGTAGCGTTTATCATGGATTGGTGCAGTCTTTCTTCTTTTTCTGGTTAATTTTCACTTTCTTCGGATGTGGGTTTCAACTTCGTTCTTGGTAGTACAAGAGCGACCTAGCAAGCAAAACTTAAATGACAGCTAATCTTGAATGTTTTTTGGTAGTTGCTGTAGCTAAACAATGTTTTCTGGTATTGTAGCCAACTAGCTGCAGAACAAAAATCAATAAAGGCGCTAATACATCGTATATGTCCATTTATTTGTTCTACTGCTCATAAGATATTTGGATATAATCCTATCTGCAAATCTACTCCGCCCATGCTTTTATTGTAGTGTTTAATCACTGCTGACGATATATTTATACGTATTTTTTATCTTTTACTGACCAGGCGCCTACTAAATCCCAAGGGCTTCGCTTCAAATTGCTGATTGAGCCATTTAGATTGGTTTGGAATCAATCATTTTGTACAGCTATTTTGTTGTCTTTGTTAAAGAGCATATCGTGGGTGCCTCTTCCTGATTTTCTTTCATCTTTATCGGTATTAATTGTCACATAAGTTTTTGGTATTCTATTTTTCATTAGTGTTCCTGTTACATAAAGCTTCGTGAATGTAATTACATCATCAATATTTTTGGCGTAAAATATCGTCAACAATAATAGATAGGTACTTCCTACTGGCAGAGTATCTGTAAAGGTTTTAAAAAAACCTTCCCGATATCAGCTAGTTCATGGTTGTTAAGTACCAAGCTGGATTCAATAATTCTGCCTTTCACCTTCATACATGTGAAATCTCCCCGTAGTCGTCATGACAAAATGCTTCAATCCTACAGGGTTAGGTTTTCCTCGCACAAACTATCTCATTAAAATTTTTCCATGAAAGGGAATCATTTGCTCATAGATTGACACTTTTTCAGTTCTTTTATTATTCAGACAAGCCCTTACTTTCAGAATCTATTATTTCGATTTCTTGACATGTTGTCTGAAACTATTGGTTACCTGGTATCAATTTGAAAAATGATTCGGATTCGTGGTAAATTATAAATACCAGTATGCAATAAACGTTTTTAATTCTTCTGCAGATATCTCAAAAGATTTTCCAGTTTTTTTTTTTAAATCCTTCATATTTTTGTTATAACGCATGGATGCAAAAAAATTGTTGTCGATGTATTTTATGAAGTAGAGTCATTGATCTTGAAATTTTCGGGAATCAAGGGATCTTGGCACAGGGGTTGATATTGGGCAAATTGTGGTGTGTGTTAACATGTGTTCTGTTCCATTCTTTCATGTTACTCTCCTTTAGAAGCCGGGTTGCCAAGAGCATGTCATCATCCGAATCGTCGTATGATATGTCACTGATTTCAGCGTGATCGTCACTCCTTTCTCCCTCACTTTCAATAATCATTTCATTCTCATCCAGATCTCTAAGTTCATCCCATTCATCATCACTGTCAGGAAAAAGAGAAGGATCCAAATCAGAGTCATCTAAATTCACATTATCTGCGATTTTCTGAATTTTTCAGAATAATTTTAGGAATTATAATAATTTTATAGACCAGGAAATTAAAGTGTCTTTGTTCCAAGTTTATTTCAGCTACTACAGCTTCTCCTTGGTTAGCCGAGACTTTGAGTTTATTGTAATATTACATTGTATAAGTAGAAATAAAAACACATAAAAAATCAACAAAAATATATTTCCACAAAGTACAAATATATACAATTACAAAAATCATAAAACATTACAAAAATTCATTGGTTTTCGCTTGCTAGCCTTTCTATTTCATCTATATGCTTCGGACATTTTCGGCTTAATACAACAGGACCGTTCTCTGTGATTAAAATGTCATCTTCTATCCTTACACCAATACCCCTGTACTTTTTTGGCAGCAATTTGTTATTTTCATTTACGTAAATTCCTAAAAATAAGCCAATTATTAATCGAGATCTTATCGCTCAATGGAAGTTCTTCGTTTGGTATCCACATATTTCTAGACGTGGATAGCCTATATCCGGAGTGTCTATATCCTAGATCTACCAATTATTATGTTGAATTACTTACCTGGTTCTATCGTAATGATCATACCAGGCTCGATTTGAACATTTCTCGTTACTGTAGGAGTATCATGAATATCCATTCCTAAATAATGGGAGACGTGATGAGGACACAATTGGTACGCTGCCTAGAAAAATGTATTTATTTTTAAACAGAATAACCCTTTCTTACAAGAGGTGCTTATAAAAATTGCTAACCTATGTCTCGAAGTTACAAAAAAAAAATAAAACAAACATTAAAAATATGAAAGAAAATATTTATGAAGTTAAAATTACTTGCTTTAATTTAATTTAAATTAGATTAGGCGTTTCTAGGCTTTTGTTTTGTCTTTTTAAAATGTTCCTACGACATAAATTCGAAAGTATTGCATACAGTAGAACTGCGATACAAGTGGAGATATCAATAAAGGTAAAATATACAGGGTGGTGTATTTAAAAAGTGACTAATGACATCAGGAAAATGTTAAATATGGCAACATCGCAAACATTAAATTTGAAATCTCCATATTGTAGAATAGGTGTACTCCGGTTTTTTTATAATTCGCACCATCAATTTATGAGTTAATTAGGTGTTTCCAGACTTTTGGCCCACTCTGTATACATATATATTTCAAAAGAATTAAAATTATTATCAATGATGTCTTACTTTCATCAAAAACGAATCTGATGGCTGAGCTCCTAATAATCCCACTTCCTGTAATCGTTTTCCCAATAAATAACACATACTTTCAAACAATGCATCGAGAGATGGAAACTTATTGCACATTGCTATTAGTTCGTTATTTACGTCATAAACTACTTCGTATATCTGACGCTGTTCTTTTGAAAATTTTCCACTAATTGGCCAAGTTCTTGTAACGTCACTAGAGTATCCATGATATTCACAACCTAAAACAGCGATTGTATATTATATGTATATTTAATGGGCGTAAAGGACAATTTTAATTGAAAATATGTTATAATTGATCTTTCATTTTCCACCTCGGAAACAATTCTCAAAATACAAGTTAAATTGGTCTCAAGCAATAAATGTTTAAAACTAACCATGATGACTGTTCAATTTTTCACATGTGAAAAAACATGTCGTTACTCGCTTTATTACTTTCTATCATTGTTCACCTCAATTATAAAATTATTACCCTACTCCAACCCTTTTCTGCTCCCACTTTAACCCCACCCCTGTAGAAATACAGACAGTTTGAAAATAGCAAAATAGAAGACTCTCTCTCGTCTGCTGAGTTTCGTTAGCAGCAGACATACCATCTCTTCCCTTTTGAGTATCGCTAGCGACAGACGTCCTCTCTCTTGCCTGTGGACTATCGCTAGCAAGAGACATATTCTCTCTACTGTTGACTGCCGCTAGCAACAAACAATCTCTCTCTCTCTCTCTCTCTCTCTCTTTGCTTATAGTTACGCGAAAAATACCGCGAATCCTACCGCGAAAAATACAGACGCAAATGTGATCTATCTCGTGATCTGTGTTAGTACCGCGAGACACGTGTTGAGAAACAGGTAATGACAGCTTTCCCGTATGAAGAACTACCGCGAGTAAAAGCCTGTAAACACCGCGAGTATGTGCAGCACAGGATTGGTAAGACTTTTTATAAACTTGATTTGCTATTATCTGTATAACCCCTTACTACTTATCCTAATTTATTTAAACCAGCCCTATGTAATATAGTTCTCATACACTGAAATTATATTCATAATTTCATATATGTACACCCTTTTTTGTACAATGACAAACTAATTTTTGTTTGATATTAATATTACAGAAAAATGTAGCTTTAAATACAATCTTTCTTTTCGCTAAGTACATAAACATGAGTGTGATGTTGATAAAAGCACAATAACTAATTCTTACCTCCATCCATAAGTACCATCTCACCCGGATCTACTATTTGATTGTTATTGATATAGTGAATAGTTGTAGCTCTATTTCCTCCAGCTATAACTGGAGGGTAAGCTAGATAATCGGCTCCCCTGGTACGGCATTCATAGTCAAATTTTGCAAACAGTTGATTTTCACCAATACCTATACATATATACAATAAAAACATTAAAATATGAATAAAAATTTCCACTTACATGAGACATTATCTTAACTACTTTAGTGTTCATGTTTAATGATATGATACATACAGGGTGTGACATTAATGTGACGAAGTCCAATTACTTATTTATTGTAAGAGATATGAAAACAAATTATTTATGGTAATATATAAGAATTTTTTTCATAACAAATAAGTAATTGGATTTCCTTGCACTTATTTTATGGTACTATCTTAAGCCATCCTTATACCCAATTACTCTAATTTGTAAGTTATTCCTGATTCTTTCAACTAAAAATTAATTGCGACAACAATTAGATGAAATTTTATTAGGCCCTGAAAATATGCAAACAGAAGTAATTTTTTGAAAAAAATGCATAATTATCTAGACTCATTCCTAATTTTTTAATATTGAATGATATATTAAAATACCTAAGTAGTTACAATTGATGATATGTATCAATAAAAACATACAATATTCTCAAAGCACTTAAGGCAAACACAAATGAACCTCAACACAAAGTAGCCTGGTATAAATTTTGCACAAATGGAAAGTTTTTCTTTTTAAGGGATACTTCTAAATGGGAACTAATTAGCTTAGCAGAATCTTTTGAAAGTTGATGTTCTGATCAAAATAAACCTTGGCTTGTGTAAGCTTTTCCCATAAGAATTAACTTATATTTGTATGAAATGGTTGACATGTTGTGAAATAGCGAAGTGTCATGCACTTCCAAGATGAAAATGTTTAGGTTTTGATCAACTCTTGCACATTTTTAACTGCTATTTTTGTCAACACAACAATAGAATAACAACCACCTTTTTTGTCTTTAGTGTTACTGAGTTACAATTACATATAATTTTCAGAGTCCAAGAAGATGCACATTGAATATCATTGTATGGTGCAATATGTTGAAATTTAGTGAACTATTTTCTATTTAAAGAATGCTGTTTTTGTGATTAAATGATCTTTTGTTGCCCAGTACATGTTTTGGATTGTTCTAAATTGAAAAGACCATTTTATAAAGAAAGTAATTTTAGAAATATTCAGTAAAATTATAAAATTTTGTGACAATTATTTAGAGAAATTTGGATTTAAACGAAAATGTGCAAGCAATTATTATTTTACCTGGTCTTGAAACTGATATTGTGTCCATAAAAGCAATTGCTGTGATGTCACATGCCTTCTGCATCAAAGCTATTTCTACAGGACTCTTAAACAACCTCAATTTTTGTAGAAGTGGTTTCGGATTTTCCCACTGTTTATTACTTGTATCTTGCATGAAATTTTTTATAGAAGAATGAATATTTTTCTGTACTGGTGTTAGAAAATCATACCTAAAAATCACCAAACTATTAAAATTCAACATTAAAGAGGAGAAAATAAAATTTAATTTTGTTTTTTTATTTTAGCACACTGCTTTGTTGTTGTGAAACATAAAAGCAAATACTATATATACACCTCACATACTAAATAAATACCTACGGTTAGGTTAGGTTAGGTTAGGCACAGCTTGAGGATATTTTGATACAATCATTTTTGGAAAGATACAACACAAAAATTCCTATCATACATCATCCACAAAAAAGATTGCATGAATAAGAGTTGCAGTGGATTAAAAAGATGAAACTTGCTTATACAGATAACTGTTAAAGCTATGAAGCTTCTCACTAACAATTCCACCAATGAACTAGTAACGAATTGGATAGCTCATGCTCTTATTTAATTATGTTACTTTCTATTTTACATCAAACAAACTGCTTACCATAAATTTAGCTGTTTCTGAGATTTCTGGTAAGAATATATATACTTTTCAAACTCACTAATGGATAGACTTTCACTGACACCAAAAAAATTAGTAGCATCTTCTGGATGTGTTCTAGGCCCATCCCAGAGTTCTGCATGATCATCTTTGTCCCTGGTAAATAGTACCGTGGAATACTTTCCTCTTTCATCAATAGTTATTACTAAACAACAGTCAGGTTCCAAGCAGCCAGTCAAATAGAGGAATTCTGTATTTTGGCGGAAGACATATGGTATTTTATCAGACATGTACTGTTTTGAAGCAGCTGGTATAATCACCTACAATGCAATTTTACAGTTGTTGACACAAAATAAATTTATCCAATAATTTACCATGTGATTCTTTGTTTTTAAACTATTATTTACTGAAAACTTTGTTAGAGAATCTATAAACTTAGATCTTCTAGTTTGGTACTCATATTTGGTGATCATTGGAGTTACTTCTCCTTCATTCATAATATGTGGATGGGTATCATAAGTTGGTTGTCCCAGTACTTTCTTGGTGCATTTATTAACATCTTTACCTAATCTTGTAGCTTGGTTGCAGAAGCTTCTAAGACCTGAAATATAAACTAATAATAAAAGAAAATATAGATCAAATACAGACTTACCGTTTTTTAAGGACAACGATGATAATGAAAGCAATACACACATAGTTTAATTTAATATCACAGCACAGTTTTAGAAAAAAATGTTATGTTTATGATTTATACATTTTGGATTTTAGGTTAGGGTTAGATATTTGCGACATTCAGATTGAGGTAGACAACACAAAACGCATAACAATCATAAAACATAAAATACATTTTGTTTGTTATTACAAAAACAAATTCGATTGTGAAACACTTGGTAAAAGTACAAAAAAGGTAAAAGCTTTTCACAAGGCGGGATTTTAAATTATGTAAATATTCACTCAGTTTTGAAATAACACAATGACACTTTCCAATGATGAGTATTCTTTAAAATGGGGTACATTTCTCTAGTTTATGCAGTTGCGTCTAAAAGAATCTAGAAGGCTGGAAATACTAATGAATCAAAGCATATTCATGCTGGGGCCGAAAGAGAATTTATTCAGGAGGAAGAAACGCCACATGGACAATAATCTAAACATCTAAAAACTTAAGGGACCAAGTTTTAAAGTTGGAAGCTGTTCTTTTTATAGATCTGGCCTATGTAGTCAGGAGCAATCCTTACATTCTCCATAGGAAATTTATTGGTTTTTATGTAGGGCTCAGGACTTTTTGGAGTTTAATGAAAATACATGGTTTTGTACTATAAACGTCTTCCGATCTAGTGCCAAGGTGTGTCTTGCCTCAGGTAACGCGAAGGTTTTCCCGATGGTACGTATATGTGTGCCAAAAAATAGAAGATGGGATTATAAAGTAATGCATGGAATGAAACAAAATATGAGATGAAAGAAAGACGGAGGACAGACTTTGACAAATTTGGAGAACAGCGAAATTAATATATCTCTGTTGTCGTTACCGCATTACTGAGTACCCTGATTTTCCCTAATAGACTACAAGCACATAGGGGGTCATTTGACCCAACATTAAGTATATATAAATCAATACTACAATATGTAATAACAACTTTATAAACTATGTCGCCAATTCTTATCGGTACTCAAAGCATCGGAGTTCAAATAAAGGGTTGCGACTTTTATTTATCACCCCTGTCCCATCCCAAAATGTAATGGGGAAACATTTTTCTGAAAATCAAAGATTGTCCCTGCTACTGGTACCAATAATTTTGTACTGCATTAGAACTCATATTTACAAGGATAGGTCAATGATTTTACCAACTAACGCCACCAAATTCATTTTAATAGTCCGCGAAACATATTATTATTGGCACCTAAAATTATCTAGACTTTTCGATAAGTTCTCGCAGGGTCAGTATTTGTTTTTTATTTTTCCTTGTACAAAACCTTATGTAAGCTCACTCATTTACTTTTAAGTTTTTACTTTTAGTCGAACACTTGAAAAACCAGGTGTTTAATGATAAGGTAAAAATGAAATATTAGGTACATGTAAACAATAACCACTTACAAATACTTCCTAAATCATTAGGAAAAACAGATTAATTAGAATAGATTAGATACCTGCGTAATGATTTACTAATCGGATTGAATTAATTCTCCCGTATTACTTATTTTTCGGTAAAATTACGTAAATAAGTAATTAGGTCTTTCCAATATCTGTAAAAATATATTAAGTTCTCTAAAAATAATAATATTAGTAAAAATTATTTGTATAATTTTTTCAATGGCAAATAATTTAATAAAAATTCAAATCATCATCATAAGGGGCTTGACAATCCGTTGTAGATCTTGGCCTGCTCACAAAAAAGTCGCTACTCCTGTCGATTCCTGGCAACTTTCCTCCATCTTCTGACCCTAGGTCTTCTTCCACCTCATCAATCCATCTCCTTCGTGGTCGTCCTCTACGTATTGGGTTCTCTGGTTTTAAAAATGTTAATCCCTTCGTGTATTCGTGATCTGACATCCTAGCAATGTGTCGAGCCCCTTAAGTCTTTGCACTTTAACGGATTTCACAATATCTGGATTGGTGTATAACTGATATACTTAGCTCAAAGTTGTATTTTCGATGTCATAGCCCATTTCCGGCTCCAAAAATCTTTCTAAGAAGTTTTCTCTCAAAAATACCAACAAGTCTTTCATCATTTTGAAATAATAAGTCCACGTTTCAGCCCCATATATCAAAACCGGTCTTATTAAGGTCTTGTATATTTTGAGCTTTACTGCACGTGTTATATTTTTATTTTTAAACTTAAGAGGTTGCTGGTTAAATGATATTAGATAAATAATAATGAAGAAAAAATGCAATATTTTGTTTGTAAATAAACTAGCGGAAAATAGCAACTATCAATTGTCAATAAATTACAAAATTAACTGGTCTTACTCATTATTGTTGTCTGTACAAAGAATGTAGACTTACCCTTTGGTTCTATTGATGTATTCGTAACAGGCTGAAGAGTTGGTCGCGATGCATCACGACGCCGAGGCTAATAACACGAGACCGATCAATGGTGCGTTTCGTTCGCTGTCTTAGGGTGAAGTCAGAAAAGAACCCTCTGGCCACACTTCGAAGCGGTTGGTAGGAAGAGGGTACATCACTCTATTGTATTGTGATTTTGAATGCGATAATTTAAGCTAATTGTCACGGTAATACGAAACTTTACACTTGTTTCTATTTATGTGACCCGAAATACAAAAGAGAAAGCCAAATTCCCCGTACTTAAAACATAATAAATGAGATAGCCAGTTTAAGTTTTACGAAATAACAGGAAGCAATATATTTTAACAAAGTCGTTAAAATACAACATTGAATTAGATCACATTACAGTATCGGAACATAAAAATATTAAATGTAAAAATATGAAACAAAATAATACATACTTTCCCAAACACTATTGCTATGCATCTTTTTTTCGTCGTTTGTCATGTTTATTCACGAAATTGGGTTGAAAATTTTTCAAGGTATCAACGGGATGATGTTAAGGTAGTAAAATGTTTGATATATCTAAGGCAAACCCTTAGGCAGGAGATAAAAGATTTAATAATTTAATCATATAGTTAATAAAACCATTATTAGAATAGTATGTTATAGATGTGAGAAATGGATTCCAGAAGAAAAAAGTTAAAAGTTTTTAAAACGAAAATTTTAAAGGTCTTTGAACCGAGCCATGACATTTACCAACTGTTCAAAAAACACTTGAGTCTCTTAGAATTCATTAGGCTCCAAAAACTTCAATGGCTTGGTCATGTAGTGAAGATGGATGATGACAGTTTGCCAAAAAGAGCCTTAAGCAATATAATACTAGGCAAAAGAGTAAATACCACAGAGAAGAGTGGAGAGACAAGTGGTTGTGAATGCACAAAAGCTGATGGGCATCAAAACTAGGTGGAAATATAATAATTAGCTATCATCAAGTGTCTTGTATTAAACAGGTTTACAATTATATTATGCTTAATATCTTTGACAATCAATTTCATTCATATGCAACCTGAAAAATTAGATTACAAGCTTGAAACAAAGTAAAATGTTTAATATTTTTATTTATTATGTGTATAATTATACACTAAAATAAATATATTTGTATATATTTATCTTTGTGTATATTTATAAATAATACACTAAATTTGTAAACACAAAATACACATTTATCTTGTTTGCTATTTTAATTGTTCTCAAGGTTCACTTGACAAACAAAAAACAATTACAATAAAATGTTTCTTAAACAGTCTATGATAAAATAAAAAAAAAACAATACATATGATGAATCTCACAGTATTTCACATTAACCTTTAATTAAACTATAAATGTGAAATCTTCAGTTTTACATTTGACAACTTTGCATGAAGCTTCGTAAAGAGATTTGCAAGCTGTTAAGTCATTGACGATATATCAATATATCAGCCTTGGCTCATTTTAATGGTAAACTAGACCTCAATTTTGGAAAGAATTCTTCACTTCCAGTTGCATTTGCAGATAGTAAACTAGCCTTAACAATGTTTACTAAATATATGGCACAGCTTCACAATGGTACGAAAATAACATTCAATTCTGTATCACCTGGTTTAGTACTGAACACAAGTCAAATATCAAATTATTCTAATTTAGGAACTTCTTTTTTAACGAAATTTGCTGTTCCGGTTTGGCTGTGGTAATTTTTGAAAACGCCCTACCAGGGTAGCCAAACTGTCATTTATCTTGGTGTGGAACCCAAATTACACAGAGTATCAGGCTGCTGCTTTAGCGACCGTGAAATTAGAGAGCCCACAGATATCGTCAACGACTTTAATTAAACATTATTAAAGTTTGATTTATCTATCACAGTTTTATTTATATTTATCACATTTATTTGGCTACATGTTAAACTATTTTTTCATTGGTTTATCATGTTCCTACAATGCATTTTTTGAGGGTTAAACATTTTTATTTATTTATTTTAAATACTCTAATATTTTTGCTATTAGTTTTTTATATATTCCTTTAAGGATCCATAAATTATTTGTATTAACTTTGTCTCTAACATATACCAGGTGATTTTAAATTATTTTTGTGATTCCTCCAAAATTGGTCTTCAGAAGACAGTTTTATTTTTAAATTGCATTGTAATGAATATTATATTACACATAATTGAAACAAAAACAAGGCCAACTATGTGATCAAAACAATTTTAATAATCTCAATAATATAACTATTGACACCATAAATCATTTACAAATTAAACATATAAAAATATATCTATATAAAATAACTTTAGAACTGGCTGAAAATTTTAGCTTCTTGCATCATTAACAGTACTTGGAACTCTTACTTCTAAACCATCTAGACTTTCTGTCAATATAATTTGACAACCTAATCTGGAAGTATCTGTTAGGTCGTAAGCTAAGTCCAGCATATCTAGCTCCTCATCAGTTGCTTTTTTTGGTAGGGAATCAAAGTCTTCTTGCTTAAAAATGAGGTGGCAAGTTGAACAGGTCAAGGTACCTTCACATGCCCCAAAACCATCTATATCTATGTTATTATTTAATACAACATCCAGTAGGTTATCACCCACCTTTCCCTTGGCTTTTATCTTATCTCCATTAGCTTTTATAAATGTAACCTCCACTCTGAAATTAAAAAAAGATTATCAATTAAAATTATCTACCTACAGCATTTTAATTAGATGCATTCCTATACTATCAGATAAAGATTGGTTGATATCATTAACTCAGTTTACTTTGTAATAATTTTAGTATTAAATATATTATCTGAATATTTTGAATATAAATTAAAAATCACAAAATTCTGGTCCTTCTTATGTATTTATTTTACCACGCTGAAATTTATTTACCACCCTTTTTAACATAAAACCAAAGAATATAGACGCTAAACATCTATATTCTTTGATAAAACATTACAAATAGAACATGATACATACACACATGAAACTTTTGGGATAAACTAGTAAATCTAAAGAAGACATTAAAATGATTAGATACAGAATACTGCAATATATAACAGAATTAAGTAATTTATGTAAAAACATAATAGAAATGTGTACTTACTGTTTTTTACTTAATTCTGGTTGTCCTACAGATAGCAGCCTTACATTGTTTTTAATTACATGTCTATTTAAATATCTTGTCAAGATCGCACTTTTCTTTAAAAACGCATTAAGAGCCATTTGGGGAGTTGTATATTATTTTACTGATTATATCAAATCTCAAACAATTAGGTGGAACATAATAACACGACTGTTATGTAACTATATTTGTAAATTATGACGCTATATGTTGTAACCACAAAATAAAAGTAAAATTACTTAATACTCTCACCAAATTAACTTTCTCTTACTTTGAAGATTCACGGAGATAAACTGACGAGACGAGTGTGTGTTACATTCTTTTCTATTTATAATTTATTTTGATTTAATTTTAATGACATCACCTTTGTGTTTGAGCAGTGTTGTTAACTCCAAAACTGAATATTTCCGTAAGAGGCGCTTCAAAAATCCGTAGAAATCCGTAGAAACAGAAACATAGCAATTTGTATGTGTGTCTCAGCCACAATGCCCACAATATGACGAACGACGATGCAACACTGACTGCATACATTGAGGGATCAATTCAATTGAAAATTTAAATGGAAAAAATGTATGCTACATGACTCGAGGTGTAGGGTGTTTCAATAATTTACTAAGTACATACTTGTTTATGCAACAAATTTATTTGACAAAATATATCTTAAACAGAAACATTCATATTCCAAAAAAATAAAAAACCAGATATAAAAAATATACAGAAAAATATACTAAATAAAAAATATACAGAAAAAACAAATACCTATCTAACCGAATAAAAGCAACAATTAATCTATTAAGCCTTATCCTCTTCCTCGGATGATGACAATACTTTTTTATGATCGTATAAAATTTTACTTTCCATATTAATAATGACATTTTTATCTATTGTTTAAATAAAATATGTTTTGTCTGCACCGTTAAAGTAGATCTCGTATTTATGTTAAGGCGGGGAGTCCCCAAGGTAAATCTCAGCATTCCATCTGAGATCACTGTTATTCCCCTAAGCGCCGGGGATTCACCTGTTACGAAAATTGAAATTCATCCCTACTCCTACTATTACACTACAAGTAGAGTTCTTTTTCACGGCATTACAGAGAACGAGGACTAGATGTCAATTCATTATTTGATTAATATTTCTATTTCTGTAAAAAGCTAAGAGTAAAAATTCTATTTTTATAAAAAGCTAAGAGTAAAAAATCCCAATTTTATTCTTGATTGCTTCAGCTGAAAAATCCGTAGAAATGTGATCGATATCCGAAAATCCTAAATAATTTCGAAAATCCGTAGATCTACAGATAAATCCGTAGAGTTAACAACACTGTGTTTGAGTTCTGTGTCATGTTTGAGTGGTCATTTTTTTTAATCTTCCTTGTCAAAAGTTACAGAACACCAAAAAAATTCATTATCACCAAAAATTCAAAGAATTCATCAAAACATCGACTTAGAATCGATTCTATCTCGATGCATCAAATCTTACCAATGACGTATAAATGTATTTTACATATAATTTATTGTACGTCATTCAAGCTTGTCCTTATGAACTATTAATACTGAGAAGTAGGAATTGTTATGTTGTAGGTTCCAAAAAAGAATCTGTCAAAATATGCCTCAGCTAAGCGAATGGAGTAACAATTTTTTAACGTCTATGGAAATTCAAGCCGGAATTTTTTTTAAACGATTTCCGAAATGGAAATCGAAACGTAATTACAATATAATAAAATGTAATTTTTAATACAATCAACTGTGGCTTAATCCCATATAAACACAATATTTACCTTGACATACGGCACGAACACTGTTCTGTTGTATTTAAATTTTTATGCGAATTTACTGACATGAACACATCCGGATATATGTCATCAGTATTGGTATCACTGGATAAAAATGTCAATTCAGTTGGCAAAATTACAAAGTGTCAACTGTCACTCTTTTTCTCAAGACAGCGAGTGCAGTGCACGTGTTGACTAAAACTAGGT
The DNA here is from genome assembly GCA_918026665.1 of Diabrotica balteata. Classification (NCBI taxonomy): domain Eukaryota; kingdom Metazoa; phylum Arthropoda; class Insecta; order Coleoptera; family Chrysomelidae; genus Diabrotica; species Diabrotica balteata. The sequence goes on along the minus strand of OU898281.1, from coordinate 11,562,792 downwards.
ATATTTTTTTATTAAATTTTATTATAAACTAGTAAATTATAGCAGAAAGTTTTAGTATTTTCGTGCATTATTTGTTTAAGGTTCCAATAAGTAACCCACAGCAATGGCCAAGCGTACAAAGAAGGTCGGAATCACTGGTAAATACGGTACCCGTTATGGTGCTTCCTTGCGTAAAATGGTGAAAAAAATGGAAATCACCCAACACGCCAAATACTCCTGCAGCTTTTGCGGCAAAGAAGCCATGAAGAGGAGTTGTGTTGGAATCTGGTCCTGCAAAAGGTGTAAGAGGGTTGTTGCTGGAGGTGCATGGGTGTATTCAACGACAGCCGCTGCATCAGTTAGATCTGCTGTAAGGCGTCTTAGGGAAGTTAAAGAACAGTAATTTTGTAAGTTAAATACATTAATAAAAAAATAAAAACCATTTGTTTTAGTTTTATATTTGACAATCTCCTACCTTCCATAGTTTTAGGCCAATTATTAATATTGTTTCATATAAGGAAAGACCCAAATTGATTTAATAATCCTTCAGAATTACCAAAACCCCTTCAAATGAAGTTAACAAATTCAATCAACAAATTCAATATTGTCTTGCCAAATTTATATTCACAGTACATACACAAAAAAAAGACAATAGTATACAAGAGATAAAATAAAAAGAATTGCAAGGATATATGAACTGAATGGTGTTATGCAATAATAGTCTAAGCCACATATATATGGTTCAGAGTAAATGAGCATAATGTATCTACCTACTTTAAAAAATTCACTGATGGAGAAAGCTTTATTTTCACATTTTTATGTTTCAATAATTACGGGCTACCTTAAAAATATACAAAAGCAAAATAAGTAAAAACAGTTAATTGCAAAAATTAAAGCGTCTTAAGACAGTTTTTGCAAAATTGTAAAAAACAAGTTGGTCATTTTGCAATAACTGTATAATCCTCGGAAATGGTAAATACATAGAAAACAACTTCGTTCATTACTAATAGTAAATAACTGTTGCTGATTGAATTCCTGCTTGATCAATCTCAAAATCAGGATTTAACCCAAATCTTATACAAAAATCCATGGCATGGCATCTTGGGGAATTAACTTGGACAAATCTTTTAGGTCCTTTATTTTTTAGCAGACAAGTGGCTTGCCATTTGGCCAAAAGGAAGGCAACTCTACATTCTTTAAAACAGGTTTTCTACCTTTACCTGGTTTTCAAAATTTAACTCCGAAAATTGTTGATCTCACATGTTTTTTAATGTACAAAACTGTATGACTTTCCTTTGTAATATGTATTACATGTGTTTTTAGAGCCAATTAATAACATCCTTATATTAACACTAGCTTAGATATTCTTGTCTGCCCCCCAACAGTAATCACACCATAGAATTAATTTCTGTACAGATGCTTTATATTTTCATTAATACATTTACACAGACATGAACTGACTTCTTGTGTTCCCTGCCTGCCTCTTGCCCTGTAAGTAAATTTAATTGTCTTATGTAAAATGCGACTCTAGTCATTATTTTTGGTAAGAAGAGTTTCTTGGAGATCAAAAATCATGGTCGCGGTGTTTCATCCTCTTGCGCGCATATAGATCAGCCTTCATTTAGTCCTTAACTCATGTGCAATTACTGTTTAAATGGAATAAGCACTATTAAAGGTTAAGGTATGTTTATTGACATTTCAATTCCACTTCGGAAATCGTTCTCAAAATACAAACAGTAAATTAAACAAATTTTGTTTAATTTACTAATGTTTAATATAATTTTAATTTTTTCCGAAGTGGAAATTGAGAACGCCAATAAATTGTACTTTAACCTTGAATTGAGGCTTATTCCCAATTAAATAGTAATTACTTTTAAATGCCACGAGAAATAGATGCAGAACAATATTAAGAAACTCATGTTGCAATTCCAAGATGTTTCCTGATGATTTCTTTCTAGATTCTCCTTTATTTTACTCTATTTGCATCTTAATATTTCAATTCTTTCTTTATTAATAGTATTTTTTCCACCATTATTTATTCCCCTTTTATCTTTAATATTACTTTTTATTTGATCTAAGGCTACACAGATTCTATTATGGTGATCTGAAGTGGGTTCTTGCGAAACATATTTTCGGTTACAGTTTGCAAACTTTTTTCTGTCTGGTCTGATTGATTTAGTGTTTTTCTTGATCTTCCGCGTTTCTTTATGCCCTCAGTTTTTGTTATATTTAAATACATTTTCATATCCTCTTGGCCTCTCGTTTCTTCTGCAGAACCAGTTTCCTCGGATTCAGGAAAATATTCAATGCCACAGGACTGGTTATGGCTTATCAAAACCATTTCAGCAGATATATTTACTGAGTACTACAGGAATACTTGTTTCTTGTTCTCGAGGATCAGTGGTCAATGCTTGTTGAAATTTTTGAATCCCTGGTTCGCTACTAGCTTTCCTCTTGAAATATCCATTCTCTAAAATAAAATATAGTATTAGGCACTCACCTAAAACATCCACTTTTAGGGTATCCAGCCTAGAGTCTTTTCCAGTTCCTCAGAAAAGCTACCCCAAATGGCTTTCTTTAGATTCCAACGTGGGCGAGGGATGGATGTGATTATAGGAATCTAGGTTCTCGCCTCTAAGATCACTGGACGGTGTTGGCTTGGTGGGAAGTCGTCCATTACTTTTCGAGAGGTTGCCGTTTTTTTAGTAGAGACAAAACATAGGTCAGGATTGTACTCCTTTTTCCATGCTGCTGACATGAATGTAGGTCGGTCTTTGGCGTCAACTTTAGTGATAGATGTTGCTTCCTCCGCCCATTTTACTAGTGCATTTCCATTGCTGATTGCATTTTTTATATTTCCACTGCTCATGGCGACTGTTGTAGTCTCCCACATATATTGAGGGTGCAGATGTGTGTCGATGACTTGAGCTGGCCAGGATATAGCCAGTGGTTTGTAGGTGTTAGTAACAGTGATGGAAGATGAACTATAAACCAATTTGCTGCAGTGCAACAGTTTATAACAACAAACAGCTTCTGAAAAAAAGATCTCAAAAATTTTCGCACACATCTGGACGTCGAGAGTAGTAAAACTTTTTGCATTTTTTTATATAGATGTTCATTCAGAGCTTTTTTATGTTTTCTAAGAGGTTCTTCGGAATGACTCCAAATAATAGAGAGAATAATGGGTATTGTCCGAGTACTTGTACTCGATTGTGTTTCTATTGATTCGTCTGTACTTGGGCTTCATATTCCTGTCTAAGGGATGGCATCATAATTATCCATTAGTGGAATTGAAAATTATATTATTATATTATAAATTAATTTAAAAAAAGATTTAAAATACACTGAGGTGCAAAATTAAATAAACACATAGATTTTTCAAAAAAACTGGCGTTTAAAAAAGTTTAAGATGTTCCAATTGGTTATATATAATTAAACAAAATTTAAAAGTCAAATTTATTACAACTCAAGAATGTTATACAGAAAAAAACAATAAACAATTCAAAAAATTTGAAAATGTGCAAAGAAACATTTTTTTTTAATATAAACATTTTTTATGGAAAACGATATTTAGTAGAGTGTATTACCTCCACGAATCCTAATTATAGCTCTCATTCGTTGAGGTATACTTCGGATTAAGGCAGCAAAGTCTGCTTGAGGGATTTGCTCCCATTCGTCACGAACTGTTTGCTCCAAATCATTCATGGTTTCAAACTCACCATGGTTACGTCGTCCAGAATATCCCATGCATGCTCTATTGAATTTAAGTCTGCACTTCTTGGAGACCATGGTAATAAACGAATCCAACTTCCTCCAAGTAATCCCGGTTTATTATTTTATATGTTTATTCTGGGCCTTATCCATATTCATTTAAGCATCTTCGAACGGTATAAACGAAAACTGTGTTTCTATGGACATGATTTAATCGTTGAACAAGTACTGGTGCTGATAATGTACGATCGCGTAACGCTTGTAACCCAACTTGGCTTGTGGTTCTTCGTCTACCTTGACCTGGCCTCCTGGTGTAGTGTTCTATTTCCGAAATATTTGTATTGCATTAAAGTCTGTACTTCGAGAAATTCCTAAAGCATTTGCGATGTAACGAATGCTCCGTCCACTATCCTGTAAAGCAACAGCTTGTGCTACTTCTTCTGGTGTCATATTTTTTTTAATGCAAGTTTTAAACAGGAGACAATACAAAAACCTACAACCGAACCTATAATCAGGTACAGTATCATCATCATCATTGGTGCTACAGCCCTATAAAAGAGCCTCGACCGTCCCAAGTCTATTACGCCAGTCAGTTCTATCCATTGCCAACTGTTGCCAGTTTGCTGCGCCTATTTTTCTACCATCCTCATCTACACCATCCTCCATCTGAGTTTTGGCCTACCCTACTTCTACTTCCCACAGGTTGTGACATAAGGATTCTTCTAGGAGGGTTGTTCTGCGGTGATCTTGCCAGATGTCCTGCCCATCTTAGTCTTCCTATTTTTATGAGAGATACTACGTCTTTACCACCAAATATATATTTATATCTGTGATATATCTCATAGTTGTACCTCCTTCTCCAAACACCATTTTCACAGATGCCACCGAATATTCTTCTCAGGATCCTTCGTTCAAATATAAGCAGGAGGTTTTCATCTGCCTTGGAAATGGTCCATGTCTCCGATCCATATGTCAACACTGGTTGTATAAGGGTTTTGTATATGGTTATTTTTGTTTTTTGGCTTAAGTTTCTGCTTCTCATATGTCTACTCAATCCAAAATAGCATTTGTTTGCTAGGATTATTCTTCGCTTGATTTCTTCCGTCATGACGTTCTCCTTGGTGATCAGGGAGCCTAAGTATGTAAATTTGTCCACCACTTCAAAGGTAGAGTTATCAACAGTGAATTGGTGGCCGATGTTTCTGGCTCTATTGTTGGGTGTTGATGCCATTATCTTAGTTTTCTCCTCATTTACTTGCAAGCCCATATTTTTTGAGGCATTTGACAAGGTGGTATACATTTCTTCTAGTTTGCGTGTTGTGCGGGCAACTAGGTCAACATCATCTGCATATGCCAAAATTTGGGATGATTTATTAAAAATGTTTCCTCTGTTGTCTATTTGGGCATCCCTGACCGCCTTTTCCAGAGCTATGTTGAAAAGGAGACACGCCAGCGCATCTCCCTGTCGCAGCCCAACATGCGTTTCAAATGCCTGTGATTGTTCGCCTGTATTTCGACTTTGCAAACAACTTTACGCATTGTAGCCTTAACCAATCTTATCAGTTTATCGGGATGTGAAATTCATCCATGGCTTCATACAATTTATTTCTTAGGACACTATCATAGGCCGATTTAAAATCTACGAAAAGATGGTATGTGTCGATATTGAATTCATTGGTTTTTTCCAGTATTTGCTTAGCACAAAGATCTGGTCTGTTGTTGATCGACCAGGCCTAAAACCACTTTGATATTCGCCAAGAAGCTCTGAATATGCACTCAGGCGACTATATAAAATACTCGAAAATATTTTGTATGCTGTATTAAGGAGGGTTATTCCCTATAGTTTCTACATTCCAATTGATCACCTTTTTGTGTAGCGGGCAAACGATCCCAATACACCACTCTTCCGGGATTTGTTCCTCATTCCAGGCTCTCAGTATGATTTTATATATATGGTTAGTAAGAGTAGCACCTCCATATTTAATAAGTTCCGGGTATACATCATTCATGAGATTTATTATTTTTTAGGTGTTTTATTGCATCTCGCACTTCTTGAATTGATGGAGGCTCCAATGGTGTATTGTTGCTTGCTCCTGGGGGTGGTTGATTTGGATCTTCTACTTCGATAGTAAGTAGTTCTTTATAGTGTTCCACCCACCTTTTCAATACTTCTTCTTTTGTATTGAGTATATGCCCTCCTTATCCTTACATAGTCCGATCCTTGGTTTAAATTCTTTTCTTGCATTATTCAGATTTTTATAGAATTTTCTTGTTTGATTTTCCTTTTTTAATGCCTCAAGTTCTTCTAATATTCTATTTTCATAAGTTCGCTTTTTTCTCCGATGGATCTTTATATTTTTGTTCTTTTTCTCGGGTTCTTCTTTGCTGCATCAGTTTATATGCATTGTTCTTTCTTCTTGTAATGTCCTCGCACTCAGCATCGAACCACTCATTGCGTGATGGTGGTCTTTGCGGCCCTAGAATGTTATTTGCTGCGTCTTTAATATAATTTTTACACATTTCCCATTGTTCACTAAAGTTATGTATTTGGTTTCGATATAGCTTTGAAACCTTTCTACCGTTTGCGGATTTTTGAGGTTTGGGTTCAATATTAAGGCGCCTTGTTTTGGTACTTCTCTCCTTCTTCGCATTTGAGATTCTATCCCGAATTCTTGTGCCAACTAGAAAATGATCCGAATCAATATGGTACAGTGATATAATAAACTTAATTAATACTAATCCACTATTTGACAGTAATAACAAAACGTATATGTAAAAGTGTTGTTGTTCACACAAAACATCTAAATAGGTTCAAACAAGAAAAAAAAGTTATCGCTAATAAGACATAAAATACAATTAAAAAAAATTAAATAAGTTTTGATCTAAACGCCAACAAAAAACAAAAAAATCTGAAGGTCCGGTTAATTTTGCACCCCAGTATCTAATTTTAAAATTAATCAATTATTAATTAATTGTAAAAATTAAATAATTGATTATAAAAAAAATAATTATTATCTAGATTTTTATCCGATCGACCCCCCTCTTAACTAGGCTGGATCCGCCGCTGTCTTTATGTTAATTATAGAGTGTACAAGTACCTGGGATGAAGGTGATGATATTTATTATTTATAGTAGGGTATATCGGAGAAACACGTTTTTCGGTGGTAACACCACGTAATTCACTTCTACTCTTTGGCACTTCGGAACTTCCAAGTCATAAACATTATAATCTCTAATTGATTTCCGGACAATACAGTGTAATGCCACCCAGATGTTTATCTACTGTAGGTATCTGGTTAATTGTCTGGGTTGGGGTGGCTTCTCACTTTCTCAGCATCCGGTATTACTTAAACTATTGAAATAAAGTCGGTTCGCTACATTTACGCGGGTTTCGGATTAAAATTTTTATTGTAAGTACCCAGTTTTAATTACCTGCTCTTTGGGGAAATATCAACTGGTTAAATGAAATGAAAAATAATCCATAACTTTTTTTAATTAAATAATAATGGAAAATCTTTTATATAAATGACAGTATAATAAGGAGAATTACTTCATTAATGGAGTCTAATGTGGCTAATATAAACCTAATAATAATTTTATATTACACTTCACACAGAAAATATGGTCTATGTATATTTGTTCCATGAAGAGAATTTCTAATGAAAAATAAAAAAATTTAACTTGCCAACAAAAATGAAAATCAGTCATTATCATCAAAAATAACATAATCGTCATCATCATCACTGTCATCACCATTGTTATTATGATTGGACTTATTTCGTTTATTTTATTTTCACGAGTCCACCAATCTTCTATTAGTTTCTCGCACTTGAATATATAGTTGCACCACACTTCTGGGAGTTACAATTATTGAAAGTGCCTTTCGCCAAGTTTCCCGAACTGCGTCGTCGCTATAACCGTTAGGCTCAATATGGTTGTCATAATATTGTTTTGCTATTCCCCATATATATTCGATGGGATTAAATTGGCAATGATACGGTGGCAGACGTAAAACTTGATGACCGTAACTTTCAATAATCTGATCCACAACAAAGGTTTTTGGTTTTGCGTGGATATTTGCCAAGCGTAATAATTCTGATTTTAAAATATGTTGTGTAAATGGTATATGTTCCTTTGTCAACCATTCTTTAATTTTATTAACAGTCCAAGAATTCGTTGGACTTTTGTTTAATACTTCAGAATGGCAAGGTGCATAATTGTCTAAAATAATTACGCTGGGCTCACTTAAACCTGGGAGAAGTTTTTCATGTAACCATTTTACAAACATGTCTGTGTTCATATTATCGTGATAATCACTTGATTTTGATATAGATGAAAATATTAAATCAGCACCTTCTATAAAACCCGATTTCCCTCCTGCATGTAAAATTATGTGTCGCTTCCCTTCTCCATCAGTATGTTTGATAGACTTTACGTTATCATCTTGCCATATTCTCTTGGTTGCACCCCTAGAAAATATCCGTGTTTCGTCTAAATATATAAAATTTGCCCTTTCTTCTTTTAATTTAGAATATTTTCTTAGAAAGTTAATTCTTTTATGCACAACAGAACTTCTTTCACAAAGGGCTTTTCTGTTATCCTCCTTTTGAAATTTGAAACCCAAATTATGTATCACTTGCCACAGACTTGTTCTGCCAATTTCGTCAAATTTTTTAATTCCGAGAGAATTGTATTTAAGGTTACATGTTCCTTGATGGCTCGCATTCGATAAATGGTATCACGAATTTCAAATTTTTTTCCATCTGGAATATCTTTCGTTTTCAATGATAGGCGAGTTTTTCGGTGATCTTCTTTCGGCCGTTCATTATTGCGACTTTGTAATACTCCTCTTAGTTTGGTTTCACTAATTCCTAGAGCATCACATATGCGTTGTTGAACAGACATTACCGATTTTAAAGGACCGCCATTTTCTTTTTCATCCGTAAAATACTTATGTATTAGACTATCTACATCTAACACACGTCTAGGCATTTTTAAATATTTCCGCCAAACATACAATGTCAACACTGGCAAAGAATCAATTCAACTGCAATATTGTAACAAATTTATACCTACCCTAATGTTATTTTAATGTATTTTAAAATATGACCATTAACGCAGTTTTTAACTAATTTTCTGGGAAGTCGTTTACTGCAACTGGTTATCAATGAGTCATTAGCATAATTTTGTTAATCCGAAACCCGCGTAAATATAGCGAACCGACTATAGATAGATATGCTACAATGTGTCAAATATTGCAAAATATGTATAAACAGTAAAATATGCAATTGTTATAAAACCCGGCCTATATTAGCAATAATATATGCTTCCTGTCGAGTATTTCCAATAAACACTTGACATTGAAAATAGCGCGATTTATTTTACCTCTAACGCCGCGAGATGTTTGTAGTAATAAAATTTTACGACTTCCTGTAATAGCTAGCACAAATTTTGTTTATTTATAATTATACCTTTAAAGAACTGAAAACTTAAGAGTATAGCAGAACACTGTATGTTCAATGCAGTAAGTTCAATAACGAAAGAGCAATATATGCAAGAGAGGTTATCTTAGGAGCACCCAATTTTATGACCGTAATAAGAAAGGTGGCGACGATATCATAATAGCGCTACAGCACCTTATAAAAGAAATATGGATACAGAAGTCCCTTCCCAGTGAGTGGAATATTGGAATACTTTGCACCATACACAAAAGGAGAGATATCTTTGAATGCTCTAACCATCGAGGAATTACACTCCAAAATGCAGCGTATAAAATATTCTCCAATATACTATGCCACCGTATGGCACCATATGCAGAGCGAATAATAGGACAATACCAGGCTGGTTTCAGAGGGGGTAAATCAACAATTCATCAGATTTCAACCCTGAGACAAATTCTAGAGAAAAAACTGGAATACAGTGTAGACACACACCACATATTTATAGACTACAAGGCAGCCTACGACTCTGTAAATAGAAGAGAATTGTTTAGAGCAATGATAGACCTAGGAGTACCAAATCAGTTGGTAAGTCTGACCAAACTAACCCTTGAAAAAGTTGAATGCAGAGTACGAATCCAGGGGGAACTCTCTGAACCTTTTAAAACAAATAACGAGCTACGTCAGGGAGACCCACTCTCCTGTATAGTATTCAATCTAGCTCTGGAAAAAGTAATACGTACGTCATAAATCACAACTACCGGTTCAATATATAACAAATCTGTGCAAATCCTAGCATATGCTGATGATATCAATATTGTTTAGAGAACGGAAAACTCAGCACGAGAGGCGTACGTAGCACTAAAGGAAGCGGCTACAAAAATGGGTTTAATAATAAACACCAATAAAACGAAATACATGAAAATAGGTACGTAACCACAAATAGTACGGCCACTTGTTATAGAAAACGACGTCATCGCAGCAGTTAACGAATTTGTATACCTGGGAACGCTCGTCAATACTGAAAATGACACTACCTCACGAGATAAACCGCAGAATTTGCACGACTAATACATGCTATTTTGGGCTTAATCTCCTTTTTAAATCTACAGTTATATCAAGAAATACAAAAGTAAAACTCTACAAAACAATAATACGCCCAATTCTAACATATGGTTCAGAAACCTGGACTTTAACAAAAAGCAATGAAAACATGTTATGATGTTTCGAAAGAAAAATACTAAGGCGAATCTATGAAGCGGTGAATGAAAATGGTGTCTGGAGAAGGCGATACAACTTCGAATTCTATAGAATATACCAGGAACCAGATATCGTAAAACATATAGGACGCCTGAGTTGGGTAGGCCATGTAATGTAGATGGAGCAAACCGACCCAGCTAGAAAAACGCTCCTTGATAGACCTATTGGTCAAAGAAGAAGAGGAAGACCCAGAACAAGATTCCTAGCTAACATAGACCAAGATATGGAAATATGGAAATACGTGCTTGGCGTAGGAAGGCGATGGATAGGGACGACTGGAAGAGAATTCTTGGGGAGGCTAGGACCCACACACGGCTGTGAAGCCAAAATGATGATGATGAATAAGAAAGGGGGAAAATTAAATAAGTGCTGGAGGCTGTAGCAAAAATCGTTAAGAGATTTTATAGAGAGAGAGAGAGAGAGAGAGAGAGAGAGAGAGAGAGAGAGAGAGAGAGAGAGAGAGAGAAAGAGAGAGAGAGAGAGACAACAGGGGTAAATTTAAATAACAGAGAGAAAAGGAAAAGAGAAGAGACAGTATGGCTGCGCGTGCAAGAGGACGGTCTGGAAAGACGGGAACGCGTAAGCCGAGAGTGGTTTTAGTTGGTAGGCATTGTACCATGAATGCATCCGAGGGACACATCCCCAAAAGGGGAATTGCGATCGGATGTACTCCGTCTACTCTGAATCCAACTTACTCGAGGTACGATTCACCTGATATGGTGTTTAGAAGATTCCCACTCAAATACAAAAAGAATCTTCCTCTATAATGTTGTAGTTATTTTTTTGAAATTTCTCGTTTATTGGTTTTTTTTTTATATATATTTGTCCTCTTTTAAGTAATATATTTTATAATGAAGCTCCTGTTTCGAATTTGTTGTGTGTGTGGTTTAATTTCATTTATTTTTCCTTATCTGTCTGCATAGAAAATTGTTTTACTAATTACAAGATAGTGATCTTATCCACAACCTCTTTTAACTCTAATATCAACCTCCGGGCACCTATTTTTATTTTTTAGTAAATTTAACTTTTATATGCAAATAATAATAGTTAACAGATTTACTCATTTGTTATATTCGCTTATAAACTGTGTGTCATTATAGAATACATAAAATTTAATTAAAGTTGAAATTATTAATTAAATGAAAATACTGTAGAATACCGACTGATTTTCCCGCCCTGTATAGTCTTCTATTTTTTCAAATGCGAAAAAGAAGAATTTTAAATTTGCAAGTACTTCAGTTCAATCGAGTTGACATATATATGTCAACAATTTGGAATTTGGCGCAATTAAGTCAACGAAGTCAAAGTCAACAGTATGAAACAGACCATTTTTAAAAATACGAATTAACGAATTTTACCCATAAATAAATAAAAAGATACTGTGTTGGTCAATATATGCAAGTGTATAACAAAAATACCAGTGTTTTACAGTGCGTAGTGCTAAGTTAAAGTCTTGTACTTTTTTCCATTTGGACATTATACAAGTTTATTGTAGTTTTTTTTTATAAAAATTAAATTTGACCTTTGAAAACTTTCATAAACTTTAGTGAAAATTTGAATTTAAAAATGATTCTCGAGGACATGGAATGTTTTCTTCCAAACGACTGGGAACCCATGAATTTAAGAAAGGAAAAATTCAGAATTGTATGTCTCCATCCTAAAAGTAAGGAATACGACATGGTGCACACTTATTTTATAGAAAATACTTCAGAGCGTTTTTATAGAGCAATACAAGGTATTTATAAAATACAAAATCCATTTTTATATACAAAGTTTATGCTAAAGGCACATGAATATGAACAAAGAGGTAGCTATGCTGCTGAAAGATTATTCCATGATACTGCTCAGGAGAATAATGAGTCTATAGCAAGTTATAACTTTGACTGGCGTTACGGCGAACGTATGAAGTTTGGTCCAGGTGTTTATTTTTCAAAAGATGCTCATTTGGCGAACAAACATTCATCTAAGAACAATGGTAAATTTAGATCTGTATTCATAGCAAAAGTGCTGATACAGAATGTCCAGGATGTTGACGGAGATATATTTTTACCTGATTTGGGGTATGATACTGTTCTTTGTCACCATAGGGAGACCTATGTGAAATATTTTGATGGGGATTATTATCCTGAGTATATGATTGACTATGTGTGTCGTTAAGTTTATTTTTTACTTGTATTACAAACCAATGAAGAGTATATTTTAGATATTTTGCTAAATTTTCTAGCTTCAGAACAGTATTGGTAGGTATAGTCAGTAAAGGAACATTGGGTATTATCACTCAACAAACAAGAAATTATAAAAGTATACTTTTCAGTGATTTGTTTATTAGTAATGTACACTGCATATTTTTATTACTTTGTTTTTTATAAGTTTAAACTGTTTATGTTGATTTTCTTTGTTTGAATTTTATTTTTTAAGTTTTTTAAACCTTTTCTTTTAGTGAAGTTCATCAATACTAGTTTGTATGTATAGTTACATAATATACTCTAAATAAGGAAAAAGATCTTGTGAAATATCAGTTTGCTTGTAGGGATGGCAAGAACCAAAAGAATTGAGATCTTTTTATTTGATTTATGCAGAGAAAAAATGTAGGCGAACTAAATAATTAAAAATTAGAAAGAATCTTCTAGACTTCTTGTATAGCCTACATTTATGCAAGCAATGTGCAAGCCTACATTTCTTGATCTTTAAAAATGTTTCTAAATTCTAATTTGTATTAATCCCCATAGGCAAACTGAACTGTAGTCTAGGTGGGATCTGTCGAAGAAAGGAGTCTATTTTTTGTTTGAATCACTTCAGGATGTACCTTGTATCAATAATCACAAAATGTGCCAGTCACAAGCCTTGTGCTTAATTAATTTTTGCACCCATAACTTGAGAGATATTGCTCCTACAAAAAAATTTATAGAAGGTAAAAGTTTCGTTTTTAAATTTTACATAATATTTGACTAGCTCGAAATTGAAAATTTAATGTTTATTGTTTAAAAAATAGCGATAGTTTAAAAAAAGTGCCAAAAAGCCTTTTTCTATATTCAGATTGCAGAATATAGGCCTCTCCTAATTCTCGCCATTCATCTCTGTTGTTTGTAAGATGTTTCCACATTGGTCCTGCAGTTTTTTTAATATCGTCGCTCCAGCACATTTTGCGATCTTGTTAGTGATCTTTTGGCTTCATATAGCCGCCAATTCCCAATTTCTGTATTCCATCGGCCATTCTTAAGACATTTCGTTATGTCCAGCCCATTTCCATTTCAATTTAGCTGCCTGTTCGACAGCATCTTTGACTCTTGTTCTATTACGACTGTTGTCATTGGTTCTATGGTCTTTGAGTGAGATACTCAGCATCAGTTGTTCCATACTCTCTGAGTTTTTCTGATCTTCTCCATGTTTATTTTAGTGAATGTCCAGGTTTGAGCTCCATATGTAAGTACAGGTAGGATACAGGAATTAAACACTTTGGTTCGCAGTCTTTGAGGTATATTTTTATTTTTAAGTAAGTATGAGAGTCTTCCAAATGCTGCCCATCCCATTTTTACACTTCTGCTTATTTCGGTAGTCTGATTTTCATTGCTTACCAGATGATGACCCATATACCAGACTTGACCCAGATATGTATATTAGTCTACATGTTCTATCTCTGTCCCTTGGATGTTTATCATAGGTTTGTCATCTTTGTTTGGCATTAGTTTAGTTTTGCTGAAATTCATTTTCAGTCCTTTTTTTAGGGATTCTGTATGTAGCTCTTCAATCACGGTATTCAGTGCATTCCACATGTCAGATAAAGATATCTTCTAGGGCAGCTATAAATAATTTTGGAGATATTGTGTCTCATTGTCTTACGCCTTGGTTGATTTTTACTGGTCATATTTCGATGCTATTACCCAACGTCACTATCATTTCAGCTTGATCATAAACATTATGTATTAATATTCTGTACCTGGAGTCGATCCAGTTGTTGACTAATGCTTCTATTGCCCACAGTTCTATGATGTTAAAAGCTTTTTCATAATCTATAAAAGCCAGACATAATGGGAGATTGTATTCTTTAGTATTTTCTATTAGGATTTTCAAAGTATATAGATGATCACAGGTGCTGTACCCTTTTCTAAATCCGTCTTGTTCTACTGGTTGATATCCGTCAAATTTAATTGCTAACCTGTTTGTAATAATCTTTGTAAAGTTGTGAAAGAAGTGAAATTAGTCAATAATTTTTCAGGTATGTGGTGTCTCCCTTATTATTTATTAATATTGTTTTATAGGTATTCCATTGTTTGGGTATGTTGCCTTAGAATAGACATTTATTACATAGTATTTGTAGATATGTGATGATTTCTTCTCCGCCTTCCTTCAGCATTTCTGCTAGGATTCCATCGCTTCCAGGAGCTTTATTCTTTTTATTTCTTTTAAATGAAACTTTTACCTTTTATAATTTTTTTTCATAGGAGCAATATATCTTGAGTTATAGTCGAAAATATGTGCACAAAAAGCAAACATTTTTGATTTTGTTCAATAAAAAATTAAGCACAAGGTACATCCTGAAGTGATTCCAGCAAAAAATAGACTCATAGAAAATGACCAATTCAAAACAGATCCCATCTGAACTACTGGCGAACTAGTGTTAGATAAGTTTATTATTATATTCCTTAGCATTGTTTTAATCATTTTTGAACAAAAATTGATGAAAGCTCTTGACATAAAAATCGCTTTGATTATTAGAGAGATGTTTCATTGACACTTTGTTGATATTCTGTATTTACTGCTGAACATAGAATTCTTTGATCACTTGTAAATTTCTATCATTCGACAAGCATATTCATTAATATTATCATAATGCCTAGATCACAGCCCTTGAATAATCACAGCCTCGATCTTTACTTTATTTGTTTTTTGCACTACAATTCCTGGATTTTCCTCATTTGCTGGAAATGAAGTTTTTTGTTTTTCTAAAAGAAACATGAAAATTTTGTATTTTAATATAATTGGAATAAAATCAGTAGCTGATCTTTGAATTTTTCGCTTCATTGGTTCTAGTGATATAGTGAGTTTCATGTTCTAAATTCAGAGTAATTTTCTGTTATCACAACTACATTACTCTAATCTTCATTTTTGTCAAACTGATGCAACACCTCATCTCCATTATCTTCAAATTCTTTAACCATCTTTCCCAAACTTTTGGCCATTCTACTTGCCATTATATGTTACTAATTCACAAAAAATATAAATATACACAATACAAAAATAATTACTTAACTAATTACTAGCCTAATCAGTCTTCTTCACTTCTTCAGCATTTCTAATGAACTGACAATAAGGAATATATGCAGTCTTATGAAGCAACCATGCAAAAAAGAAATGCAAACACAGTTTATTAATGTTTGGAATACAAACAGACATTCATATTGTAACTCTTGTGTAAATATTTTGCTCTTTCACTTCTCCAATATATTTTTAAAATTCTCCATTGGAAACCATTCATGAATTCTTTGTTTGTCTATGTTTCTCTTCAATATGTTATCAGTAACCCTATTACCGTTTTATACCCAGTCATTTTTTTATTTTCTTCGTTGACGTTACCCCCTGGCGATTGCTCTTAGAGGTATGAAAGTATCATATATTCATGTATCCTAGATACATGAAAGTATTCACATCTAATTCCCTACTATCAAGTATTAATCTAGATGAGACATATTTTTCATTTTTTTTTTAAATGATATTTACTTCAATCTTATTTTCACTACAAATACCCTTAATGATGAAAAGCTTCATTAAATGACTCTACAGACCTTGCGATGATGTTGATGTCACCTATGTATCCGATCACATTTACAGATACATTAAAAATTGTGTCATTTCTATTAATCTGGGTCTGCCAAATTACTTTTTCCAGTGCAAGTTTGAATCAACTTCACCAAGGGGACAGAATACCCCCTGTTTTAGTTCATTTTTGCACTAAAAGGGCATTGAAATGTCATTCTTGATTCTATATGTACTTTTGAGTGATCATTCTATTAGCTGAACAAGCTAAAGTGATTTTTGAAATTCCACTGTAGCCTGAAATGGTTTTTGTCTATCTCCTTTATCATATGCCCATTTGAAATCAACCAATATGTGGTGGGTAACGACTTTGAACTCTAGGCTTTTCTTAAGAATCTGTCTCACAACAAAGGTTTATTTGGTTGTTGATTTATTAAACTGAATGTCACTCTATTTGTTCGGTATAGTGAAGTATTCCTTCACACTATCATGGAGATTATCACAATCATTGTTATTTCTCAATTTTAGAATAACTTCTTTAATTTCTTCTTCAGTCATAAGCAGACAGAAACCTATATTTTGTCTTCCTCACTATTGGCTTTTATCAGTTCTTCAACATGCTCTGCCCATCTGTTTAATATGTTGTCATTGTCACTATTTATAGAGCCATTCTTGTATTTGCAGGCTGTTATTCTAGTTTTGAATTCTTTTTTACAACTTTTTTTGTTCCTGGAATTTTAGAGGGATGTGTAACATTTTCATAATCTTTCAGGGTTGATTGCATTTTTGGTAACTAGTCCTTATTTTTCAAAATATCTTAAGGCCCTGTGTGCCTTACATTATTGCAGTTAGCTCAATGTTCTCCTATATTTGGGTTTCCACAAATTTATGTCAATGTATCTTTACTATTTGTGTCAATGTACATCAAAAATTCTTGTAATTATCTATTTGAAACTAAACTGTTCATGAGCAGTGATTAAGACAGTGTATAGGTCAAATACCAGTGAATAGACAAATCTTTCAAACAATTTTTCTCAAATCTTTATCTGACCCATCAATTTTAATATTAAAATTAGATTCTTTAATTGTAAATACATAGGAGAGAGATTTTCAAATATTTTTGTATTCTAGTAGTAAGATGTTATTTAGTATAAGTGTTAAGAAGACTGTTAAATTTAATATCCTAAAAGATGTCTCAATAATGTGATTTGATTTTATCTAAAATATTATCTTCTGGGTTTGGAGTATTATAGTTTTAGATTGAAAGATTTATTAATTATGCTCAAAGTTACCTTAAACATGTAACAATCATTATGGAAATTGAAAAAATATATAATTTTCAGATTAGCTTTACACAGTTTATTATAGTAAGTATTTAATATAAAAATTTCAATATTACCTATTCATTAGTTTGTCATTAGCATATACAGTCAACTCTCGTTTATCTGTGGATTGATTGGTGCAATTGCCATAAATAACAAAAATCACAGATAAGCCAAAAAAATAGTGAATACCTAGATTATACATCAAAATCTTCTAGGCAAAATCCACCAAAAAACTGTTTTGCTTTTGCAGCAATTATTGAACATTATATGGTTGAACCCTTGTGCTTTGTAGGATTTTTGGTAGGAACCAGACATGAGAATTTACATTCACATGTCTACATTCCCATTGTTCCCAATTCTTTTTTGATTGCACTATTGATTTTAATTGTATTTAGGATATTTGGCTTCTCTGCAAGGATTTGTCTCTTGATTGCATTATTCACATAATTTGTTATCAACAAGAGAAATTTTTTTAACAGATTTGATGGTTTTTCCATTACAAGTAGCTGAGGAAATGCTTATTTAACTGCAGATTCTCTTGTTTTTATAATGTCTATGCCATCTGCATATGCAAGAGGATGCTCTTACTAAATATTGTGCCATTGGTGTTAATTTCAGAAGGTCTTCTTGTAAGTGCCCATATACTTTTCTTGTCATTTACCATCTCTTGTTTCTGGAAATATTTCTTTTCCAGAAATTTGTTGAAATGTTATCAATGTGGTATGTTTTCGAGGATGGTATATTCAGTTATCATCTTTCTTTAGTTATTAAAACATAATTTTTTTGATCTGACTGTTTAACATCATTGTGAATTTTGGTCCTATCCTATTTCGAATTTTTTAATTTATTAAACCTATGACTACTCTGACTATACACTGTGACAAATGTCAAGGTAATTCAAAGTCACGGTAAGAAAAACATTCATATTTATTAGGAGGGTAGCCAGAACATCATATCTATGTTACGGGACTTTTATATACTCTAAAGTTAGTATATAGGGTATTCCAATTGCCATTCATTCAGGCAAATCTTTTGTAATTGAAAATATGCTTGAAACTTGTAATCTGAAACTTGTATCATTTACCATTTTCACATAATAAATACATTACTTTTTGTAGTCTAATAAGTTATAAAAAATATGACTCTGAACTGAAACAATATATTATAGAATTTTTTAGTTATATTGCACAAATATTCCTTTTTGTTTTGACATGTCCAGACCCGGAAGACCTATTTTCAAGGACACAGACCTGCACAATTTAAATGTTAAAATATTTTTTATTTAACAGCAATTTTGTTTACCACAAATATCTAATACCACATATCACCACAAGATCTAATACCACAATTTTGTTGTATTGCTAATTACAAATTCCAAACTCCATTTGTTGCCTTCATGCAAGTACCTGTCATGCAGAAAAAATTAAAAATATATATAATTAAACTTGAACAAACTGTTGTGTATATAGTTTTTTAAATGTATATTAACAAACATTTTCATCAATCCAAAACATGAGTAGTAGATGTATCATAAAGGTTCAGTTGTGCCTGGTGTTAGGGGAGCGAGAGAAAAATAAAAACTTATATTGCCCTAATAATATATTGCTGACTGGAACTGCATCCTATCCGAGTGCCTGCTGAGCTCCTGCTTTTTCAGCACTGTATGTACATCCTGTTTTTGTTGGCTGCATCCTGTTTTTGATGAAGATGTCTCTGAACTTAAGGATCTTCTTTAGCCTGGTGGTAGAAAGTGCTTATCCTCTTCACAGTCACCTCCCTCAGTGGAGCCTTTCTTGAATGGTTGCATTATTACCATGATGAGCATGGAGTCTCTGTTCTTACCAGTTTCTTCCAGTTGGTTTCTGACGTGAAATTCCCTATTGAACATCACCACTCTAATGTAGACCTGTTATAACTAGATCTTGTTGGTTTGTGATAGAAGGATGATCCTGAAGATGTATGGTTGGATTAATCTCTTCGCCAGCGATGCCTTTCTCTTGATTTTGTGAGTGATTCTAATTTTTGTTGAAGTGAACTCCTAGGTATTTGACTTTTTCTCTTGATGGTTAGACTTGTTGGCTGAAGATGATGAACTGGGTCTTCTCCACATTGATTTTGATATTACATTTGTCTGTGCAATCTCTTATCATTTTCTCTAGGTGGGTTTTCAGGTTTTTGATGATACCTGTGTTGTCCTTTGCTGCTGTGTATATTCTGTATGAAGTGCATAGAGGTCTGTGTTTATGCTAGCATCAGTGAGCAAGTCTGAAATAAAAATATTATATAACAACGGCGATAAAATACTTCCATGGGGCATACCTTCTTGAACTACTTGCATCCTATACATCTTTTGATCCACTGATACTTGAAGAGTTCTTTTATTCAAATATATGTAGCATATGTTAACTAGTATCATAATGTGTAGACTATTAAGTATGATGACTGATGACAGACTTAGGGCTTTTTTCAAACTGGGTAGTAGGCTTTTTTATATCTAATTTGGGTATTTTTGTTATTTTATTTTTGCAATACTTTTCCTAGATGTTCTAGAAGAGATTATTGGTCTGTAGCTTTTTTATCTTCTTCCTTCTTTCCTTGGTTTCAGTAGAGGAATAATTTTCGCATATTTCCAGTTGTTCAGAAAGTATGTATTCTTCAGACAGCATCTATTTCAGCTTCATCTCTGAAGCTCTTCATGCTTTGGGTTTTTTTATTGTTCTTGGCACTTCTTCTGGACCTAAACGTCTTCCTACTCTAATGTAAATTCCTTTCTGGACTTAACCTTTTTTAGTTGTGTTCCACCATTTCAATAGTTTATCCATTTGATAAGTGCTGCTTTTGTTTGTGTGTCTCTGCCAATTTTCTTGATATTGCATCCGTTTTTGTTTGTGTTTCATGGTATGTTCCTTCCTTTTCCTCTGCTCTTCTTATATTGTTTGTCTATTTTCCTAGTTTTTTTGGTATGCTCTTCTTGTTATGTTCCTTTTTTTTATCAATTCTCTCAGTTCTTCTGGCACAATTAAACTCTGTTGTTAATTTTTTTCTGGGTATTCTTCATTGCTTGTATTTTTCTTGTAATTTGCTATACTTTTCTTTCTACATTTTCGTTGCACTTTGCTTCTTTCCATTTCAATCTTTCCGCATTGAGGAGAATATATTAGGCGTCATTGATATGAAACGTAGGAATTGTGTAATCAGCTAGTCACGCATGTAGTGCAGTTTTCTGCAAAGGTTACGCTTCTCTTACACCTCACGTGGATATCGACCAGTGCTCAAATGGTGATTTTTTTCACAATGCTAATTTGTAAATAAATCAGTAGAATTGTATTAATGATTGTGCAATAAGAGCGTTTATTTTCAAGATTTAGTTTATAAATGACAAAATAAGTATATTATTAATGAACATTATTATTTCTTTATTATTTAGAACAACATATTACAACCATCTTGTCTTGCTTACAATTTTTATAGTCGTTGACTTTGACGTTAAGTCATAAGTACACTGTAGCCAACTTACACTATAGTATCAACCTATACTTAACAGTTTATTACAAAGGGCTGAGGTTTAGTTATAGCAGATATAACATTTTTTGTAAAAAATTATAGGCGATGGACTATTCGAACTGTTTTTAACGTTATTGAAAATCTATCGAACTCCACTGTTTATTGAAGACAGCTATTTTGTAAAAGGTCTGTGTTATTAGTTTGAACAACGCCTATACTACTACTTAATTTTATTTCCATACAGTTCTTTTGACTGATGATCTGTAACTTAGATCTTAGGCGTTATGTATATTGTACAGGAGTCAAATGAAAAGCTTCAAATTGTCATTAAACTGAAATTATATAAGTAGTATCACATATAAAATTGTTTTATAACATTACATCTATTTTATTTCGAAACAGATTGATTATGTTCATCACAACAGTCGACATTTTTGTACATAAATACACAGCAAATGTTACAGCCTAAGCTATTTCTCGCTTCCTTTGCACCAGCTATTTCTGTCAATCGAATCATGTTGACCTAATTCCCTCGCCGATATTGCTTCTTGGACCTTAACATTCCAAGTCTCCTTTGGCTTTCCTTACAACGGATCACTCCTCTTTTCTTTTTGACCATGTACTCTATTTCATTCTCTGAAGGTGTCCATATCGCATATGCTACTACCTATTAATGGTGACATTAATAGGTAGCAGCTAAACAGTAGCAGAAACCATAACATTCTCTGAAGGTGTCCATATCACATAAGCTGCTACCTATTAATGATATCGAGAATGTTGACTTCTACTGTCATCCTCCATCTGATCTCATAATTTCTTATGCGTTCTAGCTTGGAGATCCTACAGCTTATTCTTTAATAAATATATCTTCATACCCTTGAATTTTTCTTTTTATCTCTTATATAGTATGACTTCAGATCAATATGTAAGATACACTTTTTATTATCGCCTTATAAATCAGATCAGACGTTTAGTCTCTTGTAACTTTATCACTCCGTGGTTATAGTGACGGTAGATCGAGACGGGGCCCATTTGCGAGCCCTTCAGACACTTAAACCTGCTAACGCAGGTACATTGTATCACCCTTATCATAAGGACTTGGTCTTCAGCGTGGGACCAGGCTGCTCCTGGTCTCCATATCTGATAGAATCAGCAGGAGCTCCAAATCTGAGCTTTTCCTGCCGTTGCCAAGGTTTACCTTTAGTAACTTTGCGGCTTATCATTTCATAATGCGGAGTTCGATTGCCTTATCGCTCTATTACCTTGAGCTATTTTATTATTAACGTCTACATCAGAAGTTTGAATTGGCCCTCTCTCCAAATGAAAGATGACTGAAAACTGAATGTTTTTATAATCTTTATATATAATTAAAAAAAGATGAAATCAAATGGTTGCAGAGTGCGATCTACTACTTTTTTTCTATATCGATGAAATAAATGCTTGCTTCCATTCATGCTCCTTGTCCAGGAGTCGCGTTAGTTAGCTATATCGGAACGCTACCGGGTCCAGATGCCTTTCCGTTTTATTTGTTGTGATTTTTAAACTTCTGCAGGGTATATGTCGTCATCTTCTGAGAATTTGTCAATTAAAATTGATGGGTTGTCTGCCAAAAATTTTTCCCGATCCTCTATAAGCAGAGACTTGTAATATTCCTTTCATTTTTCTGCTCCACTTAACGAAATACTTCCATATCCCTTATTATCTATTTAAGCACTTTTAATAGTTTCCATGATTTACTGACTTCAGTGTTTCCCTTACAGTTGTTATTTATCTTAGAGCATTTCTTTTCCCACATATCATTTTTTGCAGTTTTGTGAGAAAATGTGTCCGTGGAAAGTACCATTTTGATACATATTCATATTGTTCTTTTGTATAAGAATATTCTTATTCTGCTTGAATGCTAAGCAGGATTTAATTTGTGTTAAAAGATAAAAGCCACATGGTGTTAAATACGGCGAATAGATCGGATGTTCCATGACTGTGACCTGATTTGGCCAAATATTCCTTGACAGAGTGCACGTTTTCTCGATGAAAGATCCAAGAGTTCTCTTTCCAGATTTCGGGTCTAATTTTGCAAATTTTTTCTATGATTCTTTGTAAAACTTTCATATTTTCCATACGTTATGTCTAATACCTGTGATTACTGGGTAATATTACTAATAATATGCTTCCCATTTCTTACAATTTTTGCAGTTCTATCCTCTTCATTCTCAAATGTTTCCAATTTCTTTCTCATTCTTTGGTAGCCTTCCTGGGAGCATTCTTCCGTTTGGTTTCCCATCTCTCACAATCTTTGCAATTCTATTTTCTTCCATTCTCCAATTCATTCCAATTTCTTTTTCGTTATCTTCTCTATCTCACTACATCTTGGACATCGCATTTGTGTCTGATATCTTATTTCGTCTCATTTTTCCTACTATATGGCCTGTTTTGTTTTCTTTGTATCAATTCTTGTTTCTATCGCCTACTATATCTGTTGATGCACCTACAGTAGCTGCCGTTTTTCTGACTCGGTTGGCTATTACTTTATACATGTATCGGTGGCTTTTTATATCTACTTACAAATAGAGAATGACATAACTTGTCTTATTTCTCTTTTAATATGCTCAGATTTTCGTAAAGCAAGCTGTTATGTTCAGTATTGTATTATTTCCTCGTGTGCTGGTTTCCTGTTACAGCTTTGATTTTCTTATGCAGATTGGTTGGTTCATCGGTTCTTCAACCGCAACTCTTTTACTTCTTTGATCTTTTTGTGATGGTTTGAACTTTTCGAAGAAAGTTTTGCAGTTAAATAAATTCTCAGAACTCGAAACGTGTAATCTAGTTTTTATTTTACCACATTATATGGTATTTGTTTCATAAACATTTGTACGATTTGTAAAATATTTTACAATAAAAAACTTTAAAAATACATATTTCGAAATTAATAGATGTGATTGGTAACCGTTTGTAGGGGTATGGCAATAGTTGATAAGTATGTCGAATTTAACTTTTTATATTATGTATCAAGGTTTCTTGTCACTAGCCAACTCGTTTTACCTATTTTTGTCAATAGAATCATTTGATTTTTATCAACCGGAAATGATATAAACAACAAAAAACAAACATTTTGAAAAAATCGGACATATTTACCATTGCCAAACCAATACAGAAATATATACAGGTCAGGTTAGGTTACAGAATTATATATATTTATGTATGTATCATTGATTTAATTTGGAATATTATGGAAGCTTTCATTTGGTTTTGTCTGTGAAATTTTACAATGTGATATTAGATTTACTATTGCGATAATATCATTTTATACATTAATATTGGACTTGAGACCGTTTGTTCAAAGATTAAACATTTCTTTAATATGTCTATTTTTATAACCTTCCAAGATATATAGTGCAGTAATTGAAGCATTATTGCTCCGATTTTTTTTACTGTGAACCGAATTGCATACAATTTTGGAATTGGGTTCATCTTACCCTTAACTTCAAAAGTGAAAATGATTTGAATTCCGCAACCATCCTGGCGGTGGTTGTATCCAAATGTATCAAATGGAGTGAAAGAGACCACTACCAAAAGAGCTTTTTACAAAATAATGACACTAGAGGAAGATGAGAGTTTGATTTACTTCACCATCTTTACGTCTCTGTTTCAGCCTACATGATACAGTGCATTACTATAATTAATAAGCTTAAACTTCAAACTGCAACACACTGGAAATGATTGATGTATTATGTAAAACAATAAACAAAAAAGCTATTACTTTATTTTAAAAATCAATTTTGTTTTAATACAATATCATATGTTCGTCGAACGATGTGCTGCCCAACCTTGGATACAAGATAATGCAGGTAATGGCAATTTCAAGACGTTTTTCAAGTACAAATAACACTTTTTCGATCCCATATGACGTATTGTAAACGCGGTAGCCAAATCATCGTCACTCCAAATTGCTTTTTTACCATGTAATAGTTTTATTTGAGCTTCAGAAAACGTTGATCGAAGTATTATATCTTTCACCTTCTTCCTTTTTAAACGTGTCTGAAAAAAATAAGGTGGGTATTACAAAATTAGCGAGATATCTAACAAAGATACTAACATTATGTTTACACTTAATGGACAAAGATCACAATCGTGTTTCCCCTCCAAATTGTGCATGAACGCCCATCATAGCGTTACACCGAAACATAAAATCAATCGTTTCTGATCCATTCAAGACGCGACTGTTTAGACAACTACAGAAAGAGTACAAATAATAAAATGATACTTGGGAGCCACTCTGTACAAAAAATTGTTAATTTATTTATTACAGCTTTTGAAAATAGCCATATCTTAGAAACAACTGTTTGGTCATTATTAATCAATTTAAAAAGTGTGGCTTCAAAACCTGAGAAAGTGGTTAATACATCGACCAACGGACTATCAGAATAGCAGCAAGCAAAGTTAGGATAGCATGTTGAGCGCAACATCGGAACGGATAGGCACCGTAAGAAGAAAAATGAAAAAGTGTGGCTGTACTAGATCAGTCGGCGCAGCAAAGTATCTAAGCGAAGCATACAGCAACAAGTTCCGCCGGCATAACTCACAACCTGACGAAAATAGTCAACGCCTCACTCAGGTTCTTCTACATCGCAAATCCTTGGAAAATAACCAATACAATCATGCCCACGGAAAATAGACAAACAAGATGTCAGTGTCCTTGGTAAAATATTCGAGGGGATCCTTAAAGAGAGACTTCAGATTTTACCACAGAAACATTCCAATTGGCTTTGGAGAAGGTCACTCTACCAATACTGCGTTGAATGAAATGACCACTCACATCACCCAAAATTTAAATGACAGAAATTCTCCCTTGGCATTTTGTTGTCTTGGCCCTCTGCAATAGATAAGGCTATTGCAGAAACCACTGAATATCTGCTTGTCCATTCCCTTAGTCAAACTCCTCCACTCATATCTCCCAGATATGAGTATCACGGTAAATGTCAGAAATCGGCTTGTACATTTTCTCCCTCACAGCTAGAGTGCCCCACGGTTCTATTCATGCACCCATACTATACAACAGCGAGTTCCAAATACAGAAATACTGGACATGTACACTACTTTAAAACAGACTTTAGATGTTATTTGCAAGGAGTGTTCAAAATCACTAAACCAATGATCTGTGCAGGAGTGGACTAGTAGCACCTAACTGCAAAGGATATACTCTTCGATTATCCAAATACTAGCGACTACCATACACAGCTTGCACAAAGACTACATTTTGTATTCTACGTAGATGTATGCAGATATCAAAAGATTTTTTTCTACTTATAAATAATGTATATACATAGGAGAACTTTTGCAGGAACATTTAGAAAAACATGTTTGTAATAGTTTTATGCTGATTGCCAGGAATAATGAAAATGGTTGAAAATATAATGCAGGTGTTACATATAAAACGTAACTTTCATTACTATCGATGTCACCTGTGCCACACAGAATGTGGCGAGAAAAATTAGAGACTGGACCGTGCTGCCGGATGACACTGCTACAGAACACCGCTACATTGGCTTTTCGATCGTCGGAGTAGGGACTACCAACGTGGAGTCATCAGCGAAACCAAACAGGAAGCAGAGGTGGAGATAGAACGGACTGGCTAGCGTTTGATGAGTATTCTAGATGGTTGATAGAGAGGAGAAGATGCCAACCGCCATCGGCAGAAGGACTTGAATCAATAAGAGACACTATGATAAATTATATAAACGGGGTAGATGAAAAAAAAATGCCTTATTGGTGGTGCGAAGAGATGTGGTGGTGCGCCAATAAGAGGAAGAAATGCATTGTCATCAGAAGACAGACAAATTATATGAGAGGCTCCTAAGAGGGCGAATAGACACAGTCATTAAAGAGTCAGGCGAGTTGTCACCCACGCAGTACGGTTTCAGAAAGAACAGGAGCACGGTGGATGCGCTGATGGAAGTCTTCCGGGAGTTACGCGGGGTGGGGGTTAACCAGAGGTGGGCAATCCTACTGCTGTTTGACGTCCGGAATGCTTTCACATTCACAAACACATTAAAATGAAAAGAGATAATGAAGGCTCTACGAGACAGAAGGTGTCCTAAGTACTTGATGAAATCTGGAGTGCCGCAGGGGTCGGTCCTAGGACCCACGCAGTGGATCTTGCGATATGACGGGGTTGTGAGCCAACAATACTGAGAGGGTGTAACCCCTTTCGAATTTGCAGACAAGCTCGCTATGCTGGTAGTGGCGCGGGACAGGGAGGACCTTATCTTTGGTGCACAGAGTATACCATGCATAATCTATAGGGCCAAGGAAAAAAGGGACGGGATAATATTCGAATGTGCAGGAGAGTGGTTCCAAAAAAATTCATAGGTGTTTAGGGGTGACTCGGGACTCAAAACGGAAAGTGGGGGGAGTACGTAAAAGCGGTGACTCAAAGAGCTGCGGTGAGATCCGCCGCGATGGGGGATCATGCCCGACATCGGAGGACCCAAAACTGAGAGGAAGAGGGCCCTTCATTATGTTATGCAATCGATCGTCCTCTACGCTGCGCCTGTCTGGAGTACTGCAGTTTTAACAAAGGCGTACAGAAATCAGCTCACCCGAGCAGATAGGAAGAGTCTATTGACTGAGACTGAGAAGAAATGAAGACATAGCAACAGAACGTTTAAAAAAACAAGAAAGAGAGAGGTCCATAATGGTGCGACAAGAGGAATGGGACGAAATTAGAAGGGTGGCGCAGTGGACGAAGTCGTTGATTCCTAATCTGAGAAGATGGATGTATTGCGGGCACCGGCGTTTAGATTACTTCCTGACGCAGATGCTCACAGGACATGGTTACTTCAGGGCATACCTTTACAGATTTGGTAAGGCAGAAAATGACAAATGCCTGTATTGTGAAATATCGGATATTGTTTCACACACTCTATTGGTATGCGATAAATGGATAGGCGAGAGGAGCCTGCTAGAGAGAGATCTAGGAAGTAGGGTACAATCAGTCACGGAACTGGCAGAGGAGATGCTTAGGTTGTCAGATCGGTGGAGAGCAGTTCAGAAATATGTGAGAACATTGGAAAGAAAGGAACAAGAAGAAAGGCGACCCAGAGCCTAGGACCAAGCAAGTAGATAAGGCAGAAGGGGTGAGATTGAACATGAACAGGGAGGAATAGAGAGAGAGAAGAATTCAGTCGTAGTGAGAAAGTGCTAGAATGAGAATTGTGCGTGAATGAGAGATCGGGTGAATGCCGTGTCGATGATGCGTCCCAATCAGGGTGATCCGGCCGGTAATTCACTGCTGAGGAGGGTGTTTTTTTAGCAGGTAGATCTCTGGCATTGACGGCGATGGTGTCCAAACAACCCTCGTGGCCACGCTGGAGGAGTCCTACATAACCTAGAATGGAAGGCGGTTCTGCCAACCTTCTAGAATCGAGGTATGTTTCGAACACTTGGACCACCCCTCTCATAAAAGAAGGAAAAGAAACTTTAATTACTAAACATTAACTTTAAAATTAGCTTTTTTTATAAATGTTTTGCTTATTTTTGCAAAATTTAGTTCTTCTCTAGTACAAGTTCTTATTTTGAAATTTCTGTGATGCTATTAATCTGGTCTTTGCTCATAACTTACCTGCATCTTTATTATTGTTCTAGTTTTGGATTTGATCAAATTGTCAAGTAATTCTCTCTCTTCTTCCAGCTTTGACAATTTATTCAACAATTCTTTTTTGCGACTAATTACAGCCGAAAGTGGATTTTCTATATCTTCTTTTATTTTGTCTTTGTCTGAACTCTGCAATATAAAATATTTTATTGAGAAACGAAGCCACCATCTTTTGCAAAGAAATTCAACTTTTGTTGCCTAATAATATACACTGTCAGTAGTCAAAAAAGTGTACATGTAATATTAAATATGGGATTGAATACTATGTTTTCAACTGCAACAGACAGAGTATATTTTATATCTGCAATGGTGCTACAGTTCTTCAGTTAACTATGAACAACAAGTACTTATAGGCAGGGGGCTGCTGTACATTATACCATGGCTTCCCAAACTGTGTGTCGCTGCGTTGTCCCAGGGCGTCGCGTGTCAGCGCGGACTTTTAATGCAGAAAATATATTTATTTGAAGAATTTATTTTTAATACAGAAAATATATTATCAATATTTTAAAATATTGATTTTTCACGTTGAGAACCCCTATGAATAGCTCTTCTGACGAGACCTATTAGGTCGAAATACGTATCAAGAGATACATAGGATTTGTTTGCGTTGAAATCAAATATTTGCTGCCTTTTCTCATTTTATTCGGATTTACTCTGTGTGAGTACTAGAAGCACAATTCGCTAAGGATTTCTGCTTAGTTGTAAAAGACATGTCGTGGAATGCAAATTTTAGATTCCCCATGTCTTTTTTAACATCTTTTATCAACGTCTGTTTGCCTTGCAATTTTTAGAAGGCTCAGATTATAAAGCAGAAATCTGAATTGTGTTTCGAAACTATTTTACGATTCTTGTAATTAGATGTCGCTATTGCGTCCGTATTGAAGCCATGTTATTGTTGCTTTTTAAAAGGCAGAAAATATTGATTTTTCACGTTGAGAACCCCTATGAATAGCTCTTCTGACGAGACCTATTAGGTCGAAATACGTATCAAGAGATACATAGGATTTGTTTGCGTGAAATCAAATATTTGCTGCCTTTTCTCATTTCTCATTATATTTATTTGATTTTAAATGAGTATCAAATCTATGTATTAATAAATAAATCAAATAAAAAATATAACATCAAGTCGATAGACCCTTGAATTATCCGAAATTATTCAAACAATTGTTCAATCCGAAAATTATCCGATGCTCCACGAAATTATCCAAGAATCGGATAATTATCCGGGCATTGGCAACACTGTAGTCGAGTGAGCGCCGGGCGCATTCTGTTTCAGCGGTCGGTTCCCCTTCACCGTGTTCCCTACTGTCGCGCGTGCTATCTATGTCATGTAGTCAAGCTTTATTACGCACGCGGAGTTTTTTGCTATCAACAGTGGATACTTATATTCAAAAGAATAGAAAACGAAGTGAAGAACCAGGCAATAGCAGAAATGTTAAATTTAAGTAAAAAGAAGAAATATAGGAAATACGACGACCAATATTTGGATATACCTGTGTTACTAAAGGGAATGTAGAACTTCCACAATGTGTTGCTTCTCACAAAGTGTTAGCGGCTGAAAGTATGCTTCCTAATAAACTAAAACGGCATTTGGAATCGACTCACAGTCATTTACAAGGTAAGGTCAAGAGACTTTTTGTAAAAAAATGGCGAGAGATCAAACATCAGACCACGGCTTTGGTTTCAAGAGCATCAATTCCTAACAAAGCATTGCTCACCTCTTACATGGTAGCTTACCGTGTTGCCAAATGTAAAAAAACCACATACGATCGCTGAGGAATTGATTTTACCTGCAGCAGTCGATATAGGTAACAGTGATGATTAGAGAATCAGCAGCTAAAGAAATAAAAAATTTACCTCTTTCAAACAATACGATTAGTCGCTTTATAAACAAAATTGTCTTTATCTCGAAACTTACTTTTTCTGACTTACTGCAGTCTTGCACTGAGGGTGCGATATATTAAAATCACCAAGGATAATTAAATATATCTTAGGATTGAGTATCTTGTCTAAAACTACCTCTAAAGATTCAAAGAAAGTATTAACATCAGAAGAAGATCTATAGCAATTTAATATACTTTTTATTTAATTTATGCTTTAACTGAAAAACCATTTTTTTTTTCAAAATGTTTATAAATACAATATGTGTCCAATATTTATTACATTATAAGACAAAAGCTTTTTTACCCAGATTGCATTATCATGTCCAATACCTCAGCCAAAATAATTTTCGGTTAAATAAAAACCAGATATACAATATTGAATTAAGAAGTTTTAAGGTTTACATATTTCAGACAAACAAAGAAAATTTATAGAATGAAAAACTTCAACATCACCAACTAAATCATTAATTTTATCAACACTAAAACTTGGTAATTTAAATGTAAGCAATCTGATTAAACCCTTTATTCTGCATGCATTCTTCTTGTCCATGTAGTTGTAACTTTCAAGTGCTCTCTGGGATTTATCAATTGGTCGAAATCGGCATTGAAATTTTTAGGTGCATCTGGGTAAATGTTTTGTATTTCATGGTGTTAAAATCCATATCCTTTTTAAATGAAGAATATTTTCTTTGTGATTAAAGTTAATAAGGAATTGTAATAAATTTTACTATGTTTTTTCAAATAAAATTGAAGAGAAAACATAAAACATTAGGTATGAATAACATAGGGGTCATTGTTGTGTTGTTCTTTTTAACAGAAAAAAATTTGTAATGAGTGTGATATGATATAATCATATAATTTGTGATTTGGAGACTGGATTTTTATCTATTATAACTGTATTGCTAATAACTTCAAATTTGATTAAATAATAACCTGAACCTAATAGTAGGATATTCACATCCATCCTCGTAAACATTTCTTATCTATCTTTTTTCAAGTATGCTGTCTGGTATATTACCTTAAAGTTTATATATTGAATATCTTGGGTGTCATAATCATTCTCAATTAGTTTTATTTCCAATTTATTCTTGTACTTCTAATTTTTTGCTACCCAGTTGTTTGATTTGATTTGCTACACTTAGTTATAGTGAAAAAAATTACCAAATAATTTACAAATCATATGAAGACTACAGGGAAAAAACCAGACATGTCAATTTTTTTCAAATTTCAGATTTCTATTCTATGGTATAGAACACGTGGAGAAGCACATTTGAGAGCTGTCGTACAGGGCAAAAAGTAGTCTTGTCATGAGTAATTACACTTCAAAGTTTCGGGGTACTGGGAAAAAACCAGCTTTGTCCATGCGTCCAGTGAAAGAACCAGATATGTCACAAGGTTTACGGTAGAAAGCGTTGGATTTATTTAAAAACAAACATTTGTGAATGTCGAATATAATTATTTTGCTGAATGATTAAATGTTCAACAAGACATTTGATATACCTAATATAATAGAAAGACTCGTTTTGTTTCTTGTAAAAATATAAACAGGCACCTATAACAAGTTTGCATTTCTTAAACAATTATTTCTTATCTCTAACACGCGGCAATATTCAATCAACGTATCGAATCTGGAAAGGTAAAAGGGTAGGAGGGGTAGTCGGCTACCGCTGACAAAGTGACAAATACACATCACTTCCTTCAGTCGTGTTATCCATACCATTTGAACCGTGTGTTTGTGCTTTTGACCGTTTGTAGTGACTAACATTAAAACGAACTATGTCGAGTTCTCACTCAGAAAATGAAGAAGTTACACCGCTTCTGCCAAAAAAAAAAGGAAGAAAACCGAGCGGATAAGTGAAGTGAGTAAAAAACTGAAGTTATCAACTCATGAGGCTGGGGAATCTTGTCACTGTTCACGATATAAGTGCTTCGATATAGTAAGTGAAGAACAAAGAACGAAAATCCTTCAGTCATTCAACGCACTTTCTTCTCATAACGAACAAAATTCGTATCTTGCTGGATTAATCACAGTACTTCCTGTAAAACAAAGGAGACCACGCACAGGTTTTGCTGTATTTATTATTACCTATCATTCACAATAGAAATACTAATCAAAATGAAACCTATTTTCATTATTGAAAGCATTGACCATTTTGTGTTTCAGATGACTAAGCTGGTTCTTTCAATGGACAAATTGAGGTTGACAAGAATTTCCTGGATTTTTAAAGAGTGTAATACATTTATCTGAATAAAAACAGTGCAATATCGTTCATGTGTTTTTATGGAGCAATTTTGACTCCCGAGTTTTATTATATGTTTCAATGTAAGACACATTATGGTCTTGAAAGTTAAATATGCGTTTTTCTCGGTTTTATGAAATTTTGACATATCTGGTTTTTTCCCTGTAGTCTTCATATATATTGTGTCATGGACTATTTTAAACTAATTTATTGCAATAGTCTGTGGCTTATAACTCAAAGAAAAGTTTGGTGAAAACACAAAAAAGAGAATCCCTAAAATTACTAAGCAATTTGAGATACTATAAGTAGCACCAAAAACCAAACATTATTACAATGGCAACCAACTCACATATACCAATATAATGCAATAAGAGTACTAATTAGTAACAAAATCATACCCTCTTAAAAGAGTTCTCATCTGTTTCAAATTCATCATCACTGCTTTCACTTGTTTCAACTTTAACATTATATGGCCCTAAATTTAATTGAGGAACAGCCTTTGCTGACAACTTCCGTTTAAAGTTTGGATTAGAAAATTCTTCTTTATAGTTTCTAATATAATCATCCAAATTAAAATGGTTTGAGCACACCATTAAGTTTTCCACATCATGATGTTTCTTTAAACCACACTTAACTTTCCAAAGTTGGCTGAGTTCTATATTAACAGGAAATCTATGAAATTTGTAAGGAACTTTTCCACTTTCATCAAATATGAAAAACCTATTGGGACATGATTTTACGGCACATTTAAAAGGAGATGTGCTGAAAACAGTATATTAGAGCAAATAATTTACCAGGATTTAAAAGAGACACTTACAATTTCGTTGTATCGCACTTTACTTTTTCAATATAATCCGGAACCTTATTAAGAATATCAAATATTTCACTTTCCATTATGAATAGTGTTATTATTACTAAAAATCTTTTCCAATTCTCCACTATGATTCAAATTAGGAAACAAATAATATCACAGTACACTTCCACCTAGCAGTGCCAGTCCAGTGTTAACTAGTAAAACGACGATTAGTGCATCGCTTAGTACCAGGGTGCGTAACTATATATAGATGGCGGTAAATTCAAAAGGCACGTAAAATTACCTAGGATTGTAAACTCATTTTAAAGTAAGGGAAAATAAATATAATCTTAAAATAACAAAAAAAACCCTTATTCTATACGATATGTTTATTTTCCATTACATTAAAATGCCAAAGTGGCAAAAAATTAAAGAATAAAATCTTTATTTATAAAAATGTTACCAGGAAATGTTATAATGTGTTACAAGAAATAATAATAATAATACAAGCAAAGTGCATTATAATTTAATGTTATGACAAGACTTCTCAGTATTTCAATAACTGTTTTGTTATTCTAATGCCAAGTTTTATGTGAATACAAGCCTGTCTTCTTATCTGGTAGCGGTAAAAACAAACTCGGAACGGCTGTTCTTTTAATGCCTCTATGTCCAACTTTGATTATATCCTCTTTAAAATGACTAGCGCATACATGAAAATTGTTATAAATAGTTTCTGTCTTGTCTAATTTAGGGCTGTTAACAGCATTCACCATTCCCCCATTTTTATAATTTCGTTGAATTGGAAAACGGCATTGCTTGCTAGTAGCAAAAAATATAGACGCTTCGCTTATAGCGTCTATATTCTTTGATAGTATTATCCATGAAATCTAGAACACGCCCTCTTTTTTTTTCAGTTTCCATTTCTATTCCGTTCAATAATATTCAATATTTCAATTGTGTTCGATTCCATGATTAAAAATCGTCGAAAATTGTACCTTATTGCACAATTTTAAAGTGACAACGAACAAGGAGAACGACTAGGAACTTTGAGGTAAAATCAAAAATGATTTCTTGCATCGAGTTAGAATCTAGGGAATCTAGATTCTACTCCATGGTTTCTTGTCTCCATACGCAGGAACGAGATTAGCAGTGCCACCAAACGAAAGGGTGCACAAATAAAGACGTGCGTTGACCTTGGCGGTCCTTGTTACCAATCTACTGTGAATAAAATTTTGACAGGTAAACAAAACTCTTCTTTCTATGTCATCCAATCCATACAGTTGATAAGCATCCCTTTAATTATTATAAAATTATGTTAAGATTAGAATATTGTATATAGGAAATATACCGCTGGGTAAGAATGAGAACTTCGGAGAATTTATATAATTAACAAAGTTTAAATATTTGAAGACTGAATTATATAACTAAGTTGCGACAAATGTAGGCAACATACAGTTCATCCTTGCTGTATTGTGGGAGTGTCAATATATGCTAATCGAAATGAAATATAATATCAAATAGAAACTGTAAAAACAAATTTTATTTATTATTATTTATATTTTTTTA
This sequence comes from Diabrotica balteata, assembly GCA_918026665.1. Classification (NCBI taxonomy): domain Eukaryota; kingdom Metazoa; phylum Arthropoda; class Insecta; order Coleoptera; family Chrysomelidae; genus Diabrotica; species Diabrotica balteata. Next base: position 11,527,688 of record OU898281.1, on the reverse strand, counting down.
TTTATTTGATAAACATCGCATATTATAGTGATTATTATTATTGGTGCATCACCGCTCATTTGCGGTTGTAAATCGTAACATCCTACTTTAAATATAATATCCCGCATTTATTCACATTTAAAATTTCCCTTTACATAAAAATGTACAAAATTACTATACACAGTTCCAAATGACACCAAAAACCTGTGTTTTATTTTAATCCTATTGGGAATATGCAAATATTAATAACAATCAATATGCAAAACAAAGAAATAGTTAATTGTTTTTTCATTTTTAGTTATATTTGATCTACCCATATCTACATTTTAGTCTTTTTTTCCACTACAAGTACTACTTTTATACCATTTAAGTATATTAAGGCTTCTATCTTTACCGGTTATAACTATTGGTTCTCATCAATTAAATCATTACTATTATGAATTGAAAAATGGCTAAGACTATCTCCTTGTTTAATACCTCTTTTCCAATGAATTTCTTTTCGATCATTGCCGTATTATTTGTACTGTTAAAAGGAGGTAGAATGTATAAAGAGTATCAAAAATGTAGCTGTAGCAAAAATAGAGGTTGGACACAATCGCGTGGGAAAAACCGCATGCTTTGATCTTTGCCCCAAAGGTGTGAGAGGTATTCAGGTGACACGCGACTTTGGTGGTAAAAATATGCAGTGTATAGTTAAAAAATCATAACTTCGGTATAACTGTATTTCATTTTGAGTCTCATCAATATAATAATAAGTACTCGATAATAGTAATATGGGGGGTAAAGGGGTGGAATGCGTAAACATGGAGTTGCTTCCAGTTTACCCCACTTAGCCTCTTCTATTCAAATCCGACTCTCACCTTCACGCTGGTGCCCCCTGTTAAACTGAGCAACCCAACTGGAAACCGGTATCCAACAACTTACAAACCAGAATCCTATGAAAGGTTAATAGAAATAAATAAAACAATATATGTGGCTTTCTATTTTATTACAAAATCAACATTTTCAATTTCACACGTGCAACACTTAACTTACATTTCAAAATCATCACGCTGTAAAAAAAAAAAGAAATACATTTAGGTACTTTTTTAATTAAACCAAACAGTATACTTACTAGTCCGTTATATTCCAATACATGTCGTTTGATCTTAGAACTATCTACCCATGTAACAAAATCTTCAAGTGTCCTAGTAACTAGAAATGCAGGATCTTTGATTAATTCTGGTCCTACCCTTACATGACCTTGTTCTATTAATTTCGTTGCTCCCTTTATATTTTCTGACATTTTATCTAAAACAGGTAAAGCGTGAACAAATTTGAATTGAATATAAGGCAATTAACTGTATTAATGTGGCATAGTTCACAAATCAATGAAAAATAGAGTAACCAATGATACAAGAAAAATATCTAAAAGAAGGTCTCAAAGAAGAAATGAGTATGGAGACTTCAATAATTATATAATAATTTTTGTGTACTATTAAGATATTCTAACAAATTTTGTAGACTTTGTACTTCCATATCGATATAAAATAGTAGACATATATGTAGGTGATATCCTATAATAATAATATATGAAGGACACAGAGGAAAAACCCTGTTAGTCAATTTTTTCAAGAAATGGGCTGATGACGCAATCCAGTAGCTTCAAATGAATCGTTTTTAAACATTTATTAGCTTTTGTACAGAACACCGTCGATTTACTAAAATCTACGTTAGAAAATATGCAGCACTGGGGAAAAACCCCATCAGTTGTATCGTGATACAATGAGTAAGAAATGAAAAACAACAGGTCGAGTGAGGGATGTTATGAGAGATATGCGAGCAGCGTCTCACAAGCTTGGGCCGAATTATTTGTGCAAAAGACTTAAATGCTTTCAGAATATACCAGAAGAGGGACAAAAACTAATCATTCGAGAGTATAATCTGCTGGGAGATAGATAAAAGCAGAACTCTTATTTGAGTGGCCTCATTAGTGTTGCCTATAGTTACAAGACAATTTCGAAATGCAGATCCTAGATATAACGCAGCTTCATTTTAATATAAGAGTTCGTTTGTTAAAAGACAATGTTCTATGTGATATTCAGGTCTGCCTAAAAGCGTTCATGTTGCTTCATGGTATTAGTGAGGATAAGGTTAGGAACATAAGGGGTGCTCTGCTTAGTGCTGGTAAATCTTCCACTGACTATCGTGGAAAACATTCAACAAGACTCTACAAACTTTCACAAGAAACAAAACAAAACATATTTACTTATTTGAAATCTCTTAAAGGGAGAAAATCACACTAATATTTAAAAGAAACCAACAAAATTTACCTTCCTGCTGAGTTAAATATCTCAAAGCTACAAATCATGCACTTAACTAACTATCCAGAACATAAAATTTTGTACGAATCATTTCATAGGATTTTTGAGAATGACTTCAACCTTTCCTTTGGCTATCCATGTAAGGGCTCTCGTAGTATATGTGATTCCTTTAAATCACAAATTTAGCGCTTGAAGAGAAGCTTAAAACTGCCACTGAGAAAGGAGAAACAAGTCAGAATCTGCAAACAAAACAGACAGAAAGATAGGTGCATCTTAAGAGAGGTGAGCGCTTTTATACAATAAAAAAAAAAATACCGAAAATGTTCCATGAAATCAGTCACGATGGAATCTGTGACCATGGACTTTCAAAAAAACCTGCCATGTCCTAACATTACGACTAATGATGTCTACTATCGGCGCCAACTGAATTTTGTTAGTTTCAATATTCATGTACTTTCAACACAGCAAGCAATTTTTTATACATATGATGAGTCTGGCAAAAAAATGCACACATGATGTATGCTCAATGTTTCGGCATTTTGTTTTTAAAATTTTGCCCCTTGAAGTGCAAGAATTCTATATATTTTGCGATTCGTGTGTGGGTCAAAATAAAAATTATACATTTATCCAGTTTTTACATCACCTAGTAACAAAAGATAAACATTTAAAACAGTTAAGATGATATTTCTGATAAGAGGGCACTCTTACATGGAATGCGATCAGAATATGAGCATTGTTAAACAAAAATCCTATACAGATGTTCCAGAAGACTGGAGGTACTAAGGAATACTCTGGTAAAACCCTCTACATTTACAGTAATTGATTGCGAAGTAGATGTAGTTTTTCAAAATTGGACTGCCTACCTATCATCACTTTATCCTCGAAAATGTCCATTTCCCACAAAATTGATTCATATGTTAAAAATTTCGGCAACTGAAGGATGACTTGTGTTCTATAAACCAACTTTGGATGTTATGCATCCTCATTACTTGAAAAAAAAAACCTTGCAAAAAATCAAGGTACAACCACTGCAGTAATTACCCCGTTACAAAATTTGTACAATGGAAAACTTTTAATACCAGCTGCAAAATATCGCGACCTTCTTCATTTATCCCAGTATTTGGAAAACCCGGAAGCAAAGCTATTTTATAAAAATTTAACTGCTGACGCTGTTCAACAAGAAGAAAATGATGACGAATACGCTGCTGACCCCATAATTGATGATGGGTAGAATTCACTTCAGACCGTTTTTGAATATTTTGTAGGTTTTACTCTGATTTTTTACTGCAAAAATATTAACAAAATTGTCAATAAATTAATTATAACATTTTCTATATGTTTATTGTTTATTTTTTTTTAGCCTCCAGAGTTGAAAAAACAATCAAATCATTGTTTTCTCAAAAATTAATTTTTTAACTGACAGGGTTTTTCCCTGTGCCCTTCATATTAATATGAAAAAGATACTTACTTCTTACCATTACTACTGCCAATCTGCGTCTACAAAAGCAAGAAGCTGTTACTTTTTCTGCCAAACTTAAGTCCCACCTAGTAGGAATGAGTCCCATAAGATACCTACAAAAACTATGTAAATACAAAGAAAATATTTAAATTATGTACTTACAATTTTTCTAACAATTGTGCACTACTTTCTGTCCTATAGGGATGTTTGGGGTCTATTTCTTTTATTTTTCTGGCCACTTCTCGAATATTTCTTGATAATTTATTGTATCTAAAAAAAGGGTTTACTTATATTTAGTTCCGGTTTTATTTCCACAACACTTACTTTGTATAATCTTCTCGTTTTTGAATGTGATATCTTTTTAGAACCTTTACTTCATGTAGATTGTTGTCAACTTCCCAGGAAATAAAATCTACTTTCTTCAATAATTTCTGTTCGTGATATTTAAGTTTTCGCACCATGTTTCTCTTGCAATTAAAAAATATTAAAAATGTGTTTTGCTCTAAATTAACTCAAACAAGTTGACAATTTATCTTAACGTGACATAACCTCTTATATTCTCTTCTTCCGTCAGTCCTTCAGTCGTTCGGTCTATCGACTCTTTCTGTTTAGGGTGTGTAATGACTGTAATGGGTGTGTATAACATTTTACTCAGTACTGCATACGTGTTCAAAGGTACGTAAAAGTTACATACAATTATTAGTAATTTTTTATTGGTATTATTCTACGTAAAATGGCTTTTTAAATCTATTTAATACTGTCTAAAGTATCTGTTTTACTACGTCCATCTGTTCTGCAAGCTTTATTCACCTAAAGATACTTTATCACTGGCTTCATTCATCCTGATCCCAGTTTCTTTGAGACCCTCTTTTCCTAAATTTTTTAACATCCACTGTCTAATTTTCCACTTAATGTTTATCTATTATTATCACGTGCCTATAATAGAGTAGTCTATATCTTTATTTTTCGATTTCTCTTGCCATTTGTGCCACCTAACCGATTCATTGACAAAAGCAATAAACCTATTAATAACCCAATTGAAATCAAACAAGTATGGACAAAATATATTGAAGACCTTTTCATGGACACAAGAACGGAACCAACACAAATTGCGGAAATTCATAAAGTGCGAAAGCGGATATGAGTAATAGACAGTTTGGCTTCGTAACGGCTTCGGAACAGTGGAAGCTCTGTATAGTTTCACAACTCCCAAATTGTCGAGACCAACAAAAAGATATTTTCGTTGCGTTTATAGACTATGAAAGAGCTTTCAACAAAGTTAAACATAACATTCTCATGGAATGTCTAAAGAGAAAAGCACTCGACAAAAATGACATTAACATAACATAACACCTGCGTCGCCTTTCCGCCCCCCTCGGTGAGGGGGGGGAGTGAGTTACGGTTAGGTGACGTATCCGCAACACAGGTACTACGGGTAAAGTGGAGCCCCACGATGCTTCGGCATCGTGCCATCTTAGTGTTGGTGTCGGGCTAGTAGGGGCAGTGGATTCGCTAATGGTCGTATGCCGAGAGGCCAGGAATACCAGGGTCCTGCCAAATTTTATTTGGAGGGCACAAAAGTTTAGCAGGTCTCTTTCCCTGTATTCTAGTATTCAGTGCTCTTTTTGGTAGCCTATCCTCCCCCATTCTTATCACATGTCCAGCCCATTGCAATATTTCTATTCTAATGAAGTCTGACAGTGGTGCTTCCTTATAAAGTTGATAAAGCTCGTTGTTGTATTGACTTCTGAAGATTCCGTTTTCTCTCACAGGTTCTAGTATTCTCTTTAGTACTTTCCTTTCGAATGTGTCCAGTTGGCTTTTTAATGTTTATTTCAGGACCCATGCTTCACTGCCACAGCATGCTATTGGTCGAATTAAGGTTTTATAGATTTTGATCTTTGTATTTCGGTGGACATTTTTAGACCGAAATATATGGGAGAGGGCAAAATAAGCTCTGTTTGCCTGCGTTGTTCTCTTCCGTATTTTTCCATCTTCTGATCCGTCGACATATATTTCTACTCCCAGGAATGTAAACTTTCCAACCGATTCAATGTCATCTTCATGTATGATGTTTAATGGGACTATATTTTTTCTCGTCTGTATCATTATTTTTGTTTTTTTCTGTCTTAATTTCCAGACCTAGCATTTTTGTTTGCGTTTTTAACTCATCGGCATAAGTGGCCAGTTGAACCGTTCGGTAGATCTGTAGGTTTCCTTGTCCAGTTTGCATTTGCCTAACCGCATACTCCAGTACCAGGTTAAGCAAAGTTGGGGCCAGCCCATCTCCCTGCTTTAGTCACTGCGAAATTTTGAAAAAGTCTGCCCGGTGGTTTTGTATTCGTACTATTGCTTTAGTTTCATCCATTATGGCTTTAATGAGTCTGAGTCTAATTAGCTTGTGTGGTATTGCCAATTCAGCCAATATATTGTAGAGTTTGTTACTTTTGACTGAGTCTGCCTGTTTGAAGTCTACAAACACGTTGTGAACATCAATGTCATGTTGCCATGATTTACTCAAGATCTGTTTGACTGTAAATATCTGATCCAGTACCGATCTTACCCGTCGGAAGCCCGTTTGATTCTCTCCAATAATATTTTTTGCTAGTGTTGGAACGGCTGGTTTATAACATACGTAAGGACTTTATATGCTGTACATAGTAGAGAAATTGCACGGTAGTTTTTGCATTGGAGTTTGTCTCCTTTTTTATAGGTCGGGCATACATTTTTCTTCCAGTCGTCGGGTATTTTCTCTTCTTGACATATGTCTTTGATGATAAGGTGGATGTGACTTGCTAGGTAATCGCCACCTACCTTAAACAATTCTGCTGGTATTTCGTCAACTACCGGGGTTTTATGGTTTTTCTGGGCCTTAATAGCTTCGAGAACTTCCTCTTTTGTTGGAGCTTCTACTACATTCTCTACTTCATTCTCTTCTACGTAGTTCGTACCCATTCCATCTTCCACGTCTATTTGTGTACCAAGTAGGGTCTGAAAATAATGCTTCCAGGTTTCTGTGACTTTCTGTTGGTCACTGATTATTTGCCCACTCTCATCTTTACATATAGACTTGTTTGAGGTTTATATCCACTTTTTATTTTTTTCGTAAGCCCCTCTAATTTCTTTGTTTTTGTGTAACATTCCTTGGTGCTTAATTTATGCTGATTATCTGATGTTAGTACGAAATTCTGAAAAAAAAAGGAAAAACCGCTGTAATAGTGCATGAAAACGTTTTAAGTTCTACTATATGTTAAGTCATATTTTAGAATGTGTGTATATGTGCGCTTTTTTAAAATTTTTTAAGTTTCTCCAGTGATTTAATAAAAAATGCGTTAATAACTTTTTTCACGTCTAGTTCGCCCAGTATTCACTGCGCTAATTTTTCTGTGTTGGTATTATTGATTTTTTTCTACCTATTCGTTAATGTTGGTACCCATGCGTAACAAATCTAATCCCTCCCACTAGCCGAAAAGAGGTTATTACCTTTTTTCTCAGCTAGCAAAACAGTTATTTGCTAAATATTTTAACGTTTTTTTAAATTAGTTTTGCTACCGCTGTACTAGTGCGGTGTATTAACTTTTGTACCGAATGAAAGTGTAGTGTTATTCTGTGATATTTTTGACTGATATAAGTTTTAGTTGACAGCTGTGGATATGACTAATAGGCGGTGTACCTATATAAAATTTATGTAGAAAATACCATAAATTATATAGTGCAATCAGATAGCAACATTTTAGTAACTGAGTCATTTAGAGGTAAAAGTTAGATAATTATATAAAGAGTAATTGTCATAGCAGTTTCTAAGAAATGTGTTATTGGTGCTCCAGTTATACCTTTTTAATTATGGCATTTGAAACATGTTTTAAAGTTTAGGAAAGAATACAAAAATTGTCAAATAAATTTGAATATAAAAGACAGTTTTAGTAAAAGAACTTTTACTTCATTTGTTACTTCTGTTACTAATTTGTTTTGCCAATCTTAGTGCAAAATGTTGATGTGAAGAAGCATAATAAAACACTGCAAATATGTCAAAAAATAACCTCAACGAGAATGGGTCTAGAAGTGTCTCCTCGAACAGTTTTAACAGTTTTTTATCTGATGGAGAGATCATAGAAAGTGGTTTAGAAGATATTCACATCTCAAGTAAAAATAACAGACCATCTTCTACATCCAAAGCTCATAAAGCCAAAAGAATTAGGTTCTACCACAATGGCAACAAATTCTTCAGTGGAGTTGTTATCCCTGTGGCCCCTGAAAGATATAGATCTTTTGATAGTTTAACAACTGAGCTAACAACCATTCTAACAAAAAGTGTCACTCTACCTAATGGGGTTAGAAATGTGTATTCCATGGAAGGAAAGAAGGTAAGTCACATTTTTTAGTACTTTTACAGGTACATAGCATATAGAGAACCAACAATGTTTTGTCAACATTAAAGTGAGTAGGTCAGTTATATACTGGTCAAAGAACTCATTAGAGAAATTATTATAATAAATAAAATGATTAACTTGATTTAGATATTTAAAATATATTATTTTGATTACCTCTTTATGATCAAAACTGATATTTTAAAAAGAATTTTGACTGATATGTTTAATAAAATTATCAATGGAAATAATTTTATGGAATTTGAGTTGTTTGTTATGTTTAATAAATGTGGTTACCTCATTTTGGTTTGCTATTATCAAATAGCTTTTTAGTTTATCTACTACTGGTTTAGTCAATTAGTTCTCTATAGTTAACCCTCACATTTCTCTTAAATTATTAGTTTTGATCTATATTTTGTTTCTTTGAAATCTTTCTGTAAGTTACAGCTCCAGCAGACTTTATTTTAAATTTCTTCTTTCCATCTTCTATTTTAATTAATTAATTATTTTTTTATTTAACCTCCTTTAAAACACAAAATGATTGTTATTGCTTTAAAAGAGTGCTTACTACTATTAAAAACTAATAACTATATTAAAAATTAAACCTAGACAGAATAAAACAAGTAAAAAACACTATACATTTGAATTAAATTTTAAGATTAACTAACTTGAGAACAGTTGGTTGTTATTAATTCATAGATGTATTTTAGTAACATTAAATTTAATATTATTTATTAAAAAGCAATCTTTGGCTGAATGAAAATTTCTTCTATTACCCAGTTGCTGAACTTTAAAACAAGTTAACATAGAAAATCATGTACTGTTAGATACCAAACTTTGTGACATAAAGAAACCTCAGGAATCGTTTTTGAACCTTTTCAATCAGATCAACATTGAATTTGGCTTGTGGTGCCCATATACTAGAGGCATACTAGAAGTGAGGTCTTACCAGTGCATTGTATAATGATGTTAGAGTTTCAAATGTTTTAATAAATTTTGAATTATGAATTATGAAGCCAGGGTTTCTGTATGCCTTTTCAATGAAAATCCGATAATGTTCATTAAATCTCAAATTTTGCTGACAATTGCATTACTCCAAGATCTTTGCAAGTGTTCTTTCTTCCAATTACAATGCTAGAAATTTTGTATTGGTTCTCCATGTATTGTGTTTTTTGAGTGATAGTAAAAACATGACATTTAGAAGCGTGTAGAAACATTTTGTTATTATCCAACCATTGACTTACTGAGTTCAGATCACATTGCAGCATCTCAGGGTCCTGCAGAGTTGAAATTTCTCGAAAAGTCTTAAAATCATCTGCAAATAGCAGGCAAATAGCATTATACAATATAGCAATTAATTGGTGATATTTATTCTATTTAGTCCTTGCTATATTAATTTTTTTAAATTCTCTGACCACTGACCACTTCTCCAGTGCTACCAACTTTTTATTATACAGAGACCAATAATTATGAAATGCCAAATTGCACTTATTAAATAGTAGCCCAGTCAGGATATCTTTAGGATTGTAATAATTCAGAGCTTAGATTTTTGCAGACATATTTTTGAGGTGTTTATAACTATATTTTAAACATGATATAACTGAAAAGCTTGTAGACAATTATTAGAACAATATTTAAGGAATTAGTTGATTTTACAGCAGAAGTTGAATGATACCTTTAAAATTCAGAATACCTTTACAAAATGTGACCATTTTCTAGCTATTTACAAAAGCTTTAAAAATGATCTTTTAGATACTACACATATGTCATATGTCATTGTCTGTAGTCATTGACTTTCAGCACCTTGGTTAGTTGATTTTGTATGAATGCAGGCCCAAGTCATGACGAAAAATTCGTCCAGTTGTGGTCTGTGAAAAACAGAGTTCTTGTGAGCTACATGAAATCAATTTCCTTGTCTTCCCATGCATACTCTCATGGCAGTGGCAATGTTTTCATTAGATCTTGCATTTTATCATACAGGAGCTACTTGATTGTTTACTAAACCAGTGGACTCAAATTTATCTACCACAAATAGTTCTCTTGGTAGGACAATTTTGGCCACCATAAAATGCTTGTGGAATGTTGCCCAAACAGTTTACCAATTTTGATAAATTCTCTAGCCGCTCCACTAAACTTGATTTATTAACATTTACTGATTTCCTTATAGAATCTCTTAAAGATGGCTAACAGGTTCACACTGTATGCACACACTTTACAAAGGCATTTGACTGGGTAAATCACAAGATTTTAATCAATCAAGTTAAGGAGTTTGGGTATCCAGGGTGAACTTTTAGAATGGTTGTTATCCTACCTAACTGAAAGAATGCAAATAGTGTGTGTTCAGGTTTTTCAATAGTTTGAGATTAAGGTACTTTCAGGAGTACCACAAGGATCACACCTAGGAACCCTTCTATTCAATAACTTTGTTAATGACATTGCCTCCTGTTTCTTCTTTGCTTCTTTCCTAATGCTTGCTGAAGATTTAAAATTATATTTGAAAATTGAGAATAAGGGTGACTATCAAAAACTACAGTCTGATTCGGATCATTTGAGCTATTGGTGTGACAGCAATTGAATGGAACTTAATGTTAAAAAGTGTCATTTAATGATTTTTGGTCATAATAAAACTCCTACAAATCATATCTATACTATTAATGGTTGCCCTTTAAACAATGTATCTCAGATAAAAGACCTAGGTGTTGTGCTCGATTCCAGCTTATTTTATATCCCCCATATCTCATCTGTTGTCTCAAAATCACTTTAACTTTTAGGGTTTATCAAACATTGTGCTAAAAACTTTCTAAATATCCCATCCACAAAAATTTTGTATTGTTCACTTGTGACATTCCACCTAGATTACTGTTCATGTGTTTGGTCTCCTCACTATAACACCCATATTCAAGCTATTGCGAGAGGTCAACACAAATTCTTAAGATTTGTTGCATTCAAACAAAACCAGAGGATTTAAGAAATAACTATTCAAATATGGAAAGGTCCCTCAACATAACTTTTCTCCAAATCCTACACATACAGAAAGATCTCACTGTTTTATAGTATACTGATTCTATTATTTTTGGTCCCCAACTATTGGAAAAAAAAACTAATCTCTATGTTCCCAGTAGACAAACAAGGCTAAATCAACCTTTTATGTTAGATCCCATGGCACAAACTATGAACACAACTCCTTCACATCTAGAACACCAAGGTTTGCTAATCAATATTCCCAAAGGTTGGATTATTATAGTATTCCAAAAGAATTTAAAGCTCAGCTTAAGAACTGTGTGTGTTAGCTTGATGTCCTTGTGTTTTGTACATTCTTTGTTAATGTTGTTATTTACTGTTCCTACTTTTATTTTTTGTATGATAAATAAATAATAAAAAACAATTTTATAATTTGTATGTGATTTGGCAAAATAGACTAAATAAAGGACAACCAGTTTGATAGATGTAGCTTCAATAATATGGCTATTACTATTAAAGTTTTGAAATCACTATTGGAACATCTCTTATTAATTGGTTTCAATCATTTTAAAGTATATGTTGGTCTTCCATATAAAATGATTACAGATGTGTTTGCCCTGAAATCTTTTTGACTTCATTCAGTATATTTCTTTGTTTTTCACAGATATATCTTTTCAATTACTGAATTTTTCACTTTTTGATTAAATTGTCATAATCCTTTCATGCTTCTTATATTCTCTTTCTTGCATTCATCATTTATATCTGCTTTTGAAGATTATTATACCAGACACTTATTAAAATGCCTGTCAGTTAATAAAAAACCACAAAGAATATTTTTTATTGCATTTTTTGGCATAGCATGGCATATAACTTTACTCTTAATCATAGACATGTCCTCTCACAGCAGACATCACATGTTTTACCGTTGTACTGGTATGTCCCCATGTAGAGAACATTGCATTTCTACTATTACTCTCATATGTTTCTGCATCAGCACCAAATATGTTCTATTCTATCTTCTTTAGATATGTATCTGTTATCAAGTGGATAAATTAGGAGTGGGGGTCTGTTTAGTTTGGTTTATATATCCCATCCTAGGTTAAAGGCATATTCAGGGGGTATATTTTTAAATTTCTGATTTAAGGTTGGTGAACCTTCCAGTTAACACATGCATTGGAACACATTTCCATAAAAACATCATCTTGGTCAACCATTAAAAAAAAACTGAGTTTGCTAACTTTTTAGCATGATTACCATTTCAAAGGGTTTTGTACTAATCACTGTAAATAATGCAAATAGCATTTGAATGACAGCAAGTTCTAGATATTGGTGTCAAATTTGATTTATCTACACTTATTTTGTCTGTCTTAGTGTTTCAAAACCTATAAATCAGCATAGCATTAATTACCAAGGAATTTACAATCAATTAAGATAAATTTTATGTGCAATTAAAACGGAATCATAAAATGTGTATCTTTAAAAATGCAATTTGCTAATTAAATTGCTTAATGAGAGAGCCAAACCACCAAAAATATTATGCAAAAATTTATGTTTCAAATCTACAAGGTTACTGCTAAGTGAACACCTACGTAAAATAAATAAAAAGAAGATTTGCGATTAGGAATTTTATGAGTTAATTTTGCAAGGTACTCAGTAGTTTATGAAGCATGTAAACAAATAAAGAGAATCTAATCTCAAAGTGGATTGATGTTGAAAGCACTGCATCTTGGTGTATATACAACCAAAACTTGTTTTTTATCAGATAAAACTAGTTTACTTAGTTCTAGTAGTTTATATTTATGTGTAAAGTTGTATAAACATAATATCAATCACTTAATAGAATTCTAAAAAAGATGAAAACATAAATACCTACAAAATAATTCAATTGTGGCTTAATACCATAATATAAACACAATTTTAAAATTTTTTTTTCTTTAAATCCAATAGTGGTTCATAATATTTGAGTCTGGGGAGCACTAATACTAATCCAAAATTGTTTTTGTTACAAATTTGGTTTGCTTTTTTATGCATTTTGGTGTACTATTTTTCCTTTCCTTTTACTGAAGGTAGACAACCATGCCTACAAATATGCCTTCACTTTTCCCTACCTAGGATATTAATAGAAAGTAAGTTACTGAATCGTGAGTCTAAGCTTTGAATCTATAAAACAGTAATTAGACCAGTGGTCACATATGGATGTGAAACATTGACTCTCTCAACCACTGATGAAAATCAACCGAGAATATTTGAGCCCAAAATACTAAGAAAGATATTTGGACCAACCCAATGCAGTGGTGGTTCGTAGAGAATTAAAATGAACCACGAGCTGGATGAACTAATGCAGAGCGCAGATATTGTTAGATTTGTAAAGTCACAAAGGCTAAACTGGCTTGGTCACCTAGAAAGGATGCCAGATAATCGAGCTGTAAAAGTAGTCCAGAGATGGAAGCCCCTAGGAAACAGAACAAGAGGAAGGCCCTGTAAAAGATGGCTAGACGACATAAAGAGGGATCTTAAAACCATGAACATTAGGCAGTGGCGAAGGCAAGTATCCGACGGGGCAGAATGGAAGAGCATTGTTAAGCAGGCCAAGACTCCCAAAGGGTTGTAGCGCCATTAGAAGAAGAGGAAGAAGAAGAATGTGTACTATTTTTATACATATTTTTTGGTTTATTGCAATTTCTTGTTTACATACGATTGATCCATGCTGTGTTCAAGGCATTTGGTTCATAAATGATTTGCTTGTTAGTTGAGTTCAAGCTTCCACAACCTTCATGTTTTGGCCAGTCCAGTGTACGGAAATTTGAGCAGATGATTCAATGAATTGTTATGTCAGATGACATTTATGACTTATTCAATTTTGACAATTGTTCTATTATATTTTGTTTTTTGCAATTATCTCGGTCAAAGACAAATTAAGAACGGCTCCAGGACAAAAAGAGGAGGGAGAAACTCCAACTCAAAACAAGAGAATGTGAAGTAAATAGCTGGGAAAATTTGGCAGATGTTTTGACAGAAATATCTGAAGATAAACTGGGTAAAAAAGAGAAACAGAAAAGAATGGTTATCGGATGAAACTATCTCATCGAGGAAATAAAACAGCAAAAGAAAGATATTTTGCAAGCAAGAACTGTAGAAGGTGGGCTGAAGAACTGGCAAAACAAGCTGAAACAGCTGCACAACACAACAGAACTAGAGAGCTATACCAAATTACTAGACGACTAACAAAAAATGGGCCAAACTGTTCAAACATTGTAAGATCCAAGACAGGTGAACTACTTACTACAACAAATGACCAAGTAGAGAGATGAAAAGAGCATTTTAAGGAGATGCTAGGCACACCCAGGAAAAACGCAGATGAAATTGTCGAAAACCCACAGAATGTAGACTTGCATATTTCTTGCGAGGCCCCTTCCAAAACGGAGATAATTCCAGCTATCAAGTCTTCGAGAAATAACAAGTCTCTGGTAATCGATAACATTGCTGCCGAAATAATTAAAACTGATCTGCATCTAACTGCTGAACTTTTGCTCCACATAATCCGACAGGTGTCGGAAACAAACCACATTCCAGCGGGCTGGAAAAGGGGTAAAATTATTAAGCTTCCAAAACAGGCAACCTCACGCTGTGCAAAAATTGGAAGAAAAGAATTGTCAGAGGAATAACCTTGCTTACTGTAATAAATAAAGTCCTTATCACCATTATACTTAAAAGATTAACAAACAAGATTGAATTTGCAGCTGGTCAAGCAGGCTTTAGACCAGAATCTTCCTGCATAGACCACATTAATACTGTGAGGGTTAATAATGGAATAATCGGTTGAATGGAAAACACCCCTATACATGGTTTTTGTTGACATCTAGCGTGACTTTGACAGCTTATCTCATGCTGTTTTATGGAAAATTTTAGCTAAGAAACATCCCGAATAAAATATTTTCCATTAAGTCACTGTACACTGAGGCGAAATGCAGCGTGACACACAATGAAATTAACAGCGACGAATTTGGCATACCTACTGGAGTCAGACAGGAATGCGGACTTTCTCCGTTTCTTTTTAACATAGCCTTAGCGCATAATAGAAGAACCTGATGGCGCGTTTTCACTGAAGCTCTATACTCCACTTAGGAAAATATGAACCTGGTCATTGGATATTGGTCAATTATTTATTTATTTTAATTTAGAAATTATTAAATTAAAAAAAACTTTAAGGTTTACAACTTTTACTTAAACCATTTTTCTCTAAAATGAGAATACATAATACAGGCGATAGGAATGGGGTTTCTAAGAAGAGTTAAATGCTATACAACAATCTAAATAAGAAAAAGTTAATGAGCTGTATATATTAAGTACGACAATATAACTGCTAAATAAAGATAAATAGAGACACAAAAGCTAAGAGAGATATAAAAACCATGACAAAAATGGTCATAATATCCTTGTGAAGACGAAACAGTCAAGCCTAACTCTGTAGTGACGAACAAGAAGAAAAAGCAACAAATGATTTTTATACTAATATTTCTAGTCCTATATAATAATATAAACAAAATTGTCATAAAAATAGATTTATTTTAACAAACCATTTATAATTTTCCGCCAATTCGTTCCGCAGCAAACAATTTGTTCAACTGTATATGCCCCCGTTAAAAATTTTGGTGAACCAGAGCACAAAACAATTACGGAGCACAAAAGAAAATATTTAATTAGAAAAACTCCAATATCATTTCTACAAAAACTATCTAGGTGAATGTCAAGCCGATTCTAATAATCGAGACAAATATACTTTTTACTAGGTCAACTTTGGACGACGATCCTGCAATAACGAGCACTAATAATAATAGAAAAGGTTAGTTGAGTATTCTTGCACATTTTGGTTTTATTATGTGGAGAAAGTTGTAAACAACTTCATCGAATTTTTATTTGCGGTTTAAAAGAAGTAAACAATGCAATTATAATTGAAGTGCGTGAAGGGTTTATTTTAAATTTGTTCTGAAATAGTGTTTTTATGTTGAAACTGTCTTTTTATGAGTCTAAATCTTTCAGATATAAAACGAGTCTTAACTAAAATGATAGCGAAAAAGTATCTAAGTATACATTTAATTATTAAAATGCAAGTACGTAAAAAGTCCATGTACACAATATACAGTGGTACATCGACATACTAGTGTAATTCGTTCTGTAATATTGCTCGTATGTCAAAGCAATTTTCCCCATTGAAATTAATTGAAATGTGATTAATCCGTTCCAGTCCCAAAAAAACACGTTCGTTGTTTCTGTTAAGTGTTTTTTTTTTAAGAAAAATGTATTTAAAAGAAGAAACATTTATTTATAAGTAACAAAAAATACATACATATTCTGTAAAAACATACGAAAAAGTGAAGTGCTTACGGAAGCGCTCAATTTTCGTCACACTTTGCTCATTTTCATCTGCAGATCGTTTAAAAAAACTATCCAAGTAGGTTTGTTTCTTCCCCTCTTTCAAAATATTCCGAAAATTTGTTAGGTTAGTTGGTAGTGTTCCAGACACATGGATTTTCCAGGAGAAACAATCTCATCTACCACTGACACTTCGGGTTCCAGTCATTCACAGGCCCTTACATCTACAGCCTCAGGCCACAGCTTCTTCCATGCACAGGTTAAGGTCCTTGTTGTAACACCTAGCCAGGCCTGCTCAATAATTCTTTGGCATATTAATATGTTAACGTGGTCCTTCCAGAACTCTCGAAGGGTAAGGTTTGTGTTCTCCGTCACCTCAGTAGCGCCAAAAATGTTATTGGTATACAACTTCTTAAAATTAGAAATTACTTGCAGATCCATGGGCTGCAAGATAGGAGTAGCGTTGGCTGGTAGGTAGAGAATCTTTATAAACTTGAACTCTTAGAGTAAATCATCTTCGAGATTTGGTGGGCGAAAAGGGACATTTTCGAGGACAAGAAGGGACAAACACCAGGTTTATCCACTCCACAAAGAATTTCCTGGTGACCCACACCACATAACTGGCAGTTGTTCTTTTAAAATGTTATGTGACTGAAAGGCTCTGGGATTTTATAAATGGTACACTAGAAGAGTTTTGATTTTACAGTCGCCACTCGCAATGGCGCAAAGTAGTAGAGTTAATCTATCTTTCATAGGTTTGTGACCTGGTATCGTCTTCTCCTCTGCCGTTATGTAAGTCATAGTCGGCATCTTTTTCCAGAAAAGCCCTGTCTCGTCACAGTTGAAGACTTGCTGGGGATGTATCCTTTGGCTTCTATCAGTTTGGAAAACGTTTTGATGTAAACCTCAACTGCTTTCATTTCCGAACTTGCTGCCTCACCATGCCTGACGACGGAGTGTCTGCCTGGGATATTTCGATTAGGATATTTTTCTGCATAACGCCTTGCAGCTACTACACTATTCTCTTGGCATTCATCTGTAACTACCAAATTATCAATAGTTATTTAAAACCCTAATTTAGAATGCTCAAACTTACCCATAATTAAGTGAATATCTACCATTTCTGAAAACGTGTACACCATTGTAATAGAAAATTTAGTGTTTCTTAATAATCTTAAATTCACAATAATTGGAATATTTATTATTGACAATTATGTATTTTTGATGCTACTATTTAATACATAGTAACCATAGCAACAAGTGTTAAACAGCCAATTAAAGAATTTTTAAAACATAATAAAAAGATAACCCCATCTCGATAAAATCCCACTTATTGAAAAAGTCCTTAGAGACAAAAAAGTTTTAAAAAGATTTTGTTTAACTAATGGTACCACAATAATAATTTGATTGGACAGTATACAAACATTTGGGGGGTCTAAGGGAACAAAACTCCTATAAAATTTTTATGGGTTCTACAAATTTTACTTTTATTCTTTTTTAACTATTCCTGCCATAAGAAAGGCACGTGTCCATTTTTAATATAAAATCTCAAACAGTTTTCGATATATTGGAAACAATTCATTTTCATTTTGTAACACTTCAAAGGGCTGTAACTTTTTGTTAACCTGTTGGGGGCTGTTATAGTGTATTTTTATGTATGAGAGAGTAATAAAACAATAAATTATGTATGCAAATCCCTAAACTGTTGATACGGGTGACTCAATGAAAAACAGATATTTGTCAACAAGTTTACAGAAGTATATAGGAAAACAATTTTAAATTGAGTATGACCACCAGGTATAAAGGTTGGAGCAGAATAGAATACAATAGTTGTGAGGGTTACTAATCCCTAAATAAGGTTGCCAGTGTCGGAGTGATGGAGGTTAACAGGTACTAATGAATTTGCAAGAAATATAAGATGTTTATTTTATTGGTTATATATAACCAATAAAAGTTTAATAAGTACCTACCTATTTGAAAATAAAGTTTAATTCTTTAGATAAAATAAAACGTTTTATTTTATCTGAAATGAGTGCATTCCACGAAAGTAAGGGTTTCAACAATCAAACATTTAATTCTTTAATTCCAGGAATCTACGACAGTAATTGACTAGATTAATTACCTTCTAAACTTATTCCACCGAAAATGTGATAGTGGGTTTTTCCATTTTGTAGGAAGGTCCAAGTGGCGTATTCAAAATTCTTAAACAGTTCACTGAAAGTAGGTACTTCAGTTGCAAGGTGCAGTTTATTGTGTATTACTAGTGTTATGGAAAAATTTGGAAGTGCCGTGTAAACGCCAAAAAAATTGGTCCTTTAACAGTTAATGAAAAAAACATTAATATTTAATTGTTTTAAATCATTTACAGACAAACGTTTATGTGAAAGTGTTGATGAGACCGTTGAGTTAGTTAGCAGTACACTTGGTGTTGGGAAATCTACGATTTACAGAGTTATTAAAGAGAGAAATGTGGTAGTTTTCAAATGCCACGTAATGCTCCAGGGAAACCAAAATTTCAAATAGAATATCATTTTAAAGAAGGACTTCGACGGAAAGTGCATGAATTCTTCTTTAGACAAGAATTTCCAACATTGGATAAAGTTCTTGTCTCAGTTCGAGATGATAAGGATTACCCAGAAATGAGTCGAAGTACGTTATGGAAACTTTTAAAAGAAATAGGCTTCCGCTGGAAAAAGAATCCCAGAAAGGTCTATTTTATCAGAAAGAAGCGATATTGTCATATGGAGAAGACATTTTCTAAGAACCATAAAGGAAATGAGAAACCAAAAAAAGAAAAATATTTTATCTTGATGAAACATGGATCAACGAGGGTCATACACCAAATAAATTTTGGCAGGATGAAACTGTTACAAGTCAAAGGCACGCTTTTGTAAATAACTTATCTACTGGTTTAAAACCCACCATCAGGAAAGGGACGCAGGCTGATAATAGTACACATTGGCAGTTCAGCACGGTTTTGTTTGAAGGTGGTTTATTAACTTTTAAATCAACTCGTACCGGTGACTACCATGAAGACATGAAACGCTGATGTCTTTTCAAGAATGGTTCGAAACAAATGATAGATCTTCTTCCTAAGAACTGTGTAATAGTAATGGATAATGCAAGTTATCACTCCAGACTTATAGAAGGACTGCCCACAACCAAGTGGTTAAAAAAAGACTTGCAGAATTGGCTGAGTTCAAAAAAATATTACTTACCATCCCGGATCTATAAGAAAGGAACTTTATTCGTTGTGTGCCCTTCATAAAGAAAAATTTAAAAAAATTACGAAATTGATGAAATTGCCAAAAATCGTGGAATGACAGTATTTAGATCCCCACCATATCATTGTGAATTAAAACCCGATTGAACTGGTATGGGCACAGATTAAAGAGTGAAGTTTCAAGAAAAAATACCACTTTTAAAATTCATGATGTTCAGTAAATCACACTATTAAAGAAGAGGAAAAAATGTGGAAAGCTGGACAATATTACTGATAAAAATGATCGAGCCAGTTATTATAAATCTTGGTTCTGAAAGTTCATCTTCTGAATCTGATTTGGATTTGTAACAAGTAGCTGTAAGTTTTATATTAATATTTTTATTCATCTATTTAACATTACTTTAGACGGTTTTAAAAAACTCTTTTTCTCTTTTGTAATTTTTAAAAATAAAAAAAATGTGAATTTTTTTAAAACCCTTTTTAATGTAGGCCAGTCAGTTCTAATATTAGTGTGTGATAAAAGAGGTCACTTTTGTTTACATACACATAACACTTTATAACACTGAAATAATTCATTTATTTTTTACAAATTATTCAAAAGTAATTTTTCAATTAATCTTGAGCACGCCCATGGAGTGGTCGAAGGTACCAGTTAAAATTATGCTAATTACTCTCTCGTTCATAAAAATAAACTATAACCACAAGCATCTTAGGTTTTATCTTCCGTGTAATCTGGGCCAACTACACCTGTTGAGATGGCTAAATGAGATTTATTTATTTGTTTTTAGAATACATTTTGGTTTTAGATTTAATACAGTGTGCAACTGTGTTCTTGATACTTTAGTCTCTAAAACTATATTTGTATAGCGAAATATCTCTTTTTTTTAATTGTTTTCATACATCTTACTTTTAAAAATCTCTCTCGGTTATCTTTCACGGTTTTAACAACAGTCAAGCTGCTAAATCGTTTATGTCCTTTAGTACTACAGGAACACACCAATAAAGAAGTCATCTTCATTTTAGATTTTAATAAAATTATACCACACAAATAGGAAATAAAAACTTTATTAGATGTGCCAAATACGAAGTCTGAAACATTAATAAAGATTTTATATTTCCTATTTAAATATAATTCTATAAAATGTAGGAAACGACTTTTTTAATATGTCAACATTGAGGCCATTATTTCAATCCCCCTTCTCAACTATTAAACAACTTATAATATTGTTTCTAAACTGTTCGTGGTGTGAACACTGCATAAAAAGGTCAATAACGTTAATACTCGCTGTTGTAATATACCTCAATTTTACTTGACAACTATAACGAGCGAGCTATTTTTATACCAAATGAACGGAAACTAAAAATTGCGAAAATGAAAAACTTTAATTTAGGAAACGATCACACACACGTAAAATACATGTTGCCTTTGCAGTACAGAACAACCTTGAGGGAACACGTTAGCTATTAATTGTTTAGTCAAATAGCAAGGATATGAATCATGCATACCTAGAGCGAATATTTTTTAAACAAGAACTCTTCTACTTATTTCTGTTTCTAGGAATCAAACTTCGACCTTACATTAAAACAAAAACAAACGATTTTAAATGAATAGGTATATTTTTGTTTTTGTTTGAATGCAACGATCGTGTCAGCTATTAAAATTTTAATTTACAGACAAACTATGTACGGATAAGTTAAATATTGTGTTTATATGGGACTAAGCCACAATTGATTGTAATGATACTTACATTTTTAACTAAAAAAATTTGACCTTTCGATTTACAATCCGGAAATCGTTAACGATTTCGGTGCATTCCTGTTCTTTTGATTTTGTTATTTTAAAGTCGATTTTTTTGCTTCTTCTTCTTCTTTAAGTTCCATCTTCTATCGAAGGTTGGAAAATTCATCATGGCTATGCGGGCTCTTGTAGGACTGCCCGCTTCTATAAAAGTTCTGCAACTTAACTGCATTCAAAACCATTCCCTCAAGTTCTTGAAGCCAGGATATTCTTCAGCTCTTCCCCCATATCGCTTTCCTCGGGATTTTGCCCCTGCCATAAATAAAGTTGATAATAATGCGTATTTTGCGCCTCTCATTCACATGTCCCAAGTACTCAAGGTTTTCGTCTTTTAATAGTTAATATTATGTTCCGCGCCCTCATTGCCTATACCTTCTAGTTACCTTCCATGTGTTTGACATTCTTGAGATGCATGATATTCGTCAGGGATTCTTTCTGTAACACCAAAACTTCAAAAGGCGGCCAGCTTATTCAGATTGAACTTGTTGAGTGTACAAGCTTCCAGACAAACATAAAGAAAGAGTAAGAGAACACGTAACATCGAAGCATTCTCAGGCGTTAGTTCATAACCTTATATCCGACGAACAGAAAAACTTTTTAAGTTTAATAAATGATGTACGTGCTATTTCAATGACGTGGTCTTAAATTTTCTTTGGTTTGGTCTACTATCTGATTGTGTACTGACTGTCAGACTACTTACCTTAGGCAGTTTGATTCCAATATAAATAAGATATATAATTTTCTCAGATCACGACTGTCAATATTTTTGCTTTTTATATATATCTACAAGCTTTTTATGTTGAACTTTATATCAAATTGCCTTTTCAAAGTTCTACAAAACAATAAGTACATATCCTGATATCTATGTCCATGCATCTTCATGAGCCAGCACATTCAAGCCGAACAAAGCAGCTCTTGTACTTCATACTATATCTAAAAGCCAAATTGTTGGTGTGTGTCACTAAGCTCATTATTCAAGAGTTTTAAACAATTCTGCTAGTGAATTATTTTCCAAAAATGTTTTAAGTGTGTGGACTCATTAAAGCTATTGTGTCTGTGGTCTGGAGCAAGTTGTTGGAACTTGAGTTTTTTGGGAATTGCTACAAAGGGTTGATTGCAGCTATTTGTCTGGTGATTGTGGCAGTTCTGATATTATTAGATTAAGAGTTATTAAAGATTCAACCACATTACATCAAATAACATCTTTTTTGCTTCACTGACCAGTTTTAGCTGTTGTGTATCTCCTAACAGGTCATAGAAAATTTTTCTTTGATTCTCAGCCAGATCGATTTGAAGAGCATACACTCGCACACAGTTTTTAAATTGATCACCCTATATTTTATTTTTCAGACCTATTGTATTTATAATACTCTTTCATTTTTATATAGCATTCCCTATACCTAAACTCATTATTTTCCGAGGTATTTTTCTTCTTCTTAGAGTGCCATATCCCTACGGAACGTCGGCGACTACCATGCTTATAATATTATTATACTGATCTCGGTCTTGGGCTACGTCTAGCAATTGGTCCGCTGTCAAACCTGTCCACTGCCGCAAATTCCTCAACTAAGAGAGTTTCTTTCCGTCCTATCCATTTCTTTCCTTTGATTTTACCGTTGAGAATTAGCCGAAGGAACTCATATCTTGGTCCTCTGATTATATGTCCAAGATATTCTAGTTTACGCCTCTTAATAATATTTAATAGAGTTCGTTGATGTCCCATTCTTCGAAGAACTTCTTCGTTTCTGGTTCGGCTAGTCCATGTAATTTTTTAGTATCCTTCGATACAACCAACATCTCAAACGCCTCGATTTTATTCATGATATCGGCGTTTAAAGTCCAAGTTTCACATCCATACAAAAGTACAGACCACACGTAACATCTTGTAAACTTTTCACGGATTTCCCAAATTTAATGAGTGATTGGATAATAGAGGCTTGAATTTTTGAAATGAGTTTCTTGCCTTTTTCAATTCTACTTTGAATTTCGAAGGATGGATCTAGATTTTTGGGTAATCCAAAATTATTCTGAGGTATTTTTTAGTTTTTCTTCAAATTTCGGAAATACATTCAATTTTTGTAGGTAGAAATAAGTATGGAGTATTGAGTAATAATATACCAAATTTATATTTGTTCAATAAGTAACTAACAAAAAATATAAACCATAACAATATGTAATGAATGTATCAATAAATGTAATATGGAAATATTGTATATCCTTAATGAAATACAAGATTCCTAAAATTCCTAAAGGATAATATGTTTTGTATAATAATATAACAAGATTATTTTTATTCAATAAATAGTGCAGTCATTGAAGCATTATTCATTAACTCCGTAACCACCCACTTCTAGGGGGTGAATTTTTTTTCAAAATAAACCTCGGATATCGATAGAAAAGCCTAATTTTAAGCAAAAAAATCGTCTATAAAGTTTTTCAAAAAATCCAATACTTTTTCAAGTTATTGGCAATTGAAAATTCGCAATTTTTTCATGTTTTTCATCGGTTTTTGCACATATCTCCAAAAATATATGTTTTATCGAAAATTTTATAAAAAAACAAAATTGTAAACAGGTAAAAAAAATAAACAATTTGGTTTTTTATAAAGTATTCTAAGTGCAATTAAGCTAGATATTAAAGATCAAAACCGTTTTTTATTTTGTCTGAAATTTAATCGATGTGGCCAATGTCATCTAGCTGCGAGGCAGATGCATTTTAGGCATTCTAATAAAAAAGGGTTTTGTTAGTGCTTGAAATAAGCTTTAAAATGAGCACTAATTAAAAGTCTTTTGCACGTAAAATAAAGTGAGCTGTATTGCAAATAAGAGGAGCATCTAATTTTTTTTTTCTTTTAAATCAATGGGTTTCATAGGTGCCTAGTTAATCTTTTTGCCTTTCTTTCAAATACTTCTTTGCCATAATGTCTCCTGTCACGATATCTTACAAAATGTATACGTGAGGCAATAGCGGCATTTTGGTGACATTCGAAATAAACTCCAATCATATCATACAATTTGATATACTCATCACGAATTATTTGTACTGATAATTAATTACTAATATTACCAATATTATTATCTATTGAAAAAAGTGCAATCTTTAATTCGAATTATAATATAGCACTTCTTAACAATGTTTTGACTGCTGTCAATAAATAAACAATATGAACTCCCCGTCAAATTCATTGTCGTAGCCTACTTAGTTTCGAAAAAAACTATTTTTTACAAAATAGGTATCAACATTAAGATTCTTCTGCTATAAAAAAATTTGAAAATACCTACTGACTTATTTTTTAATGTAATTTATAATACAGGGTGAGTCAATACTATACTTACTTATGTTTATGAGTTTTTTATTCATATCTCGAGTTCAACAAAAGCTATTAACATGCGGTTTGCTCCATTTTGTTACGAATTTATTCCAGTTCCATTATAATTTACAATAAATAGGTGTTTCCATTAAAAATTTTGAAGAAAAACAAATTTTAATTTTTTTTATTTGAAAGTCCCCTCTACTTACGACTATGAAAACTAAATGCAAGTATTTTATAGTAGATGTGACTTAATTCATCCACACTCTTTCTAACGACACTAATTTCATTAAAATCGGTTGGACCAAATCAAAGTTATAGGTATTTATCCACAAAAACTTTCCCACTCTCCCCCACCCTTTATTTGAAAAAATAAAAAAAAAGTACTCGAACAACTTTGTGCAGAATTTATGCCTCTTTCTAGTTTACTTATTTAACACTTGGTATAATTGGACATATTTCCCAAAAAACTGGTTTTCAAAATTTTCTTCGCAGGTTACGCCCCCTAGCGGTTAATCCAGAATCTTGAAAATTATTTCCAGCGATTTCTCTTGGCCACTTTTACTAAGGAATTTTTTTTCCTAAAGTTATAACATGAATAGTTTCTGATATATAGCCGAGAGATCGGCTTATTGGACTACCCGGTATAAGCCTCGTATACAATGAGAAAAATACTTCCGAAATCAAACAGTCGTGAAAATTGATAGTATTTTGCAGGCTTTTGTTTCGTTCAAGAATTATTTTGGGTCTTTCATTGCCCCGTTGAATTGATCTGTTGATTTATTTTTTAAATATGTATTTATTTGTTTTGTTTTTAAAGATAATTATAAAATGGAATCATATAACAGATTTCATATCTAACAACCTTATAATAGCATGGTTTAGATAAAGTGTAACTGATTAGATATCAATCTCGTGTAACAGGAAATGGTAGTCACCCAATATAAATTAGATCAACGATTTCTAAAACCGCTAAAAACCTATGTAATTATTGTTTAATATTGAAAGTGTGTGGCAAACCGATAAAAATGTAACAATCTTTATGATTTTTTTAATGCACCAGATTAATCGTGATGTCACGTCGCCATAACAAACCGAATTACATGTTCCGTTAGGGGTCGTTCAAATATTACGTAATATAACAAAAAAACAGAGTTATTGTAAAAAAACCAAACAACTTTTTTTTTCAAATTTGGACCATACCTACAGAGGCAGTCTTGTAGATTAGAATAAGTTAGTGACCAGTTTTTCTTTAAATGTCTAAAATTCTTTTACATATTTTTCTATACATATTTTGTATAAATTTTTTTTTCTGCAAAGACTTTTTTCCTCTACTTGTGTATTGTCCATTATGAGGGATAGTTTTAAGGGATGTAAAATTACAAAAAGATATTTTTATTGTAAATGACTAAAAGGAAGAGACAAAGAAACCAAATCAGAAACATTTTCCTATAGTAGCGGCCTCACAACCTGCACGATAATACTTTTAAAGCCATTTAGAAACATTTTTTTCTACGGCATTATGTTTTTACTGATAATTGATGTCAATATCAACATAATATCAATAACATTATTAATAACGTCTTAAAGAATAAAAAGACCACCTTTATTTAACTTCATCAAACGGTATTGAAGCCTAAAAAGTACTTTGATTTACGTTACAACTAGTTTTGTTCAATGTTGGCAATAAGGGTTAGTTTTCACGCCTAAAAAATAATAAGCATACGGTAGACTTTGAATAATTATGAGATAAGTAGAGCTTATTCCAAAAATTTCATCAAGATTGATGCATTAAGATTAAGATAGAAATCGTAGGTAGTATCCTATGTTTGCTCTCATTGATTGGACTAACAGTGAAAAATATCAATACGAAAAATCACCACACAAACGAGCAATAACGTGGGTATAACAACCTGCCTACCCATGACGATGAGTCACTTGCATCTCACATTGTAAGTAGATCAAATAAATACATACATAAAATAAAAACCGAACTAAACCGTCTGGCTTGTTCAGAGGTTGTGCGAAATTTAAAACCTGTCTGATTTCTCTGTTTCAACCAGTCAGTAACACAATACCAAAGAATTTATTTATATGATATAAATTTACTTTGTGATGTCTCACAATTTATTATACACTGGGGTGCAAAATTTAGCTGGACACCCAGATTTTTCCTAAAAACTGACGTTTCACAAAGTTTAGGATGTTTCCAATTGAGTATTTAATAAGAAACCAAATTTAAAAGTCAAATTTATCACAACTCAAGAATGTTACACAGAAAAAACAATAAACAATTTAAAAACTTTGAAAATCTGCAACGTAATAAAAAATTATTATTTTTTAAATATATACATTTTTTATGGAAAATGATATTTAGTAGAGTGTATTATCTCCACGATCCACGACCGCTAATTACGGCTCTCATTCGATCGGGCATACTTCGGGATTAAGGCAGCAAAGTCTGAGTCTTGAGGGATTTGCTGCCATACGTCACGTCTACTTGCTCCAAATCATTCATTGTTTCAAACTCACCACGGTTACGTCGAATATGTCGTCCCAGAATATCCCATGCATTTCTTTATTGGATTTAAGTCTGCATTCCTTGGGGGCATGGTTATAAATGAATCCTAACTTCATCCAAGTAATCCCGATAACTTGTTTGTATCAGAGTTTTCTTCAACAAATGGGGCAAATGGCACTACATGATTTACCAAACATTGCTGAATATACCGTTGAGCGTTCAAATTGCCCCCTTAAATTGTAAAAAGTTCGGTATGAGCCTTTATGGAAATGCCTGCCCACACCATTATACCACCTTGTATTCGTGTATACGTCTTTTTTTCAATTTAACAATTTTAATACGTTCCGCAATGGGAAGCATTAAAATTTGAACTTTTTATAAAATTATATCTATTTTTTGATACCACAAGCCCGTCGTCTAAAACAGAAACTGTTAAAAAATTTCAGATCAAATCATTAGAGCGTAAATCCCTTATCTTCCAGCCATGTTTCGTAGCGGTAAATACCCTTCCTACCCATATTTATTTTTTTTCTCGATTTATTTGTAGCAATAGGCACAGTTCAACGACCACATTGTTGAATCAATATTGTCAGAGAAATACGAGAACATATACACCTACATTTTTCAAGGTATTACAAACATACAAGTTCAAGGCAAGTGTATGCATGGCTACCTAATTTATGTTTGTTTTAAATTCATGTTATATTGTTTGGGTTCACCGTTGATCGTTAAATCAAAATTTTAATTAGAATTAAAGGATGCCTCTTAGTTTTCCTGGACATAAAACAAAAGTAACACTATCTTATATCATAAAAGATTTTTTCTTTCATTGGTTTTTTCCCTAATCTTAATACTTTTGACTTTTCTTGATTTAATCTTATTCTCATTACCTCCTCTTTCTCTTTTATTTCCTCTAGCATTTCCTTAATTATTTTCCTGTTTTTTGCAATAATAGTAATATCGTCTGCATATGCGATTATTTGACCATCCCATTATTTATACTGAATTCCTCTGCCTCTCCTCTTTGTGTCTTTATGCTAATTTTTGTAGTTCTCATTGTCATTTCTATTACACTTTAAATTTCCGCGGGAGTTATATGTGCTTTCTGTGGTTTTCCGGTTTTGCCTCCGCGTTGAATAATTTTGGATTTGAGGACAACCATTCTTTTGACAACGTTTCGGCAAAGGTCGCACTTGCCATTCTCAAGTCAGGACAGCTTAGTGTTGTAACACTTCTGTTTAAACAATAATTGTCAATAATTTTATTGTTTTGTCAAAAACTTAGACTTTTCTTATAAAAGAACTTGATCGGTGTATATAGTGTCAAGAGCAACATGAAAAGCAGACATTTATGGCTTAGTTTTTTTATACAGTTTCTACTTATTGCGTTTCTTGTACGTTTAGTAAATGACGAAAAGATTTCAGAGGAGAAAATAGCCTAATAACTCGCGACGCCCTTGTTTGCTCTCCACGGCATTCTAGGGCGCCCCGACAAACACTTACGGAATCGATGATTATAAGAAGATAAGGCACATCCCTTTTTGGTGTCCTTATAGATATTCGATTTTCTGGAGAGTTAAAAATATAGCAAAAAAAAAGAACAATATTTAGAAAGCTTTCTTTATACTTTCCATCGAAAATAACAATAATTATTGTAACAAGGAACTGAAACGGTTTAATTGTGGCATGTCTAAGTTAAATAGTATGTTTATATGGGATTAAGCCACAATTGATTGCAATGAAAATTACATTTTAACTACTGTTTAACGTATTGATTTCGTTTTCAAAAAAGATTTTTTTAAAAAATGTAGAAAAAACGTATATGACTTAACAAGTTTTTAGCGGGTTATGTTTTTCCAAAGACAGCCATGCCTTTAGTTGAAAATCCTTTAATAGTACCATGGTGGTCGTAATCATCAGACCATAACAGGGAAATTTGACAACAGTGAATAGAAGACCCTTCTTTTTCCTTCTTGTATGTAGGATTTAAAGCCTGTTTCTACTTCAATAGGTATTAGCCTCCTAAATTGTTGTAATTGTCACACCATCTTTTTCTTCGCCTGCCAATACTTCTTCGTTAATTTGGTGACTTATCTGTAGTGTTGCCCAAATGCAAGAACAAGACGAGACTTAGACAGTCTTGGTCTTGGTCTTGCACCAATATACCTGGTCTTGGTCTTGGTCTTGGTATTGCGCTCCCAGTCTTGGTCTTGGTCTTGCAGCAAGAGTCTTGCAAGTCTCGCAAATACCCATTAGCTTATTACTATTTATTAAACGTTACTTTAGATCTTGGAACAACGTAACACAGTAGGTACATTTTAAGCTTGAATTAACATAGCTATAAAAAGACCAACCAAATTAATAAATGTCCAAACAACTGACACTGAAATCTCGCGCCATTTTCGATAAAGTCGGATATTCTGTCTCATGTGTCCTCCACCACTCTAAAATATCTTCGGGCTGGCGCTCTGGGTTTACTTAGGTACTCCTCCAACTCGTCAATAACTAACCCTTGATGATAAGATCCAGATGAAGTCGAGGAGCATTCATACAGTTTCACAAAGTCTATTAAGTCTTCATCTTCATCATATTCAGATACTTTCTTTTCATTTCTTGGTGATTCTAGAGATTTATTCACTGAGTGTAGAGTTTTATATTCTTTATAAAGTTCATTAAATTTTCGCAGGCTTTCTGTTTTAATTTACTTTCCCCATAACGTCATGGTAAAAGTCTGAGCCTTATGCCTTGGGTCTAAAATTAAAGAGATACAATAAATCCAGTTGCTTTTCTTATAATGTTTAAGCATTTTGTCTCGAGCTGCTTGAAAACCAAGAATGAGCCTTTTATCCACTTCAGATCGATTAGGTTTCTCATCTAATTGTTTTACGATGGATTCAATTTTATCGAGCAAGAGATTGAATGATTAAATCACTAGTGGTAAGGTAACATATTTTTCTCCACTAAGTTTCGTTGACAAAAGTTTAAAGTTTATTAGAAACTTATGTACTTTTTCGAGTATTTGCCATTCACTATCTGTGATGTTAAAATCGTTCAATTCGGTGACAGATGTGCACAATATGTTAATGCCAGTTCTCACTTTTAAACCAAATCCAATCATATCATGTGTGGAATTCCATCTCGTTGGACAGTCGAGTATGGGATTCAGATTTGATGGCACGTCAGCTGCTTCACAAGCAGATTGAAACTTCCACTTTTCAGGAATATCGAATCTATTCCATACTTTACGGACACAGTGTATATATATATATATATAGATATATATAATATAATATTAATAATGTATATATAATTGTGTGATAAGTATATTTTTTCTTACCTGTCCACTTTTTCCAGCGGTTATTAAAAAGCCTGTGATATCTCCACCTAATTTTGTTTTTTCAGGAACATTATATTTGTGATTCCTTTTTGTGGAAAGATATTAGATGCTTCCGTAAACCTGAAGTGTTTATGTTCTTAATTTTTATTTCAACCTTTCTATGTTGGCACAATTTACACAAAGCAATTTGAGATGCATGACTTATTTCGAAAAACTCATCAAATTTGCTTTTAGGTCTTTTAGATCTATGACTCCAACATCTCATTACTCCGACTAGAACTATTTGAATCACTCATGTCAAATTCGTCACTCATGTCAAATTGTAAACTTCTCACTGATCACCGAGAACAACAAGGATTAGATAAAAAACAATTATTGCATTAGACTCGAAGGAAAGCTTGATTGAGAATGAAGTTTAGTGATGTCGAAAAGTAACTATTCGTTACTATCCAATACCCTAAGTACCGAATAAAAAACCCAGAATTATTATCGTTACTTCGTTACAAATATATGGGTATTTTGTTTACACTGTAATCGGCATTATCTCTTTGTTTGTTTATCTCGTTATCTTTTGAATAGTAGCCGCATGCAATGGGTATTTAGATGTTGTCATACATTTGTTTTTTTTCTGCTGATATTATCATATTGTATTTCTTAGCTGTTGTATTGAAGATAATGTGTTACTCTTTGGAGCTCGTCTTCTGTCTCGACGATTAATGCAGCGTCGTCTGCGATAACATAATATTTTAATTTCTTTGTTCCCTATTCTGTAACCATGATATTTACGTACTGATTGTATTATTTCGTCCATTGTTATATTAAAGAGAAGTAGGCTTAACGAGTCAACCTGTCTGACTCCGCTTTGTACTGGTATACACTGTGTTAGTTTTCCATTTATCTTTGCCTGTATTCGATTATGGGGGTAGATGTTTTCGATGGTTTGTATAATATTGATTGGTATGTTTCTTTCATACAGTAGGTGTAAGACGTCTTCGACTTGGATGCGATCGAAAGCCTTTGTCCGGTCTATAAAACATAGATATGCTGGTTTATTGTACTCGATGGCCTTTTCTGTGATTTGTCTTAGTACAAATACGGCGTTTACGCAGGATCTTCCGAATCTGAATCCTTGTTCATCCTCCTGAATAGAAGACCTTTTAAGATATCTGTTTGTGTTGTTTTATATATGCATTATGCCGATGGTGTGTTAAAAAATCTTTCTCCAAAAAAGTCCCACTCTTAAGCGGCTACTAGTACTACTCGCGAAGTTGATCGAAGTTCAGCGAAGACGAGAGTGTACACAGGTACTTCATGCGACTTCGCTTCGCCTCGTTCTATTTCCGTTCTGTGTCGGTTTTTCGCATCTGAGTCAAAGGGCCCGAAATTCGAATACGAAGTGTCACACTACATCACTCGACTTCATAAGTATGTAGAGAGTCACCTCGCCTCGTCACTTCGACACTTCGTCAGAAGAACTTCGATCGAGAGTGTAGACGGCGTTTTAGAGAATGACATGCTGTTTCAATGTTTCAAGTTCAAATGTTTTTTTTCCATTTTTCCAAGAATGCCGTAAATTGTTATTAACAAATAACTCATAACAAAAAAAAAATTTCCCAGTTGTCACTATTCTTTTAATGTCGTCAAAATCGCTTTGATTAAAATTGTTTAATTCGTTGTCATCGATATAAATACTTTCTATCTTGGTAATTTTTCGAAAAAATTGTAAATGTAAATAAAAAAATGTAAATATCATTAGTTATCAGGTATATTAATTAAAATCGTCAAAGAATATTTAAATCAGAATAAAGATAAAATTTATTTTCGAGATTACCTGATGTTTTTGCTAATATTTTTATTAATAATTATATTTAAATTAATTCAAGATAAAATACAATCTGATTTCAACGTGCCCAAGAAAGACATTTCGTTCATGAGTTTAATTTTGATCATCTACCTTTTCTTTTAAAATGTTTTTATTATATTACATTTATAATAAGTGTATTTTTAGTACTAATGATTGTGTCTATTATCTAAATAAATTAAATAATATTTTCTGTTAATGCAATCAAATATTTATAACTGTTTTAAAAATTGTATTCTTCCCGCTATAGGCCCTCTATTATAGAGATGTTTTTTTAGGCCCTTTATTTTTTCGATGGGACGTTAAAACGTAAAACGTTATACTTGTCATGCGCCTTGAATAATAAATAAGGGATAACGTTTTTACTTAAAATAGTTTTTGAATCCTTTCGGAAATTAAGCTATGACAGATTATCGTTAATTGACATTTGACGAACGTAACCTATAAAACGGCAGTTATAGGTCGATATAAATGGTATAAACAAACATGACAGTCGAATGTTTACCATTGCTTTTCAAAGTTTAGTTTGGTTTAAGACGAGTTATTTTTATCATTTAAAAAAGGAAATTAGCCTTAATGATATCTTTGTGTATTGTGGTGGTGAAGCAGAGGCCATTGGTTGAAGGGGAAGCAGTTTTCAAGTGATGAATTCTTAAATTTTAACTTCAGTGTTTGGAACTGACTTTTTAATATTATACATTTGTTGTTCACTTATTTTAACATTTAATGATCTTTATGTTTTACCTAAATAAAAACGAAGGCATTCACAAGGTAGTTTTTTTATTAATAATAGATTATTGAAACAAAATAAATCTTTTATTTACAAAATATAGTGACCAATACAATCATTCATCAGACAACCAAATGGTTTAATTTCAGATAAATCTGGACAAAAATATATACTGGAATACATTGCTGATGTACTTGGATGATTTTTACTACAATTTTCCAACATTTCTCCCTACAACAATGTTAAATACAGTTTAAAATATTGTGATGTAAATATCTGTATATTTCTTCTTTGGATTCTGTCCATTCCAATTTGTGTCATAGCAGGGTTATTGATTTTTGTCATTTAGTCATAATGTTGAAATTTACTAAAAAAATTTAATAATTCTATTCAAATCAACAGCTGTCTGGTTTGTTTATACCATTTATAGTAGTTTAAATTTATTCCGCCAAGGGTCAGATACTTTGTTTTCAATCGTGAATACTCTATAACCTATTTTATTTGAATAATTTGCTATAATCTAAGAAAATAGATGACGAAGACACAGAGAAGTAATAGATTACAATTTGATAAGAGGCTTAATTCTTCACAATATTTTTGATCCTGTAATACCTGTTGCACCAAGACTACATTTTGTGTTGGAAACAATTGAAGAGAAAGATGCTGAACTAAATTTTCTATTTTTTTTATTCTATCATAGTTATCTTTGGTTCTGCTCTTAGACAAGGAAAGAGAGCTGCTCATATGACTCTTTTTTTGTTTTTTATGATTTATATATCTGGCATTTGACAACATTACAAACACGTAATCCCTTAATAACGTTAACCTTATCTTTACCTAAATAAGGGAATACCTTATCCGCTAATAAAGTAATCCGTTATTTTTCTGTTAATGCGCATGAGCAGAATAACGTATAACGTTTAACGTTACTGAAATAAGGGGCTTAAAAACTCTTCTTATATCTATAAATATGCCCTCTATTTGACAGATCGACAGTGTTGCCATATCTAAAGTAACGGTCTAATGAATTAAAGACGGCCATAGTGGTACCCTCGTACAAAACACCACACTCAGATCTTTTCAACTAAAAAGCATGGCTGGTGCTTACAATATTGAGACCAAGTACGTCAAATTTGTCAGTATTGAAAAAACATAACACTACTAACAATTCTTTTGGTTATACACTCAGATACAAAAAAAAAACGCAACGGAGAAAAATTTTTGGTCAAAATTCAAAGTATTTCATCATACTCTTCAAGTATTTCAGTTTTTTTATTTTTAAGTCCTATTTTGATTGATTTTTTTTTAGCAAATCTGTGTAAAAATTTATAAATTTTAATTTAGTATAGTGAAGTTTTTTAATAAAATTTTGTATTTGACTTATTATACGGAGTTAAATCGAAAGAGTGGTTTTTTATCCAACTTTGAAAACATTCCTGTGGAATAATTCCGTTACCGGATTTTCGTAAAACCTTGTTTTTCGGTTGCAACCATGTCTTCTAAGTATTATGTTTTTGTTTCATGTGAAAATATGGATTGGTTCATTTTTAGGAGCGACATGACTTTGCCACCCACAATTTAAGCTTTACCAGTATCTTTGTACGAATTTGTAATAACGACATGGGTGCTTGGTGACTGATAATCGAAAGCAATGTCATATCGACATCCCAGAAGCACTGTATTAAGTTATAAGCAAATAACTTAATACTTTGTATTGCCTCCCCTAGCCTCTATAACTACCTGTACACTTCGACTCCTGCTGTCTATGAGGTTGCGAATATCATCTTGCTGGATGTTTTGCCATTCCTCTTCTAGAGCCAAGCGAAGTTCGTTAATTGAGGCTGGTGCGACTTCGCGACCTCTAATATTTCTACCAAGCATGTCCCAAACGTGCTCTATTGGGTTCAGATCTGGCGAACACGCTGGCCAGTTCATTTTATTAATACCAACTTCCTCTAAATATTGCGTGACACACATTGCAGAGTGGGGTCGCGCATTATCTTGCATTAATAGAAAATCATCGCCGATATATTGAGAAAAGGGTACTACGTGATTCGCTAAAATTTCTCAATATACCGGTGTGCAGTCAACGAACCCTCAATAAATACCAATTCAGTGTGCGCCTCTCGGATATTCCTGCCCATACCATCACCGAACCCCCTCCATGGCTAACGCGGGACTGAAAGCGCACTCCGCAAATCTCTCTCCAGTTCGACGCCATACTCGTTCTCTCCCATCTGATGAGTGAAGACAGTATCTCGACTCATCCGTAAAAAGAACATTACTCCATTGTCCTAAATTCCAATGTAAATGTTCCCTGGAAAATTGTAGTCTAGCCACTCTGTGCCGTGGAAGTAATTTGGGCCCAGTTGCTGGTCTGCAACTTTGCAAACCAAATTCATGTAATCTTCGACGAACTGTAAATACACTTACATTATTGCCTCGAACCTCTTGAAGCTGATTTCGTTCAGCTGTTAAATGACGATCGCATCTAAAGTAGTTTTGCGCTTCCTGCCACTTCCCGCTTTACGCTTGTTTGTTCCAGTTCGTATAAAACGTTCCACTACCCTTTGGATGGTAGAGCGATGAGTGTGTAGTACTCTAGCCACATATTCATAATTTCGCCCATCTTCAACCAGAGCAACGGCTTTCGCACAATCTTCGACACTAAGAACCATGATCAGTCATAGGTTAAAAAATGTAAGTGTCAATATGACATAATGATAACAGTCACCAAAGCCATCTCGTCGTATTACAAAATAACTCCAAAATAATCATAATAAAAAGTCCTAAATTGTGGGTGGCAAATTCATTTGGCTCTAAAAAATGAACCAAGGCATATTTTGACATGAAACAAAAAACACAATGCTTAGGAGACATGGTTGCAACCGAAAAAATAAGGTTTTTTTCTCACATAAATTTAAAATATTCTTTTTGAGAACTACGTATTTCTGAAGTGAATGTATTTAAGATTTAAAATATTGTCGGAAAATTAATACGAATTATATAGTTATTATAGATTCTATTCTTATTAATTACAAATCTTCATTAAAATTGAATCGCAAGATACAATGAAATGTATTTCAGTTGAACTAAATTTTTAAAATTTCGCTATAACGTCTGTTAAATCCCTTCTTACTGAATTTTTAACCAAATGCAGCTGGTTGCAGCCAACTGGCTCTCTGGGGAAATTTACAATTTGATAGTGCTCCAAATTGTCCAAGTCTCTAGTTACGTTTGAGAATTGTAAGTAATTCGGAGAAATATATTTGATATCTGTTATTGGATTTGATTTTAAATTCGTCTTTTCATATATGGGCGTTTCTCTATTTAAAAATTTTCCATACAAAACTATCCTAAGCAAATTTTATTAAAGGTTGAGAATGTTTGTTAATAAAATGAAGGCAATAGTAAATTAAATATATATCTATAAAAAGCCCACACATTTTCTTCTTGGTTTTTGAGTTATGGACAATTATTATGCAAACCTGCGACAGAGAACTGTTGTAGCTATCCAGAAGAATGTTTTTGTGGACAACTATTATGTTACACTCCTTTTGTCTTACACAAAAATCAGTGTTAACATTGTACTTAATAAAATAATAAAATAATCTTATTCTTTTTAAACATAAATCTGGATCTGGTAACTTTTGCAATGTTTGGTCAAAACTGAAAAAATAATCATTTTAAAAGTGATCTCTAATATTTATAATAAGGAGTTACAATCTTTCTTTAGTTGAATATTGTCTACATTTTAAAGCTGAGGAATGTGTTTTCGTTTGATTTAATATATAACATAATATATAGATTTAAGATATAATAACAATATTATTAATTACAGTCAGTTGCTCGTATCGTTAATCATACGAATTTTATACAAAACAAAGAAGTTTTCAATTTTAATATCAATTGTGCGTGTATTCTTGATATAATATGGTTATCTAATAAAAAAATGAACGAAACACTTGTTAATAAAAAAACATGCAGGTTTAAAAATGTTTCCACTGCTAGTCCATATTGAAATATATTTTTTTACAATCACCTGGAAAAACTTAATAGGAAAAACTGAGATCGACAAGTGTGATATTACTGTATTGAAGACTCTAGAAAAACTGCTCGGTAGATACATTAGGGGTGGTGTATTGATTAAAAAAGTCTGATAAATCAGGGACAGTATGCAGGATTATCTAAGGAAACCACCCAGCAGCATCTCGAACAGATGGTGGAGTACGTTCTGGAATGCTATGAGGTAATCCTGTGTGCATTTATCAATGTAGAGCGAGCATTCGATATATTTTAGAAGCAATCACAAGAGTAATTCGGTTGAAAGAAATACAAGAAGCAAATTATTATATGTCAAATCTAATGGCATGGCCAGGGAGATAATGTAGTCACAGTCGTAGTCGACTGTAGTCATAGAAAGGATAAATCTAGGGCTTAATATAATATATTCTTCGAATTAATTGGAACAAATGGAAAAAGAAACAATTTTTCTAAAACCTTACCTTTCAATCAGTACGTACCATCAGTAGACTTAAAAATCTGTATAATTAGTACGAAGTATGACGTTATTTTAGCAGAAATGACCTTTCCAACACGTTTTATTATTCATTCTAGTAGATTAGCCCACATATTCTTAACTTCATCATCGTGGAACTACACTTGTATAGCACTTATTACCATTTTTTTTGTAGTGCATCTTAGCTAAACGTTTCTTGAGAATAAGCCATAAGTTCCCAATGGGATTTAGGTCTGGTGAATTACCAGGTCAATTAAGCACTTTTATTTTATTTTCCTGCATAAAAGTCTCGACCAATTTTGAATTGTGATAAGGGGCCGAGTCAGGTTGAGATGTCCCCTCAAATGTTTGAATGAATGAAATAGTCCTTCTGCGTAATATTTCAATATATTTGGTAGAACTCATTATGCTCTTGTTGTGAAAAAACCGCAAAATATCTGTGTAGAAGGGTATTTTAGTCTTTTGGATATGATATCACAGAGGTTTACCTTTACTTGGTTTAACAAAACTTCCTTCCAAATATCCCTTCCCAAATAAATCTGATTTACGACTGAAAATCACATTTTTCCATCGTCACCAGTCCACAGTCGGTATATTTTGGCCCATGCTAAGCGTTTTCTTTATCATTTTCTTTTTTAGAAGTTGTATTTTGTTCGCTTTTCTTGCCTTCCTGCTAACTTCCAAAAAACTTTTTCCGTACAGTTAGGTCCTTACTTCAACACCTTAATCCAATAAATCCCTTCTAAGGTATGTGCTTGTCTTTCTTAGATTTAATTTTCTATTTCATATTACAATTTTATCATGTCTTTGTTCAGTGTTTTTCGTTTGCGCACACCTTTCCCTTTCTTTTTGGAGACGATGATCGGGGAATATCAAAATGTCCTTAATATTCTTGAAACACTTGATTTTTTCACACCAACTGCAAAGCTATATTTCCCACAGTCATAGACGTATGTTTATTAACAGTGATTACTTTATAACGCTTCGTAGGAGTAATATCTATATTTAAATAAGTAAAAGTAACACGTAGTTACACAGTAACACTGGCTGCTACACAGAAAGGCACACAACTGTCTCAATTCTGTCACAATTCGAACAGTATAGTATTCCCCAGAAGTCCAAAATCATGAAATATATCAAACTGAAGAATTTAGAGCCATTAAATCCCCTATTTGATCAACATCGTGAAGGGCCGTAATCTGCAGTACTTGGAACGTATAATAAGAAATCAAGGCAGGTATGAGCTACTCCAATGCATTTAACAAGGTATAATTGAAGGAAAAAGGGCCCCAGGACGAAGAAGAATCAGGCCGATAGCCTGAGAGCATGGTGTAGAAAGACCTCAACACAGCTATTCCGTATAGCAACCAAAGAAGAAGGTCCTCTAAACCTGAATGGTACCAGTCTGATCTGATTAACCCCACACTACCCCTCCTTGCCGATAGATTTTGGCGGCAAACACTTTTTGAAAACTACATCTATATTAGTCTTACATTATTGAGAAAATTTCTTTAAATGTTAAAAAATTTAAAGACCTTCAGATTTCTTAGAAATGAAAAACATATTCACTTTTGGAGAAAAATATACGTTTTTTTTTCTTTTCAGGTGTGTAACATCGACGATCTCGAAGATGGAAAGGAGTACGTGGTGTGCGGCAAGGGCGAGATGTTCAAGAAAATCGAGTACACAAAAACGGACACTCTCCGGTCCAAACGTCTTTCCAACACCAAGTTCACGTTGAACAGTTATTCTAGTGTGCCTAGGATAGTGGTACCCGACTGTGTACGACCGAAAATCGTCAATATTATACGAAATGGAATTAAACCCAGAAAGGTGAGTCAAGTTGGCTATCTACTGTCCTAATCCTTTCAGTTTTGTTTAACTTTTTTACTTGAAAAATATTATTTGCCTCAAATATATAATTCAAATTATTTGCTTAAAACCTTTTTCGGTCTGCTCTAGTCTATTTTTTGTATATTTTAGTTTTTCTCTTATTGCTTATATTTTCTTTTTATTAGTTACTTTGGCATACTTCTTCTATTTTCTACATTAATTCTTTTCTGAATTCTCGTTTTCTCGTATAATTGCTTTGAAACTACAATGTTTAGGTGTACATTATTTAGGATGTGGCAAATAATTAAATAGAATTCACCATTTTTTATGTCAGATTTGGATTCTTTATGCAAAAATAAAACTTTTATTTGAGACGTTTTTTCGAATTATTGATAGATGGCGCTATAATCGGAAAAACACGATTTATCCTAATATTCTAGGAAACTTATTCAGGGTAGCGAAAAAGTATGGAAACTATACAGGGTATAATTTCTGTGAAGCGCTATAATATTCTGCATTTTCTAGAGAACATAGTACCGCCGCTATTTTGATTTTTTTTTAAATAGCAAGCTAGGTCGAATGATATATCACAGAAAAGCTTATTTTTTCTTCGTTTCAGCAAAAAAGTACCATATTACTTATGAAAAATTCTATTACATTGCAATTTTATTAATCCATTTTTATTTTTCACTATTTTTGGTACACCACTGATAGATAGAGAATCTTAAAACTAAAATCAGTAGTAGGCGTTGAAATAATGTCAAAAAAAATTTTGCATACAATAAAATGTCAAGTTTTAA
Source organism: Diabrotica balteata (assembly GCA_918026665.1). Taxonomy (NCBI): domain Eukaryota; kingdom Metazoa; phylum Arthropoda; class Insecta; order Coleoptera; family Chrysomelidae; genus Diabrotica; species Diabrotica balteata. The sequence goes on along the minus strand of OU898281.1, from coordinate 11,487,315 downwards.
ATTAGACTTACTGGTATTTGATATCTGCAGTGTTTAAAAAATAATTTAAGAATAATGCGAAAATGATTAGAAAGAGAATGAATCTAGATACTAATGTTAATTGGTAATGGTGATAGAAAACGTACTTATCAAGAACTAAGTCAATTCTTTAACAATTTAAATCTTGAAAGACCTCCTATAAATCGATAAACGGCTTCTAAAATTTTTTAATAAATTTAATGAAACCGGCATTGTACGGGATCGCTCAAAATCTGGTAGACCAAAAACTGCAACTGATGAAGATACCATTGTAGATGTCATTCTAGATGTTCAAGAAAATGAACATCTAGACCTAGAAGGTCTAGAAGACATTACAAACCATTTTACATAAAAATAAGTTCCATCTTTATAAAATTCAAAACCACCAAGCATTCACAGAAGATGATTTTATCGGAGATTAGAATTTTTCTGAATCCGTTTTAGAGAAAATTGATAGACAAAATGATTTTTTAGATTTACTTGTATTTATTGATGAAGCGTCATTCTGCTTGAACGGTACTGTTAACAGACACAATTGCCTATACTGGTCATATTCCAATCCACACTTGATCGTTGAGACTTACACACAATATCCACAAAGAGTTAATTTGTGGGCTGGTTTAGTAAAAAACCATTTGATAGATCCAGGCAATATTTGAATACCGTTTTCCTCCAAAGATGGATTGGTCGAAACGGTGCAATTGAATGGCCGGCAAGATCTCCCTACTTGACTCACTCGATTGTTTTTATGGGGTTTTTATTATCCACACATATAGGCCGATGACTCAACAGTTGGGTTATGTAACTAAACCAATATTACAATGTAAAACTTAGAAATAAAGACAACATATATCAATCATATAAACTTATATTGCTTATTAAACAACAACAAACATTTAACAATCCATGAAAGATGTTTTAATTGATAGTATGAAATAGTCTGAAGCAGTCTCCAAGCCAAGCCCAGGCTTATCGGGACAAAAAGCACAAAAGAATGGCGTGTTTTACGTATATTATTTTCATAGCGTATTCTACATCTTTTCCTCATTTGTCTTCCCTTGGGATCAGAATGTTATTTTTCCAGAAGGTGAGTAGTCCAGCTCTGAAGATTTTTTTGTTCTACATCGGCAGGTTTTTCCTCAACTTCTGATAGTAAAATCTTTTTTACTATAGAGATTTTGTTAATAGAGTGTTTGTTGAATAAATGAAAACTGTTTAGTAACATCGTTGACATTATATGAATGCCAAGTTTTTTGTACCATTTAATCGTTTTCCGTTCACTGACATAATATGACAACATCTGATCTTTGCGATCAATCCCTGACATGTATTTGTTATACTGCACAATAGCATTCGGCTTTTCGATCATCTGTCTTCTCTTGTTCTGTAGACTAATTATTTGATAGCTCAATTCTGTAGAAATAATAGTATATTACTTTATGAGGCGGAGAAGCATGACTTTTCTTGACGCGCCCGATATTAGAGGGCAAGTCAAGAAAAGTCGCTTCTTTGCCGAATAAAGTATACTATTTTTTCTTCAAACGTAGCAATTTTCAACCATAAATAGTACAATTCATACGCTATTTTTACCCGAAATTAACTGTGACAACTATCAAAGTCGTCTAGATGTTAGAAATTAAAATAATTAAGTCGTCGGGGGATTTGCGTCTCCCTGGTTACAGTTGTTTGACAGTTGTTTGCAATTATTAAAGACAGCTTATTGTTGTTGCAACCGCAAGCGCAAATTTAGTGCGAAAATGGAAAACCTAAACGAAATTGAGTCCGCGGCTAATGATGCAGTAGCACGTTTGGGGCCCTCCAAGTCCGGAATAAAGTATCGGTTAGCGTACAAGCACTTCTAAGAGTGGTGCGATACAAGAGGAGTACGGCAAGTTACCGAAGACGTTTTACTCACATATTTTAATATAATGGAAAATGAAAATAAATGGCAATCTTCTACAATGTGGTCACGATACTCTATGATAAAATCCGAGTTAGTTATTAGAAAAAATGTGGATATTTTTGAAAATACCTCATTATAGATAGTTCAAAGCACTCCTGACCATGGAGCTGCGCGAAGGCGGAGTCAAATTCACGTAAAGGTAGAAAGGTTCTATTGTAAGTGGAAATATACAGTGTATAGTACAATGCGTTTCACATGGAAGTGGGGACTAAATCAAATTTCGTCTACTGCGCCGTGGTCAGGAGTGCTTGCACGCACTAACTAATTGTACTTTTAATCTTCTTCTTCTTAGTCGTTAACCTGATGCAGGTATCGTGATATCATGAAGCTGTTAGGTAATTTTTCCAATGTTCCTCCACGTTTTTCTATCTTCTGCCAATCTAGCACATTCTGACAATGGAGCGCCAATGGTAGCAACAATATGGTCCGTGTACTTTTAATATTACTATAAATAAAAATGATGTTTAATTGTTGTTAATGACATTTGTATTGTTGCTTTGTGTCATGTTTCATATTGCTGCCATGACAACATTTTTCCCTCCGCCGTAAAGAAATGGGAAAAAAAACTTCTGCCGGCGGAGACATCAAACTTTGACAGGATCAAGTTAGATAAGTAATGTCATCATTATTTGACGTTTGAAGAAAAAATATATTTCTCTCTTGCCAAGCCACTTTTCTATTGCGACTCCGTCAGCATATTTAGTTATAACTCCCCCTTTAGTCAATTTTGTGTTTATAAATTCTGTCGAGTGTCCTTTTCTGTTTAATCTTAACGTTCCTGTTACGTAAGTTTTTTTTATTTGAAGTTATTTACTGAGATCAAGGCTGTTGTAATAATTGTTCATAAACAATGAATGCCCTTGATCGAACGCCCCGGCATTCAACGAGTTAAGGGCTGGGTCTATGTAAAACGCCGTCTATACTCTCCATCGAAGTTCTTCGGAGTGAAGTGAAATTAGTCGAGGCGAGGTGAATCTCTACATACTCGTGAAGTCGAGTAATGTAGTGTGACACTCCGTACTCGAACTTCGGACCCTTTGAGTTCCACGCGAAAAACCACAGAACGGATGTAGAACGAGCCGAAGCGAAGTCGCATGAAGTACCTGTGTACACTCTCGTATTCGCTGAACTTCGATCAACTTCGCAAGTAGTATAGTGGCCGCTTAAACAGACCAACTAATTTATATGATTTAAAGGATCGCATACATCTTGAAATGCAGACAGTGTCTCCAGAAATGATCAATTATTTTATTCGAAACTTCCAAGATAGATTGTAATATTGACAAGAAACAGACGGACTACACTTTCAACACCTTTTGCAAAAAAATGCATTTTTTTTCATTTTAATTGTTACTTTTTAAATTGATATAAATTGTTCATCAATTACATTTATTATGTCTTTTTAAAATAATAAAAAAAAAACAAGTACAAAGTATTGTACACTTAGTGATTTTTGTTTGTTTAAAAAATACTTCGTAGAAAAAGTATATTCCGCAATTCCTGTATCTAGAAATTTACTGAACCTATTCGTTTATTTCATTGCCATAATTTTCTCAGTTTTGGGATAGACTTTTTACCACAATTGGTGTCTCATATACTATTTGTATCTCAAATACTTCTAAATTCCTTGTTTATCATTTAAAATCTAGTTTAAAAGACCAGTAACGTTTAATTGACTCGAATCATTTTTAAAGAATCTTGTTATAGCATCCGCTAAGAAAATCTCAGTAACGGAATTCCCCTTGTGTCGGCGTTGTGATTTAGTTCAGTGGAAGATCGGCACTATTAATAGAAAACGAGATCATAGGAAGGTAAATAGATAATGAGATAGTTTCAGCGTTGATTTGGCCTAATTATCGATTATTTTTGTATACGAGGCGAAGGACACGACAAGATGCTAAGAAGTTACGTAAGACAATAAGAAGTTTTGGAAAACTTTGATTATGTTTTTCAGTTTCAGTTTACTAATGTAAAACTAATTATTTTTTCGATATTTTATCTAGATTTCTTGTCTTCTTTATTATTTTGTCAGCCTTTTTATTCTTATCTTATTCTTGCTATTTGCGTATCTTTCATCAGATCAACAGTTGTATTAATGACCCACTGGAGTAGAGCGAAAGCGAAGATATCTAATACAACATCTTTATGTATAACATTTTACTGCCCTATTGTGTCAATCAGCGCTGCCCAACAAATTTAAGTCTTTCCTCTTTTATCTTTCTTCTTTTATCTTCTACATCAACACCTGCGATCGTAGATTGTATCTTACTGGCCATAGTTAAAATAAAGTTTTTGTTTTCATCGAAAAGGTTAAGAAGACAACCACGACAGATAGGCTCCTTATTTCCGTTTATAAAAAGAGAATAAACCAAAGTTTTTGACCTGCATTTAACCTTGTTCAGATCCATTGTTCTTGGTCGATGTGAAGCAGGTTCTTTCACTTGAATAAGAAATGTCTTGTTGTATGTATGTTGCTTGCAGCGATGAGCAATTAACAAATTGAAGAACGGAGAAGCTCCAGGCTCTGACAATATACTGGCTGAATTCCTTAAGTACGGAGGAGAAAGTCTACATAGATAAATACACAAACTAATAACACTTATATGGAACGAAGAGAAAATACCAACAAAATGGCACGAAAATGTAATAATCCCCATCCATAAAAAGGGAGACAAACCAAGTGCTCTAATTGTAGAGGTATCTCCCTACTTAATACGGCATATAAAATCTTATCGAACATCTATTTAGCAGGCTGACACCGTTTGTAGAAAATTTCATGGGGGAATACCAAGCCAGCTTTAGAAAACATAGATCTACCACAGATCAGATCTCTACTTTAAGACAGCTGCTTGAAAAAGGATGGGAATTCATGGGATAATCTCTTCATAGATTTTGGGCAAGTGTATGATAGCATTAAAAGGGATCAGACGTGGAATGCAATGGCAGAACTTTCAGTTGCAAAAAAAACTTATCTAGCTTGTAAAGTTATGTGTGAATAGCTGTAGATCCAGATCCACAAAAACAAACAAATGGATTAGAAGCAAAACGAAAGTAAAAGACGCAGGAGAATATGCTGCTAAATTAAAATGGAGCTTCGCAGGATACAATGTCCGACTGCAGGATAAGAGATAGAACCACGAAAGTCAACAATGGAGACCATGGTTAGGAAAGAGAAGCAGAGGAAGACCACAAATGAGATGGGCGGATGATATTAAGAAGATCGGAGGACACAACTGGAAGCAAGTGGAGCTAAATAGAAATCACTGGATTGATTTGGGGGAGGCCTGTGTCCAAAGTTGGATTACTTAAGGCTGAAGAAGAAGAAGAAGAAGAACCGAATGAGAACAAATGCTGAGGTCAAGCAGGTGTATAAAGCGAGCAACATAGTCCAAGAGATTAAATCCCAACGTCTAAGATGGGCTGGCCATGTTCATAGATTCCCTAATAACCGCCTTGCCAAGTTAATATGGGAGGAAGTCCCCACAGGAAGAAGGCCCTTAGAACGTCGACGAATGCGATGGAGAGACAGATCTAAGAACAATGAGGCTACCCACTGACCCAACTATTATGGACGACCGTTCAAGATGGAAGCAAGTTGTGCAATCAGCCAAGACCCAACCCGGGTTGTAGTGCTACGAGAAGAAGAAGAATATGTATGTTGCTCTCTTTGACTACGAACCTAAACCCTAATATTCAATAAAACACTTTTTAACTGGTTTGCGTTAAAGCGATCTTTACATTTCATTTGACATGAGCTTTGGCTTTGCGTGAACGTATTGGTTTTCCTTGTAACGTAAGATAACCTTTTCCTAAATGTCGCTGTAATTTCTTGTGCTTTGTTTTTCTATACATGCATACTCATACATTTCGCACGGTATAATATTAACGAAAACATTGAAAGTGATAAGAAACGTGAGAAACGCAATGTAATAATATTAACGAAAACATTGAAAGTGATAAGAAACGTGAGAAGCGGAATGTAATCAATATCGAAATTACAAATTGAATGAATCATTTACATAATAGGTATCCTTTGTTCATAATCCCCCAGTCTTTTCGCTAGCCAGCAATTTCTCTGATGACTGTACCTAATCAGTTAAGTCAAGCGTTTGGTTAGGTATACGCCGATCTAAAACAGATAAAAGGACTAGATTGGTCTAAAATGAATAAAATTTTGAGTATGAAAAAGATCACTATTTGATAGGGAACCACAAGTTAAACATTTGACTTGTATTTTTTATTCTAGCGGAACATAATTTTTTTTAGGTAATTTTAATAAATACAAAAATTTTTCTCAAAAATTAACTTGTCTGTTTATGTTTGCCGACCACACATTTAATATCTTAATGAGCATTACACAGTAGGTAAATGGTCAATCGGCGTCTTATGTAAAATGTTATTTAAACGCAAACATCACATGAAATATTAGTATAAATAAAGTTAGTTAAATTTTACAGTGTAAAATCACCCTTTTTCCCCCACAGCCTGGGCTAAAGTTCAAGATTTTGGGGTCGTCATCTTGGTCCCCTGGCCGCCTTCTTGGAAAATAAGAGGAAAGGGTTTTGGCTCTGTAACTTCAATTCTTTTAATGTGAAGTTTTAACAGTACGAAGTAACTTTTATTGAACTAAATCGTTTTTAAAAACTCTCCCGAGCGGCATAAACCTACTAAAATCTTGCGTAAATATTTTCAGATTGACTTCGGCAACATTTTTCTTTTTCAAATGATCGACCAAACTTTGCAGTATGGCCTAGTTGATTTTGTCCCGTTTATCGATTGTTTTATGATTGTAAATTGCGATTTTGTGGAAAATATCGGTTTGATATACAATGAACAAAAAACAACAAGATCGTGCGATCATCGCGTGTTTTATCGTTTAGATTAAAACGTAGATTGCATGCCTGTCGGTTTTTCGCGACGGATGAAATATTACAGTTTTACAACTTGTTTTTTAATTCATGATGATAGATTATTCCGTTTCTATTTTGCAATACTAATGTATCTTTCTTTATATGGATGAGTTTGTCATTTTTTAATCGGGTCTCATTTTATAATGCTGTACAATAAATGTGTGGTCGGCTGATATAAGCAGACAAGTCAATTTTTCAGAAAATTTTTGTATTTATTAAAATCACCTAAAAAAAAATATCTACCGCTAGAATAAAAAAGACAAGTCAAATGTTATACCTGTGGTTTTCTATCAAATAGTGATCTTTTCCATACTCACAATTTTATCCATTTTAGAGATGGAACATAACCCATCAAGTCCTTTTATTTGGTTTAGATCGGTGTATACCTAATCCTAACCAAAACGTGTGACTTAACTGATTAGGTACAGTTATCAGAGAAATTGCTGACTAAAAAACACTGAGAGAGTTATAAAAAAAGAATATTCTGTAAATGATTCATTCAATTTGAAATTTCGGTATTGATTACATTGCGTTTCTCACGTTTCTTATCACTTTCAATGTTTTTGTTAATATTATTACATTGCGTTTCCCACGTTTCTTATCAATTTAAATGTTTTCGTTAATATTATACCGTGGTAATGTATAAGTAGGCACTTATAGAAAAGCAAAGCACAAGGAAACTCACGAGAGAAGAAATTACAGCGAAATTTAGGAAAAGGTTATCTTACGTTACAAGGAAAACCAATACGTTCACGCTAAGCCAAAGTATTAAGCTCATATCTAATGAAATGTAAAGATCGCTTTAATGCAAACGAGTTAAAAAAGTGTTTTAATAAGTATTGAGGTTTAGGTTCGTAGTCAAAGAGAGCAACATACACGGCATCTCTTATTCAAATGAAAAACCTGCTTTACATCGACCAAGAACAATGGATCTGAACAAGGTTAAATGCAGGTCAAGAACTTTGGTTTATTCTCTTTTTATAAACAGATATAAAGAGCCTATCTGTCGTAGTTGTCTTCTTAACGTTTTCGATGAAAGCAAAAACTTTATTTTAACTATTGCCAGTAAGATAAAATCTACGATCGCAGGTACTGATGTAGAAGATAAAAGAGGAAAGACTATGCCAAAAACGAAAATTAGTGAAGAAAAACGAATAGAAATAAATAATCATATACTTTCATTTCCACTGTACGAAAGTCACTATTCACGAAAGTACACATCGAAGAAGTACTTATCATCTCACATAACTTTTCTCTAACCTCACAGGAATTTAAAAAGTTTAACCTCGAATTTAAACAGTCGAAAATTGATACATGTTTGACCTGCGATATAATTTATTATGCAATTAAACACATATGCAGATTACCAGATGCATTATGCAGATGACCAGAAAGAAAAACTCTCTTCAGACCACAAATCCCACCAAATGGAAGCTGATCAAGCGTATGATGAAAAAAGGAAAGATACAGAAACTCCCAAAACTGTTCCACATTTAAGGACATACAATTTCGAAATACAAATGGATCATAAGTTTATGGTACCAGGTCACACTCACTTGAAAGTAGATACTGAATACAGTATAATAAAAAAAAAAAGAAGAGAACTGACATTCAAATATTTCACCTTCATGACTGGATGCGACTTGTACGTTCAAGCAGCTGTAAATTACTGTTATGGAAATGTCACAAACAGACTTCTTTGATTTCTCATCTTAATTAAAGGTTGCATGGTACTAAGAAATAAAGACACTGATGGTTGTCAATTCTGATGGCTGGACAAAAGATGACTTCGATATACGAAAGACTTGGCAATCGTTCAATTCATAGACAGCCTTAATAGGGAAGACCCATTAAAGACTATTGATTTCAACAGAAGACGGGATCAACTACCTTCGGAAGTTCCAATTATAACTAATTAACCAGACCCTATTTCTAGATAAAAAAGCAGACATTATCTCGCTCTTGCGAGATCTAATTCCTACCTTATTTCATAGTTTTTATCAAGGTTTGCATACGAATGCTACAACTCAAAATACTCACCCCGAACTTGTAAGTGATAATAAAGAAATAAATTATTCGAACTTTATGCTTTTGTCCTTTTAAAATTGTATTTTTTAATGTTTATTTCGTAATTATAAAAATATAATATTTGTTATTTTTTATTTTAAAATTTGCAACTTCATTAATACCTTATAACTGGACAAGTCAATCAAAATCCAAAATTTTTAACATTTATGTTGTTTTTAATTTGTATTGTAATACATGTATCCTATATACATAATTTTAATTAATAAAAGCTACATTTACTCATTCATTTTAAAATAGTTTGCGTTTTAAAATTTTAAAATAGTTTTTATCGCTTCCAGAAATAACTCAAATTTGGACTTGTCTGCTTTTGTCCACCAACCACACAAATATATACACTATAGTAAATATTTCGTTCCATTTTCATTAATTTATATAAACTTTTTGTTTGTTTGTTCGTTTTGCATGGCGAAGGTGACGTGAAAAGTTTTTCCTGTTGAGGAGTTAAAATTAAATATTTTATTTAAAAAAAAAAAAACATTTTTATCTAATTTTATGACTTTTTCATCGCCGTTTTCATCGCCGTTTTCATCGTTTTCATCGGCTTATCAAAGCCCTGCTTAAAAGCAGCTTTACGCTAAAAGGTGGTTTCTATACTTCTATTCCTGTTTGACATTCTGCGGTCTTGAAAGATACCAATGAGAATTCGGCAATGATTCTTCAAAAATTTGAAATATGAAGATTACAGTTAGCAAATGTGCGGAGATTTGAAGATCTTGTCTATGCTGCCTGGACAACAAGCTGTTTACACCAAATTTTCTTGTTTTTTATGTCTATGCGACAGCCGGGATCGAAAAAATCACTAGTAAATGGAGAGTTGAGGGGCAAGGACGCGACTGTTCTGCAAAAAATCTTGCAAGGTATCCCCAGAAAAAATATATAATGGTTACAGAATGTTACAGAATATGTACGCTTTGTAAATTGGAATTGAGAAGTTTGTACCCTGTAACCTGCAAGAAATAAAATCGTTTTTGTCCTTAGTATTCTAACAGGGTGTCTAAAATTTCCAAAACTGCGAATGTATTGGAACAAATCTTTAAACATTGATATTTTTACAGACATAATGGCATTGAATCGTTTTTTTTTTAACTTAGCACCCCTGTGGAAAGTTCAACCAATTTTTGAATCAGTCCCAAAGAGATGTAGAAAACTGCATATACCTAGTATCTATTAGGTGGTGAAAGTGGATTGATTTACAATTTTCTAATCTATAAAGATAGTACCACAGACATAGAACCTTCTAATTTGAAATATTTACATAGTGCAGCTATCGTATTGCAATTATCAAAAGGACTTCAACCTAATAAGTATGCATTGTACTCTGACAATTATTTTACTAGCCATTATCTTAAATTCTCAACCAAAAATCAATACTTGTTGCTGGTACTGCTAGGATCAAGAGATTTTCTAAATCACCTCTAACTGATGTAAACAATTTTTCAAAAAAATCAAGAGAGGATCAACGGAATAAATTATCTCTTTAGATGGAATTGTAGTAACCAGATGGTTAGATAACAAGCCAGTGATAATAGTATCCAACTTCGTTAGGGTTGGTACAGAAGATGTTGTAAAACGTTGAAAAAAAAAAACCCAAAATGTTTCATTGGAGTAAGTGGACCCGAAGTTATACAAAAGTATAATAAGTCCATTTTATTTATTTATCGTATGGCACTTGACACATTACATTGAAATTTACATATATTGTGTATATATGTTTAGAAACGAACATTTAACTTATTTATATATTCTATCGACTCTGGAGTTGCCATTAGGAAATTCCTCTGAAATATGTCCATCAGTGGCATAGATAAAACATATGCTCTTATTGTGTTTTACAGAATAAAAAGAGGTTGCAGAAAGTGGGCTGTTTGACTAATCTTCCATGCAGTTGACATGGCCCTAACAAAATCTTGGTTAAAGTATAAACGAAACATGCATACTTTAGGAATTTTACAAAAAGGTATGGACCTTCTACACTTTAGGATGAAAGTTGGTGAAGACCTTATAAACGTATACTCTTTCAGTAACCGAGAACGGGGATGACCTTCAAGGTATCTAGTCCAGTACTAACTGCAAAACGCTAAAACATTGAAATTAGACCTCTTACTGAGGTGGAATTTGATAATATTGATCATTTTCCAGAGCACCAGCAGCTACCTTTACCTTTACCTTTAAGGTGCAAAAATTCTGGTTGTACAGGACAATCAAGATGGAAATGCCAGAAGTGCAATGACCATTTGTGCCTTCAAAGAGAAAAAATTGCTTTCTAATGGTTCATATGCGCTAGTTTTTTAGATTTGTTTACTATTTTTGAGTACAAATAAACCCATAATAATTTTTTTGATATATATATACATGCTATATTTTTGTTAATGACAAAAAAGCGTTTTAAGTACATTTTAGCCAAAAAATATATTTTTCGTTTGCTGAAAAAAAAAAAAAAAATGGTACTGAAAGGGTTAATAAGGGTCAGCTATTTTTATATTCCTCAAAACCGGTTGGCACAGAAAAGTATTAAATTCACAATATTTTTAGCGACAGAGTCTATTAAAATACTTATTTGATTTGAACCGCCTCTGCTATAAATTTCCTTAAAATTATGATTTATTACACCGTCTAGATTGCGAAATGTTTAATTAATGTTGAAGTGTCACTAATTTTATGACACTTTTCAAAGAAGAAATATCCACAGCAAAAAACCAGGCTAGCAAATCATTTCTTATACTAATACATATTTATTAAAATAATTTATTTCCTATTTATTTTCTTTAATAAACGTGTAATTGCCTTAAGTTGTGTTTATTTTAAGAAACAAATATTCTAATATTGATATTGCCTTTACAGATTTCTCGACTGCTTCTCAATAAGAGAAATTCACCCAGTTTGGAACAAGTTCTTAGCGCCTTTTCTGAAATCGTTCAGTTTGCCGTAAGGAGAGTGTACTCGTTATCAGGTCAGTCCGTCAACGATCTGTCGCAATTTTTCGACAATGACGACGTTTTCTTTATATACGGAAACGAGAAACCCCAGCCCACTGATTTCGAATTGGAATTTGAGGAAACCAAAGCCATACACTCGTATAAAAAGACGACTATACATAGAAATGGGTAAGTTAGTATGGTCTTTTATCACTAATTACGTGAAATATATTTTATCATATTCGCATATTGATCTTACTGAATGAAATTTCATTAAAATCACTGTTACCTGACGTTGATCAGTAACTTTTAAGTTTTAGAGACCCATCTAACGTTGTAAATGTAAAGATGTAAGTCTTTTGTGAAAATGGTGTTGAAAATATGTGATTCTTTCGTGTAATAAACAATTTTTAGTGACCATGAACTACAATCTCTGAGGTTTTCTATTTTTTCGTTACAGTTTAATGCAGAACAGACACCGCATTATCTAACTAGTAAAATTGCATGAATTTTGGAGCATCTATTAGAATAATTTCTTTCCATATAAATTATTGTACATATAAACGTACTGTTCAATATAAACAGTGGCTCACTTAAAACATTCTACCCTGCTATTTGACAAGATTCATTATATTTTGAGAACATTCTGAAACAAGTCAATATGTATTCCAATGTGAGCACAGTTTAACCATAGTCATTTATAAACTTATTCCCTTCCAGTTATGAGTCCCTTATTTTGAAATGGGGAATATATAATGTATAAATCCCGCTGCTCACAAACATAGTCAATACATGTCTTTTGCTGTATTACTTTCCTACCCCTTGCAAAGTGGCCAGCAAAATCATGATCCCTAAACCAGGGAAATCCTTAATCAGCACTGAATTCTACAGACCAATTTCACTCCTAAACACACTAGGTAAAGTCTACGAGAGGATCCTTAAGGAGAAACTCGTAGAATTTCTAGATACTAACATCATTCCAAAATTCCAATTTGGATTCAGAGCTGATCACTTCGCACAAAATGCATTAGCTGAATCAGCAAATTTCGTATCCAGAGTACTCAATGAAAAAGGCAAAATCGCCATAGGCATACTCCTAGACCTTCGATCAAGTCTGGCATGCAGGCCTGATCGGAAAACTACGCCTTGCTGGACTGCCAACTACTTTTCTAAGAACCATTCACTCATATCTCTCCAATCGGACTATAAGAGTTAAAATCAGCGACCAACATTCTACCCGTGGTGTTCATGTGTATCAAGGTATAAAAAAATGTTTATAAAAAGCTTAAAACTTTATTTAAAGAAGATCTTTTCGAAATTAAATCATTCCATCATCAGTTTAATAAAAAGTTGTTAGGATAAAAGGTTGTTAGAATAAAAAATTGTTGGACCACATAAAAAAAACACTAGAAGGACATCAGTAATAAAAAATCTTCCTGGAATTTACAAAGGTAAATGCAATAGACCATCTACTTACGGTAATTAATAAAAACTACAACTGAGGGTATTTAACATGTCTCCCAGGAGCTGGTGAAATTTTGTCGACTTACATTACCTCTGATCTGTGCGGGAGTCTAGGGCTAACTGGGCATTCCAACCTACCTAACATTCTATTCTAACATTCTCAACAAGGCTCAATTTTAGCTCCTATCCTTTACACAATTTACAGTGACCCCTCACGCCCCTATGATCAGAACGAAACCATCCTACTGTACATTGAGGACACAGCATTGATCGCCTCAGGCACAGTAGAGGGAACTATAAGGAGCCGCTCTGCATTAGTAGGTCTCAAACCCAACTTGACAAAGTTGTCAAGTGGTGCAACAAATGGAGAGTTACGCTCAACCCTACCAAGACACTAGCCATCCTCTTCAGATACCCGGCTCCAGGATCGATGCGGATAGTAACCTGTTGGAGCTCTACGGATCTAGACTCGCTTTCCAGAGTTCAGTCAACTACTTGAGTGTTCAATTTCAGAGGATCCTCAATTGGAAAACTGAGTTTAACCCCACCCATAACACCCAACTTAACGCTTTATGGCCACAGAAAGAAAGATCTTGATTAAGATCATGAGAAAGAACATCCGGTTAGAAAATTTCCCTTCCTTCCAGCCACGACTGAACTGGCTGGAAACGAACTTCCCGATCAGTACTTCAATATCCTAGAAGCGACACATTTCTAAGATACCGTAGATACTAACCAACTACACGCCAAAAATGCTTACCGAAAAGAGCCGTTCCCACCGTATTGCTGGTAGCATGCTAAGGTACCTCTTCCGAACTACATGATTCATAGACCAATACCTCCTCTACAAACACCAATACGCACCACTAAACAACACCAATAAACCCGTGACTGACTAGTGCTTCTAAGCACCACCACCCGTCACCATAGACTGACGTCCCTGGCCCTTACCTTGAAGGGCGCATCGCCCAAGCGAGGTCTAAATAACCTTTAATTCAACGATTCGATGGGGTATTAGACATCCATTCACAAAGTATTAATTAATTTACTGAAGGTATTATACCCGTTAAAAATTAAATGCAACGCCTATGTTTCGCTAATGTGAAAAACTTTTCCTTTCGCAAAAACTACTGTTATGATTGTTTATTTTGAGTTCAAACTTAGTTTATTGAGCCAATAAAAAAGAATTATAACTTATTTGTTATCAAAAGTAAAATAATCCTTATACCTATTACCTGTGTTCGATGGATTCAAAAGATTTTCTAGTTGTCTTTTATCGGGATAGAGAAGAAAAGGATAAGAATACAAATATATTATATTACAAAGATTTACGTTTCTTTATTTTATATGAACGAATAAAACAATTATTAAATTCTGTCGTTATCTTATCAATCAGCATACAAGAAAATAAATCAAATTATTATGATAATAAGATTATAAAGCTACATACATTTATATTACGTGAAAAACCAATTTTACTTAAAATTTTCTTTACTTGAAAAAAAGAAACCACAAAACTTTAAACTTTTGATTAGCCTAACAAAACCTCAGTTCTTAAATTTTAATGATAATGACCATGATGTCGAAACGATCCTTCACAGATATAAAATTCAATTGTACAAACACTTACAGTTTATTTTCTTCTTGAGTTGTATGTTGGAACATACCCAGAAAAGTCCAGTCTCCTCAAATATGTGATCTCCCCTCTTTGGCACCTCGGCTCCTTCTTTACGTCTCTGCAAACCTCCTTCAGACTACACAAAAAACACCTGATTCACTTCTCCAAACTCCGCTACTTATTTATGACACCAGGACCTCCTTTTGTCAACTTGCTGCCGTAAGAATACTTTCACATATACTTTATAAAATGCCCACGGTAGATACAAGGACCTCTTTTAATCCACTTGTTATCTCCTTCTTCAAACTATTCACTTCTTTTCGTTACGCCGGTATCCAAACTCACGAACCACACCCTATCTTGAGACAAACGACTGTTTCCTTTCGATGACCAAAATATGACTAACTTCTCCTCTCTCATGATCGACTCACCAAATTCCCATTTAAAAACGACCGTCCAATCAAAAAGCTTAAATTGTGTTTACCATGATTTTGGAAAAGCCTAATTTCGGTTTCAGAGAAAACTAAATAGCTTACTTTAAAATTGGTTTTTTTTTTCAATACATCATTTATACATATTTCAAAAGATTAAAATATGGTCATTTAATACTCGACTATACAAACAATGAAAAGATTAACTTACAGGTAAAATGTCTTCTAATTCTAAACAAAGGTTTTTTGATAATTTTGTTTGAAACGGAAAAAGGTCGTTTGCCAAACAAATTTCTATTCTTATCTACACTAAATCTTATCTTAAATTACTATATACAATTTGTTTATATTGATATCTTGAAATTTTATTTCGATGGATTTTTTTATTTATTTTTCTTTGGTTGGAAAAGAAAAAGTATGACACTACATTAAAACGAATTTTGCGATAGGAAACTTTGTTTCCGATTGCTGTTGGAAAACAGTTTATCGAATAGTTATAATTGCGTTCCATCAAATTTCATACAATTGCAAAGCCACTTTCCATTTTGATAAATTTATGAAATAACTTCTTCTCTCTAAACTTATGAAACTTTTGTATTAAACAAAATATATCAGGCGGGAATTACAGCAGGAATAAACCTTCTACTAGATAATGTACTATGTAATATGTACCTCTATTAAAAAAAGCTATTAAAAATTTTATGTCGAAAAATGAAGATTTAGGGTAACTTTTAATCCTGATAACTTTTTACATGGTGCATAGCTCTCTAGAAGCTGCACAGAAATACAAAGTTTGAACCTATTTCGACAATTTACTATTAAAAAAAAAATGGAAGAAACTTCCTTTTTCATTGATTGAACAAGCAATAAACAAATAGCTTTTCGCCTTTGCTGAATCACATGCACATAGCGGACGAGTACGTATTAATTACGTGTACGTGTATTATGCCTGCTAAATGGTAGCTATTTTAAAATTTCAATCACTGCGAATGGTGACATCAAGTACCTGCCCGCTATATGCTTATGACTCTGCAAGGGCGAAAAGCTATTTGTTTATTGCTTGTTCATTGAATGAAAAAGGAAGTTTCCTCCATTTTTTTCAATAGTAATTTGTCGAAATAGGTTCAAAATTCCTATTTATGTGCAATTTTAGTAGGTTTTATTATTAACAGCTAATAAAATTGGATTGAGACTTTGATCATCATACATTTATTGCTGTGCATATCTCTCTTAATATATTAAAATTTTGAGGGTGTTCTTAATAAAATTTTCTTAATATTTTTATGTCATATATTTATCTGATCAAAAGTCGTCCTTGTTTTCATCTATGCAGGAGTTCTTTAGACCAACCTCTACAGCAGTTGTTTCCTGCAGAGGTTTTCTCTTTTTTGTCCGCACTAAACGATTAACGAACTGCCCTAAATAATACTAAAATATAAGAGATTTAGTAACAAAATGATTTTGCTTTTTTTATTTTAGCGGGGGTCCTAAGCCTAAAATGCCTAAAAAGGAATTGAATCGAACCTATGAGTCTGAAGAGAGCTTATTAAAGAAATTAAGCGAAGAAACTAATTTAATTTTACCAGTTCCTCTTAAAACTAAATACGTAGTAGGAAGGAAAGTTATTGGAGATGGTAAGTACGAGCAGATATTATTTTATTATGTGTCAATCTTGCGGTTTTTTCTATTTTTATAAAACAATGCATCGTCGATACATCAATTTCTCAAGTTCAATGCAGAGTAATAAACTTCTGTCCTTTATTGGATTAAATTGTATTGCATTAGAACATTTTTAATTTTTTTTTCACGGTGTCATGTGTATCAAAGAAGGCCTCATCTAAATATACAATGTTTTATTTGATTTTTCTTTATATTGTTATAGTTTTTATATAATCGTTTCTTAAAGAAATCATTCTATTGCTTTCCAAGGGCGCAAGGCGCCAATGGCGCTACGATAATTTAACTTTTAGCTAAAATATGGTCCTTCGAGCCACAATTTCTACAACTTATAATTTTTTTAATATCAAGGATAAATCATTTCCTATTCTAGCCATATACAAGAGCTGTTGAGTAGGTGTTAAGATATAGAAACACTGACGGATTAGAAAAGCTGTTTCAAAAATTGATTAATTTAATTTTTTTTAATTATCTCTCGAAGTTTGAAAATCCTCGTAGTGTATTTTAGTACTTACTGTTTCATTATTACTTTTCTTATGTAATTATTTTTTAGGTAATTTTGCAATAGTGAGACTATGTCGAGACATCACCACAAACAAAGAATATGCTTTAAAAATAATAGATAAATCAAAATGTAAAGGAAAAGAGGACATGATAGAAAACGAAGTGAAGATTCTCAGGAAGGTGGATCACCCCAATATTATGTCGTTGGTAGCCGACGCAGATACCAAAAGTATTTTGTATTTAGTTTGTGAATACGTCACGGGTGGTGATTTATTCGACCAAATCACAATTGCTCAAAAATACTCAGAGGAGCAAGCAGCCTTAATGATTAACAATTTAGTATCAGCTTTAGCCTATTTACACAGTCTAAATATAGTACATAGAGATGTTAAACCCGAAAATTTATTAGTAGAATTAGACGACGACAATAGAGTGAAATTATTAAAATTAGGAGATTTTGGATTAGCCTGCGAAGTGACGAAGCCTTTATATACTGTGTGCGGAACTCCTACTTATGTCGCACCAGAAATTTTGGCCGAATCAGGCTATGGACTCAAGATCGACGTATGGGCTGCCGGCGTTATCCTTTATATACTTCTTTGCGGCTACCCCCCTTTCGTTAGTCAAGACAACGACCAAGAAAAGTTGTTCGATTGTATTTTATCGGGCCAATACGATTTCCCCGAAGAATACTGGCAAGACGTCTCGTCCTGCGCCAAGGAACTAATCCAAAATATGCTTCAACTCGACCCAGAACTCAGGTGAGTGTTTTAACTACTTTATTTGATATTTTAAGTGAAAATGTAAGTAATATTTAACGTCAGACATGGGAAAGTACGGTCTGAAGGCTAAGCGAGACATACGTTTTGAGTAACCCCTACACTTACACATACGACAAAATGTATTTTCTGCGCGGATGTAATAGAATAATGCAGGGGTCGGCAAGTAATTTTATGTGGGGTCCGGATACTAGAAGAAAATTTGAACAAGGTCTAAAAAAACACTAAATATTAAATTCACTATGGAATTAGAATAAATTTCTTGGACATTTCCATCAATAGAATTAATAACGTCTTTGATTATAGCATCTACAGAAAACCCACACAAACAGATCATGTCATACATTTCAATTCTAACCATCCCATTTCACACAAATTATCTGCATTCAACAGTTTCATTCATCGTTTAGAAACCATCCCATTATCCAACATCAACTACACCCGAGAACTAAACATAATCAAACAGATTGCTTTCAATAATGGCTATAACCTGATATCATCCATATACTCATTTATAAAAAGAAACGTAAATTGCTTCAACAATCAGATTACCCTAACATTACTTCAGATTCCCCATCCTACTTCTCATTACCATTTCACTGTCCAACACTCTCCCAAAAATTGTTATTGATCCTACTAAACACAAAACACAATTCTTTACTAAAAACGGCCTATTCACAAACTTAAGCACAATGACTTTTGCTCCTACTACATCATTCCACTTGACATTGACGGGTACTAACTGAATTTTCATACCATCTTTCTATCAGTTAGCCCTAGACTCCAGCACAGATCAGAGGTAATGTAAGTCGATATAAAACCTCACCAGCTACAGGGGGTCATGTAAGATGCTCCCATTTTCAGTTTTTAATAATCAACAAGTTAACAGTCTATTGCATTTACCTTTATAAATACCATGAGGGTTGTTTTTTAATACGGATGTCCTTCCAATGTTTTTATGTGGCCATGCAATGTTTTTAACAACTTTTTATGTAAGTAGTAAAAAACCAACGTGTTCTTTTTATATATTTAAATTTTAACTCACTTGTTTTTAATATTGGTATTTTTACTCTCTCTTTTAGTAAACTGATGATGGAATGATTCAATTTCGAAAAGATCTTTAAAATAAAAATTTTAAGCTTTTAATAAGCATTTTTTATACCTTAATACACACGAACACCACGTGCTTTGTATTCAACAGGTATACTAGCCACTCCTGGATATCTCCACTTCATGGTTTGTTCTAGTTTCACTTTTAATAATGACAAGATGTTTATTATTTTGATACATTCGTAATGATAAAACAAAAGACCTTAAATTAATACGAAAAATTCGAACAACAAAGGGGTGGGCGTCTGTTAATCGGGAGCGATATTTGTTTTTCAAAAAATTCATTTTTGGAAAAAGACGTTTCGCACATATACGTGAGCCAAACATAGTGGCCAAATTGATTGCAAGTTGTCTGCAATTTTCATATTTTACTGGCACATGTTTGGCCCAAAATTCTTCGGCGGTTGCCGATTTATAAACGTGAAAGGACAAATCTTCTTCTAATTCAATAATCTCCATTTGAAGGAATGCTTTTGACATATTAAACAGCTTAGCAGCCACATCTGTTCATTTTTTGTTTGGACAGAATGAAGATAGTTTACTTACCTGTGCAAAGTCTTGGAATCTTGAAGCAAATTCGTTCCTAAGATCGCCCAGAAGTTTTACGAACACTGCAATGTCTTCTGCGGTGTACTCCTTATTTTTATTATCATCAAGAATAGCTGGAAAATGAACGAATTCTTGTTGTGCAATATCTTTTTCAAAGATATCCAGCTTACGACGAAAAGCAGACAGGCTTTGTATCAGCACACCTACTAATTTTCCATTTCCTTGTAACTCTGTGTTAAGCGCATTCAAATATTTTAAAATATCTTAAGCCACAAGCAGCATGTTGCCCCTGTTTGTTATATACTCCAAATGTGCCCTGGCTACATGCGTATCTATATTTTGTAAGAAGGAGATCACATGTTCTTTTATTAGCCAGAAACGTTCAATAACTTGACTTTTCTTAACCAACGAGCATTATTGTGTTGTAGTAAGTCAGAATATGCTGAATCACATTCAGAAAGAAACTCCTTGAAATTTCGGTGCTGAAGAGCAAAATGAGATCTCATAAAATTAATTAAGTTTACTAAACTGATATTGTTCTGAAGCTATTTTCTTGTGGCATTGTAAATTAATTACTATTAAACTGGGAATAAGCCACAATTAAAGATAAAAATACGTTTATTGACGTTTCAATTTCCACTTCGGAAATCGTTCTCAAAATACAAACAGTAAATTAAAAAAATTTTGTTTTTGTTACATGGTGAAAAAATTCTTCTAATAATTTAATTTTATCCGACTCATTTATATTGACAATTCAGAAATACATTATGCATTTTAAAGTAGACGACTTAAAATGATATTGCCAATATTGTTGAGTTGCGCTCCTGGGACGACTTTACTTACAAGATAGTTCATTCGATTACATGAAATCAACTTTAACTTGAGAATATCCGTCAGAAAAAAATCATAGCATGTAATTCGTCTTTAAAAAGACAAACACATGACATGATGACAGTAAAATTCTCCTGTTAGTGATTCCATAGTAAATTATGAGGGAAAAACCAGGAAAAAAAATCTCATAATACTATCCCGACATTGTAAGTATTTGTTCGTGAATTTAGTTTACCTTCAACAACATCAAAATTCTGATTTTATTGTTATGCTGGATAGTGAATGCTGGATTGAACCATTGGATCCATAATGGATCCAATGGGTTCAATGGATAATTCAAATGTAGTCCAAAAGAAACAGATGGTAAAAAAGAAAAATCAAAGAAGCGGCTCCAATTATGCTAAATGAGGCCAATTGTGTCGCAAATTCCTCGGCAGAATGTAAGTAGGATCTGGTTACCAATATTGAAAGAGGAAGTTATTAATAAGAAAATACCAGTATTAGTAAGTCAGTAACATATAGAGGATACATCATTCATGTTTTTTAAATAACGTAACATATAAAATCAGAATTTTGATGTTTGTTGAAGGTAAACTAAATTCACGAACAAATACTTACAATGTCGGGATAGTATTATGAGATTTTTTTTCCTGGTTTTTCCCTCATAATTTACTATGGAATCACTAACAGGAGAATTTTACTGTCATCATGTCATGTGTTTGTCTTTTTAAAGACGAATTACATGCTATGATTTTTTTCTGACGGATATTCTCAAGTTGAAAGTTGATTTCATGTAATCGAATGAACTATCTTATAAGTAAAGTCGTCCCAGGAGCGCAACTCAACAATATTGGCAATATCATTTTAAAGTCGTCTACTTTAAAATGCATAATGTATTTCTGAATTGTCAATATAAATGAGTCAGATAAAATTAAATTATTAGAAGAATTTTTCACCATGTAACAAAAAACAAAATTTGTTTAATTTACTGTTTGTATTTTGAGAACGATTTCTGAAGTGGAAATTGAAACGTCAATAAACGTATTTTTATCTTTAATTGTGGCTTATTCCCAGTTTAATAGTAATTAATTTACTAAACTGTCCATGACTTCTTAGGCTAGCACTAAGTTTTCCACAAAGGACTGCCTGGTGTATTATGCACTGATATGTTATTAAATTTGAATTTTTATCCCTGATCCTATTTACTACATATTTTTTCTTTGCCAATCATTGTTGGATTCCCATCTGTAGAAAGCGAAATCATTTTATTATAACTCATGTTAGATTTAGAAATTAATTCATCAATAAACTTGAATAGATCTTCTCCTCGAGTGTTACCTTTCAGCGGCAATATTGCTAGCAACTCTTCCCTAAAAATCTGACACTCAATATCGAGGAGTGTTATTTGAAATCCGAGCTATTAGAAGCAGCGCGTGCTTTTAAAGATCAATACGATAAGTATCATCTTGATGAGTATGCTTCACAACATAATGTTTATATTTTAAGGCTTCCTCCATATCACTGCGAATTGAATCCTATAGAAATGGTGTGGAACCAAGTTAAGCAATATGTAGGTACCCATAATACCACTTTTAAAAACGACGAGGTACGCCAGTTAATCTTAACCTTATACCTGCTCATCTGATCAAGTGTGGGCAAGGAAAACCATTATCCCATATGGAATAACATAAGGTTTCGCTGAAAACTACCAGGTTGCTATGCCAAGGAACTAGGTAAACTTATGTTGTGTGTAAAAAAATGCGAGACTGCATTATGTTTTAACAAGGACAAAAACTGCACTTCAGATTTCCACAAAAAAATTTTTATAGTAGGTGTTAAAATTTCGCAGTGATTCAAGTGCGCAACTTATTTTTTTAACAACATCGCCGGGATTAAAAATGTGCAAAGCTTTTTCGATATTCCCGTTCCTGATAATTTTTCACATATTTACAAAAGAAAATGTTTTTCTTGGATATTGGGCTGGGTGCACGGAAATCGAGTTCCGGAGGTTCCACCCGGTATATTTATACTATCAAGAAATGTAATTTAAAATACATTTGTTAGTTTAATAAAGTATACAGTTTTATAACAAAATTCTCGCTAAAAACTTAAGGTCTTTTTATTCAAATGCATGCCTCTTATTTGGCTACTTGAAGGTAATTATTTTATCAATATATTATTTTATAATAAATAACAGAGCCCGGCGTAGAGATCTGGGTACGGTTCTGTGACTACCACTTGGACATGTTTGTATCGCCAAGCACAAGGCGTGAAATCCGGAAATTGTGCATTCCTATATTACCCGTACTGCACTCTTAGTGTGATATTTTCTAAAGTCAACACTGTAAGAAACAAATGCTCCTTTCTGGGCTTTTATATATTCTGAGCTGTAACGTTATTGTTGACACTCCCTGTGCAATGAAAATTGGAATAAATATTATTTTTATCATTATTATTTATAAAACAAGAATACGTCAGAACTGAAAGAACTAATTTGTTATAATGAGTAAACAATCTTTTTTATTACAGGTTTTCAGCCGAAGACGTATTAGATCACCCATGGCTTCAACCCATCTCTACATAGGAAGAAATTATTTTTACACAGTTATTATATGTATATTTATTTTTTTATACCTGACATTGTCCCACACGAAGTGTACGCAGGCATTGATTTTTAATTTTACGAAAGGGAGGGGAACAAACCAAAAATATTGCGATATTAAATTGAGTACTAAGTACTTTATTGTTTGTTGAATAACAAAATTATGAAATTGACAGTGGTGCATGTTGGTAATTACCTCTAGTAGCAGTAAACCTATTGTTCATAATTTCGTAAGATAATAGTGAGATTAATTCAAATAAGTGAACATAATAAATCACTAGCAACATTTATTTTTGGCGCCCTCATGCGGTTGTTTTAAAAAGTTTAATGTCTGCTAAGTAGTGAGTGTATTTATTAAGTATGATTAAATATAATTTATTTTTTGAAGATTATCACAAAAACTCCAGATATCCACGGGGAACTTTATAGGAATTGAAAAATTCATGAAAGTATCGAAACAAGATTTTAATAAATTCTATTTAAAACCAAGATTCTTTCAAATATATGAGTAGAATCGGTTGAGAAATAAAAACGTGTCATCCACTGTCAATTTCTAAAACCAAAAAACTAGATACGTATTACTATTAACGTACTTCTTGAATGCCTACCTACACTACAGGAAATTTTCCTGCCACATATACGACATTCCCAAAATAAAATTGGGTCATATACCGTTGCATTGCCTGCCTTTTAGATTCAGAGCATTTAATACAGTTAAAGAAACTATATAGTTGAATACAGTAAAGCTAGAAATGAAAATAAGTACGGTCGATGTTCAGAATTAGCGGCGATGTGGTCAAAGTAGCGATAAAAAGACTGTTGCAATTAGTTAATGCATATCCGGTCTAGTTAGTATAAAAAACGTGGCTTTTTAAGACTGCTGAAGACGTTTTTATGAATCCAGAATTGTCACTTGTCAGTTATCATTGTTGGAACAGCTATTTATGGATCCAGAATTGTCAATTGTCATTTGTATTCTGTCAAGTAATTTTTGTTCCAAGTTTTTCAGTTTAAACTATCCATTTATATTAAATTGTGATTTATCCAACGTATGAATATTCCATCCAATAACGCATATACAAGAATATTATAAAGGACGTGGGTCTCCACACATCCATTTTTTTGTAGTATCTTAACCCATCTTTTACCAACGGTAAGAAAAATTAATATAATTTTACAAAATAAGTAAAAAGTAAAGCCCAATTAAGGCAATAATACAACAAAAATTTTTTTCATGTACATAACTTAAGAGAAAAACACTGGTGCGTATACACACCGCTAAATCTGTTAAGAATGGTATTGCGAAAAACAATTGGCGTGTAAATGTACTTTGGACTTTTGGCACGTATACACTGTATAGATATGTTGTGTGAGAACACACCAAATTGCATTGAATTTTGTTAAAAATGGGCGCAATTTACAAAACTTATCACTTGTACCAAGCTGTCCACTATCGCTTAAATGCAAATTACGTTTTATGGAGGTAAATTTGTTACGGCTCATGCAGTCTTTTACAAACTGTACTCCTTTATCTTCGTCAAGTGACCAATACATGTGGGCTTGAGGTAAAGTGTAAAAAATTAAAATTCCAATAAAGTTAAGAAAGACTTTTCTAGTTAGACTATATTCATGTCTGTTACTGGCATGAGCATATTGTAAAGAATATTGAACAATCATGTCTTTGCATATCTAAGTCAAAAATTAGAAAGAAAATTTCTAATGGTGTCCTTCCAAAGACTTCAGAGATTCAGTAGATGCTTTTTTATTTGATTCAGGTAACTGCTTATGCAAAAATTGACTTTTTTTCCAGTTGGGACTCTCTTTCACATTTTTTTCTTACTTCTAGATTTACTTTTTGTATGTAAGGATTTCTTAGTCGAAGAATCCGCTACGAAACGCAAATCACCTTCTACATCATGTAAATCTTCCTCACTAGTGTGGCTTTCAAATGTGCAGGCAATATCTTTATTGTGTCTCGTAAATTCATTTCCAATTCCCTCTGGGTCTGGAATATCTTTCTTATCAGTTAATTCATTCACGTCTGGCGGAATAAAAGCAATATCTATTTCACCTAAAAATTACAGATACTGTAGTATGCATATCAAGACAATGTAAAATAAAAATACGTACCATCATTTTCCAGCTCATCAACTACCTCTTCTAAAGTAACTTAAAGTTGTTGTGTAAGAAATTTGGGCATGATTATAATAAGAATTATATTAACAATTATTAGAACCAACTAACAAATATATAAACTCAAAATTTTTATAGTTTTTCGAAAGAAATTTGATAACTTGATATATACAAAGTTTTCTTTCCATTACCGTTTATTTTGTTCCCAATTTCAATTTGATTTTGAATACAAATGCAAATAAAAAATAAGATAAATTTTACTATTGACGTATAATGATCCACCAAGAAATATAAATGATAATTCCTACTTAAAGAAAGTACTTCTGCAATGATATTGACAAGTGACAAGATCTTAAGGATTTTCTGTTATAGGTGAATTGAATATACTATAACGGTCGCTGGTGATTGGTGAAAACCAAAGTTTGATTTCATTTTTGTGATGTTTTTATATGTATTTACAAAAGATATATTTATAAGAATAAATCGTTTGACGTGTGAGTGAAATTAATTGGAGAAATAAAACGATATTCGGAGCTTTATAGAACGGAGATTGTAAAATGTAGTGTGCTAACTAACCTGGCCCATAAGATTGTAGTCCTTGGTGTTTGTTTACTTAAACCTATTTGGTTATACGAAACGTTTAAACGAGTAAGATTTTTTTACTCTATTTAAGTATGGAATTTAAACTGTAGTGTCACAATTCATAATTTCTAATATAAGTATATATAGACAAATAAATATAAGGGTAAACAGTTCAGAGAACGAACTGGGTCTACCAATTCTTGGCTCTTTGTGAACCAAGAACCATTTCTTGGTTTTCTCTAGTACCTTAGAAGGTAATTTATCCATTGACCCGTATATATAGATTTCTCCCGCTTGTCATACTCTTGGGGCACTTCTTTATTTGGCACCCATACCGTGTGTGTTAACTGAGTGTGTATGTGTCATTTACTGAGCTACAATTTTCTTGTCAGCTATTCTTTCTGGAAAGTGTTTTTTTTTCAATATTATTGCTGACATTCTTCAGCACTTTTATCATTTATTAGTTCCTCTTACTTAACTTCTTTCTAAAATGTTAATTAATTCACTTCTGTATTTTTCTTATAGTGTTTTCTAGCTCAATTTCCTGTTGTTTTCTCTTTTGTTGACAACTTCATTGTGCTTCTTTCTTTTTTAATTGTCTTATTTGTGATTCTTTATATTTTTGTATTGTTTTCGTGGTTTAGGGATCGCCTGCAGTCTATTTTCTTAATTTTGATTCTCCTAAACTGTAGATCTGTCGTTTTTATCATGTCTGTCTGAAGATATCCCAATTCTTTCTCTAAATCGTCGGAAATTGTTCTTTCCAATGGCTTATTTTTTTCTTCCTCCAATTTTTGCTACTAATTCTCCTTGGACTTCAATCTCCTACTTGATATGTTTTTCTTTTCATTTAAATATCTAATATTATTTATCTTTAATAATTAAGTAAGCATTATTACAATCTAGTAATACCTTGTCCCAAGTGGTTTTTCGGTTCTCTCGGCAACCAGTCACTACCAAAATTGGAGAATACTCCGTTGGTCCGTTAATTGAAGGCTTTCATTTGACAGATACCTTGATCTAGTATGCCAACTATCTTTATTTTACTGAAGCGTGGTATAAATACACAGCAAGTATGTTTTTTTGAGACACTATTGATCAAACACAAGGATAATTTGACTTTAGGCGAATTATGTAAAAATAAACACTTTTCACTTTAAAATCTCATCTTAAAAATTAAAACGAATTGTAAATGATTGATTTTGTGACACTACAAGTTTTTAGATATCTATCTAGATATGAAATTTTTGAAATATGTGCAATCATTCGTTGAATTGAATTTTGTTCCGGTGAATATATTTCCCAGTTCATTTTTGAGTACTGTAATTAAACAAAGCTAATACTTAGTTTTAAATTTTCATGTCTATTTGAACATTTTGTTTGAAAGAAATTTACAAGCGCTAAAAAAGCAATGGCCGTATTGTTATGTATACCAGTGAACTGTTTTTATAATTGTTGCGCTAAAAACGGAAACAATATTATGTAAAAATATAATTTTAACGCAAATGATGACGAATATACAAAATATGCCTATTTTTATGCACTTTACAACATTTATTTGGTACCAAAAACATCTCATTAACCTTTTACTGCCGTTTAAGAAGCATTTTATAAGATAATTATATAATTGAAGAGGTTGGTAAAAGAATCGTGTGTGTTTTGTTTAGAAAGGGGATATTTTTCTTGCTACGTATTGTTTAAATAATTGTCATACTAATTCAGTGTAATTTAAATCAGGTTGGTAGTACGGTGATGATCTTAAATCATGTTTATGTTTCCTTAAAATAAAATTAATTGTTGGCTTATGAGTTTTATAAGATTTTAATACATTTTTTTCAAAAGAAACATTTTTGGACCTACACCAGTCTATCGCGCATTTTTTCCTACTTTTTATACCGTGAGCTTATCTTTTTGAACATTGTGGTGAGGCCTATGGACCAACAAAATCATTAACTGTGAAGGTAAGTTTCGAATTTATTTTTAATTGGGAAATTTCATTCTAATGCAAACATCGGTTATACATTGTGAATAACGTTGTTCTCTTTGTCAGAGTTAACAATAACACTGCTCTACAAACTCGATAGCATCTCGTTGTGGAATAAAAGGTTCAAAATTTCACAAACGACTTGTTGTTTGTGTCATCATCATCAGCCATTTTGAGTCCACTGCTGGACATAGGTCTCCCGTGAATAATTCCAATTGAGCACCCTGAATCCAATTGTGCTGAATGCGCTTGATGTCATCTGACCACCTTGTTGGAGGACGTCCTCGTTTACGATAAGTATCGTGTCTAGGTCTTCATTTCAGATTTTTTTTCGTCCACCTTTTATCTTTTAAAATATGCCCCGCTCAGTTCCATTTCAATGTTGTAATTATTTTAACTGCGTCAGTAACACGAGTTTTTCTTCGAACTATTGCATTTGATACTCTGTTTCTAAGGGATATATTCTGCATTGACCTCTCCATCGCTCTCTGTGCCACTTGTATTTTATTGACTACTTTTCTGGGAAGGGTCAATGTTTCTGCTTCATACGTTTGAACTGGGAGTACACACTGGTCAAAGACATTCCTTTTCAAACATATGGGAATATCTGATCTAAAGACTTCTCTCAGTTTTACGAAAGCCGCCCATGCCAGTCCTATGCTCCTGTTTAGTTCCGTTGTTTGATTATCTCTTCCTAATGTAATCTCGTGGCCCAGCTATACACCTGTTAAATTTGCGTGCCGTTAGTTGAGATGTTTTTCGCCAGTACAAAGTTGGTCATATATTGTGTTTTGGAAAAATTAATTTTAAGTTCAACTCGTGTACACGAGCTCTAAAGGTCTTGAAGAAGGTGGCAGGCATGATCTACCCGGTCTGCAATAAGGACTATGTTGTTTGCAAATATCAAATTGTTCAGAAACTTTCCATTTATGTTGATTCCAATATTCTCCCAATTATTGTTTCTCATATCACTCTGCAACAAAGCGGTGAATAGCTTAGGAGAGATGGTATCAATTTGCCTAATACCCCTCTAGAAGGGAAATGTATTTGTGTTGTCATAATACGTTCAACTGCAGCTATTGCGCTATAATATATATTCCAAACAAGAGTTGTGTACCTATGATCAATACTGCACTCTGTAAGAGCTCTTAACATGGAGCTATGCTGGACTGAGTCAAACGCTTTCTCAAAGTCTACAAATATTAATATCAATGGCTTGTTGTATTTTGTAACTTTCTCTATTAAGGATTTTATTAGTTGTTGTTTGTGTATGACTGGACAATTTGATTATGTTATGTTTGGGCCCTCTTATAGCTTTGTTAATCATTAAGAGACAATATATATTATTTTATAAATTTTCGAAAGCCCTGTCTGGAATATCGTAAAAAAATATTAAAACATCAGTCAAACTACATATTAAAACAAAGTTACATATGTTCAAAATGTGCAAAATGTAATTTATGGATAAAAATTGGGGCCGAAAAAACGGAGGTTTCAAGTCCATCGATTCCTGATTGATTTTTTGACCCTGAAAAATGAATTTCTTTATAAACAAGTAAAACGAAACTAAATTAGAAAATTAAATAATAAATTAAAATAAAACTAAAAAATTAAACAAAAAAGTTATAGATATAATATGTATAGTAAACAACTAATAATCTCTAACCCCTCTATCAGCTCACTTGTTTCTTTTTGTGGACGCCCATGACATTTGAGCCACCTTTTTAATTACGTACAATTGTGGAAGTATAAAGAAGTGAAGTACCATTACCGAGTTTTTCTAATGATCGATTAAATTTTGGAGATAATACTGCGCTCCAGTCTTTGTTGATCAAAACAGTATGAAACCATTAAGTTGCCGATGTTTCAGCATGGCGACTTCGCTTGCGCTCATCATCAGAGACGTGGAACGACAATATTATTTTACTATCACTGTACATTTTACAACTATTAAAACACTGCGATTTGAGTCTTCTTTCACTCGCCTCTTCAATTATTTGTTCTTTGGTTAATATACTGCATTTCTATCGAAAAATATCAAGCGTGGTACATTTTTATTTGTTGAATATATAACACATTAATCAATTCCTAATTTTGCTCTCCAGCAAATATGAACATAGGTATGTAACAATTGTGCTTTTACTGGTCCACTTTATATACAATAAAAATTTAAAGTTGAATTTGTTTGGTTACAAAGTTTAGAGCAACTAAATATTAGTAAGATTAATACAATTATGCTATTCAGATTTCATTGAATGCTTTTTACTTTATTCTTCACAGTTGGCAGAATATGTTTGATTTGCAATACAATTTATTAGAGACTGTATTTTGCTTCTGTACAAAATGGTCAGATATGGCAAAGAAGTGTAGAGAAGCATGTATTCAGTTATTAATCCAGATGAATCTGGATCTGGAAAAAGAATTATAACCTAACCTAACCTAACTTCAGCTTCATTGGAGACAGGAACAGCGGCTCTGTGGAAATGTGAACATATATTATGTAACTGAAGTTGTTATCTGATGTTTAATTTCTTCTTTGACTGTATCATTATATATTTTCTGATATCGAAACTGATTTTTGTAATCTTTGGTTTCCATTTCTTGCTTACTCATTTGCTATTGACTTTTCCTCTCTTCTCCTCTCCTTCTGTCTGGATCCCTATTTCTATTACTCTTTTTGATGGTTTATCTGGATGAATTTTCTCTATGTGTCAATTAATATGTCAATTTGGAAGCTTCTTTTGTTTCTATTTGGTCGTTGACTACTGTTTTTTTTGTCCTTCTACAATTCTTAGATATCTCATGTATAGCAGACTATATTGTTGATATTCTGTCATCATCGTGTATTGAAATGTTCAATAAGTCAGTTGCCTGCGTTGTATACTCTCCTCCTCTCCTCTCTCTCTCTCTCCCGGGACAATATATTTCTCCGTTCTGTTTGCCTGTATATTACTATCTTCAGTCAGAATTCTGTCTAGGTAGGGAATTATTTAGAAGTTCTTACTTTTATAGTGAACATTCTGAATCTTTGATTACTTCACTTTTATTATTTTGATGTTGGTCAACTTAAAAATCACGATTCATCTATTTCTACAGTCTTCCAGTAAAAAATTCGATTGTTAAAGTTAATAATCTTTGTTCCTTACATAACACTGACAATTTATAGTCACTTGGCATATATTTAGTAAGTATATTGCTAGAGTCTTAGCTTTGTTAGATGAGCTGCTTAGAGATTTCTTCGTTTTCTTAGATTTTCAGTAAATTGTCTGCATATATTGACTATTTTAAAAATTCTAAATTTATAAAACATATTAGTGTTTTAAATGAATTAACAGTAAAATGATAATATGATATCCATCCATTCTTAAGTATATGTTTTTAAAAGCATAAGCATCTACACATATATTTACATATAAAAATAAATTCAAACCATATTTTTGAAAATTTTCCAATATACATACTCGTATTTAGTAATATATAACATGGTTTACAACACTGTAAACTTTGGCCTGCCTCAAACATTCTTTCACTCTTCCCTCAGTGTGTCTTCGAGTCTGTAATCTCTCTCAATCTTCCTTCATATCCAAATATCTGATCTTAGGTCGAACTGTTCTTTTACAACATCACTTCTATATGTAACAATATTGTGCCTGTAACAATATTTGTTTCACCAAAATGTCTAAGAATGCAATGAGCAGTGGACGTATTATAGTTTTATAAAATTTGCAATTCTTTTGTCTTTCCTTTGTTGAGGGCTTAGGCCAAAATAGCAGTCGTTAGTCATTCGTATTTGATATCATTCTATTGTTTTGTTTATTTACTAGTATGCCTCAACCTCTAAGGCTCATTGGCGTAGTAAAAATTAACATTTATCTAGTACATTTAAGTAATGTATGATGACAATTTTTTTATATCAGTTCCGCCACTTAGTATTACTTGTAAGGTATCTTGCAATTGCTCTTTAAGTTTCTCTACACTCTATAGAGGACACTCCAGTAAAATATGGCAAACATATATTGCCAGTATGGCCTATTCTTAGACGAGATAGAATGATTGGAATATTTTTTATTTTTTTTTGGTTGAACCATTGGTTTTGCGGTTCTCCAACGACACTAAGTATAGAATTCTTTCACTGAGTGATTGTTTTATTTCCTGATTTGTTTGATTTTAATTCTTTACAACCCTGAGCTAATCAGTCAGTTTAATATTGAATCCCTAACTTACGTACCTTTACATTTCAAGAAATCACAGTATGGTTAAACATCACAGTCATTTATTAGTAAACATGGGGCACATTTTTCAAAAATATAGTTTGCATTTATTTCTTTTATTATATATAGTGGATTTCGATTAAGAAAACGCTTTGTTAATTATATTTTTACTCATAAGTTTAAAATATTTACCTTAGGTCTTCACCTAAGGTAATGCCTATCAACGTACATGACTAGCAATATATTAGCATTAATTATATGCCCATTGACCTGTTATTATAGGATTATTGAG
This sequence comes from Diabrotica balteata, assembly GCA_918026665.1. NCBI lineage: Eukaryota > Metazoa > Arthropoda > Insecta > Coleoptera > Chrysomelidae > Diabrotica > Diabrotica balteata. The sequence goes on along the minus strand of OU898281.1, from coordinate 11,454,654 downwards.
CATTATTAATTGTAAAATCGTCTACTCAAGTGTAATTAATTTTTAAAAAGACAAAAGTCATTACGCGCCAGTGAATAATGACTAACTGTTTTTTCTTTGTAACCGATAACGAAGTACTTGAATTTTTATATGTTAAGGTAAAGAATTTAAGTGTAGAAAGTATTATTTATTATAATATTTAAATATTTTTACGTACATTCAATGTAGGTTTTGTTTTTCTTTGTTTATATTATTTTATTTTTTTATAACACGTTAGAGACTAAAAGCTGTAAAGTTCAAGTAGAGTGTAAATATATTATTTAAGTAGAACGCTGTATTATTTTAGTATTCCCTTTATTATTCCCCATTTTGATTATACAGTGCACTACTATAGTGCTCTGCAGGAAGCAGACCAAAAAAACTGCCAGAACCCCAAGCAAAAGAAAACCAAAGGAAGAAGATTCAGAGGATGTGGACGACGTTATGAGCATGTTCACGAAAATGATGGGGGAACTGAAAGAAATCAGGAATGAAAATAAGGAATATAGAGAAGAGATGATAGCACTGAAAAAAGAAAATATAAAGATAAAGCAAGAATTGAAAGTGCATTTTCCAGCAACTTTAAATATGATATAATGTCTCCTCATTCAAATATTAATTAACGTGTTTTTGCGTTTTTCCAAAAAATTCGAACTTAGAACTGTTTTAGAATGTTGTCCATTTTAAAACAGTTCAATAGTTTTTCAGGTTTTATTAAAAAATAATAAATACAATTTCTAACCACTTTTGATGTAACATTATTAGGGAAGTATGAATTTAAAAGTTTAGAATTTACATTCATTTGCATTTAGCCTTGTCCAGTATATGAAGATGTCCGTGTTTTTTGATCTTACAGCGTTAACCCTATTACTTAATTATTTATTGTTTGTACTATATTATGGTCATAAAAGTTACACATTTTTATAAACCGCTCTTACTTTCCTTGACCTGTCCTTTTAAGGAGAATAAAAACAATTATTCTTCATATACATCGCAACTTGATCTTGTTGCGAACAGTGTCCTAAAAACGGTGAAAGAAATACGATGTAAGTAGATACACAAGTTTTTTTTATTTATTTATAAGATTTTTCCAATTAATTTAATCGACAATGGCTAATTGATTATTTTAATGCCTGGGCATTATCTATTAGTAATGTTTTTTATACGGCGAATAGAATGGTTCTAATAATTTGCGTTATATATAGAGGAAAGTGGACTAATATTGGATACACGTTTGTTAACCGCTATTTTTACAAAAAAAAGAAAAATACAAATTTTGTTTTGTTATTGGTAATTTATTAGTATAACTCTCAATTATGTTCTGGTAAAATTGAAATAACTAAAAGATATCTGTAGGCGATAATAAAATGTTAATAAAAAAAACCCAAATTCGATATTAGGGAATAGCTTATTTTATGTACCAGGTGGTACAATAAGCCGATGTCTCGGCTATATATCAGAAACTATTCATGTTATAACTTTAGAGAGAAAAAAATCCTTAGTAAAAGTGGCCAAGAGAAATCGCTTTAAATAACTTTCAAGTTTCTGGATTAACCGCTAGGGGGCGTAACCTGTGAATAAAACTTTGAAAACCAGTTTTTTGAGAAATATGCCCAATTATACCAAGTGTTAAATAAGTAAACTAGAAAGAGGCCTAAATTCTGCACAAAGTTGTTCAAGTAATTTTTTATTTTTTCAAATAAAGGGTGGGGGAGAGTGGGAAAGTATTTGTGGATAAATACCTATAACTTTGGTTTGGATCAACCGATTTTAACGAAATTATTGTCATTAGAAAGAGTGTGGATGAATTAATTTACATCTACTATAAAATAATTGCATTTAGTTTTAATTGTCATAGGTAGAGGGTACTTTCGAATAGAAAAAATTAAAATTTGTTTTTCTTCAAAATGTTAAATAGAAACACCTATTTATTGTAAATTATAATGGAACTGGATTAAATTCGTAACAAAATGGCGTAAACCGCATGTTGATAGCTTTTGTCGAACTCGAGATATGAATAAAAACGCATAAACATAAGTAAGTATAGTATTGACTCACCCTTTATTATAACTTAAAATTAAATATGTGAAAGATCATACAAATATCTCGATCATTAAAACTTAATGTCCAATTAAATGTTCAAATTGTTTTTCATCGTTATCCACACAAAGTTGTAATCTTTCGCGCGTAGACATAACAGCTGCTTCAATCTCAGCTGTTGATATACTATTTATTGCGTTTATAATGCGCTGTTTCATGTCGTCTCGCGTGGTTGGTCGAGTTTGGTACACTAAGTCCTTCAATCTTCCCCACAGATAAAAGTCCAGACATGTTAAGTCTGGAGATCTAGCTGGCCATGAAAATATACTTCCCCTTACAATCCATTTATTTGGATAACTTGCATACAAATAATCTAGAACTCGTCTGGAAAAGTGCGCAGGACACCCGTCATGTTGTAATATCATATCTCTTCTTGTTTGTAAGAAAATATATTCCAATAAAATCCAAATATGTTTCGCCATTTAAAGTTCTATCAAAGAAATATGGACCTACGATCTTTCCATTCACTATAACACACCAAACATTAAGACTCCATCTACCTTGAACCTGCACCTCATGTATCCAGTGCGGATATTTCTATTGATTATGCAGAATTAGCACCACCTGCACTATTAAACGTAGCCTCGTCTGTCCACAAAATCTTTGACATGATATGCGATTGTTCTTCTAGCAGACCTAACATAAAATTGCAGTAATCTAGTCTTGCATCAAAATTTCTCTCATGTAAAGCTTGGTGGAGAACTACATGATAAGGATGCAGTCTAAAAAACAGAACAACAAATATTGGTGAAAAAGAAACTACTATATTTGCTAAAACTAAAAAAATCTTGAAAAATCCACAATTGTTTCACAAGATAAAACGTGCATAAGTATTTTTAAGAAACTGATAAAAGGATAAAAACGTGTTGCCGTTTTTATCGGAATATTAAAATAACAGTTGAATCAAAAGTTTAAAGGGAATTCCAAGTTTCCTAAACGTTGACTTTATAATATGAAAAACCAACCTGTGATGTTTTAAAATCCTTAGAACAGTAGTTTTGGGTATGTTTAATTCTTTAGAGATTTGCCGACTATATGTGGATTTTGTTGAATTAAAGCAAACATTGATTGAATTATCTTCGGTCATACCTCTACTATGTCGTTTAAAACAAAGACGATCAAAACTACCAGTTTCTCTTCATCTTATTGCCTTTTTTCAAATACTTCTTTGCCATAATGTCTCCTGTCAGGATATCTTACAGAATATATACGTGAGGCAATAGCGGTATTTTGGTGACATTCGAAATAAACTCCAATCATATCATACAATTCTGCATTTGATATACCTACTCATCACGAATTATTAGTACTGATAATTAATTACTAATATTACCAATATTAATATCTATTGAAAAAAGTACAATCTTCAATTCGAATTATAATTAACACTTATATACAATAAACAATATAAACTCCCCGTCAAATTCATTGTCGCAGACTTTGTTTAAAAAAATCTATTTTTAATCATGTGAAATAACAATGATCAAAATAGGTATCAACATTAAGATTCTTCTGCTATAAAAAATTTGAAAGTACCTACTGACTTATTTTTAATTTAATTTATAATACAGGGTGAGTCAAGACTATACTTACTTATGTTTATGCGTTTTAGCTGAATTTAATCCAGTTCTATTATAATTTACAATAAATAGGTGTTTATATATAACATTTTGAAGAAAAACAAATTTTAATTTTTTTGTTTCGAAAGTACCCTCTACCTATGACAATTAAAACTAAATGCAATTATTTTATAGTAGATTTAAATTAATTCATCTATACTCTTTCTAATGACAATAATTTCGTTAAAATCGGTTGATCCAAACCAAAGTTATAGGTATTTATCCACAAATACTTTCCGACTCTCCCCACCCTTTATTTGAAAAAATAAAAAAGTACTTGAACAATTTTGTGCAGAATTTAGGCCTCTTTCTAGTTTACTTATTTAATACTTGGTATAATTGGGCATATTTCCCAAAAAACTGGTTTTTAAAGCATTCTTCGCAGATTACGCCCCCTAGCAGTTAACCCAAAAACTTAAAGTTATTTCCAGCGATTTCTCTTGGTCACTTTTACTAAGGAATTTTTTCTCCTTAAGTTATAACATGAATAGTTTCTGATAATATAGCCGAGAGATCGGCTTATTATCGACCACCCGGTACATGTACAATGTAAACAATATATTTGTTATTTTGGTGATTACAAAATATCAATTTTATTTCAGTAAATGATATTTATTATTCTAAAAGGTACCAAAATAATTAATATAAGTTAATAGTGACTATCCATCCATACAAAATTCGCAAATGAAATTAATGTTGCCTTCAGCTCCACCGCAAGCTTCATGACACCATCTGTAGCATTTGCAGCAGCGTCTCAATTGTTGTCCAGCTTTGTCGGAAGAAAAAAAATTCAAGGCAGTAGATGCATTCCACGTCCTCTTAATGAAATAAAGACGCCGCTGGAATTGTGGATTTATCCAACAGTTCGCGATGTTAGATTTCGTTTTTGAGAATAAGTCACTCTCTTTAATATGTTGTTGGACTATATATGTAGTATATTTCGCCATTTGTTTACTGATTAAATAAACTGATTATTTCCTCCGTAGGTTTCTTGTCTTATTGGCTGTTTTTATAACAAGTTTAGTAGCTAAATTTTATTGGTCAAGACGCCATCTCTATGCAGCTGCAGCCAAAATTCAGGGACCCAAAGGCTTACCGATAGTCGGTAACGCTCTCTCCTTCTTTTGTGACTCCGAAGGTAAAATTAAAGATACACATTTTTAATGATTCTAATTATCAAGCATATTGATAATGTTTTTGTTTTTTTTTTGTAGATATTTTGGAGAAAATAAAAATTGCATTTGAACCAGTCAAACATGAACCGTTACGATTTTGGTTGGGTCCATATTTACTTATTGCCTTGAAAAATCCAGTTCATTTAGAGGTATTTATTATTTTGGCTTTATTACATATTTGCATACAAATAAATTCATCACACTAATATTTCAATCAAGTTATTCTGGCAAGACAAATTACTACTAATATATTCCCCAGTTCTCCCCAGTCCTATTGTATATAATTAAAAAATATGCAAGAAATAAAACCCCAAGATAGAACCAACTGGGAACGTGTGGGTGAAAAATGCAACCCCACGAATATGTTTACACTAAACTTCATATAAATGCATCACAGGTGAACCATTTACAAGAGTTAATAGAAGATGGAAAAATAAAAAGAAAGAAGCAAAATAATTTTATAACGATCCCATGAAATTCTACTGTAATATACTGTCATACACTACAGTTATTTTTGATATTGATAGAATAATTATTTTTAGAAGATAATGTCATCGCAAAAATTCGCTTACAAGCACGATTTGTATGAATTTTTGGAAAAATTTGGTGGAGATGGATTAATCACAGCATCAGGTACGTATTTAATAGTTTTTAATAGGTTGACAATATATGTTGATAGATAAATTAGATATATTTTTTTTATGGTGCTTTCGTACCATCTATATTAGTCTTTCGTACCATCTAATATGGCCTGGAGAAGTATTTTTTGATTTTTTGTGGACCCTCTTTAAACTGTTAAAATGTCTCTTGAACTGACAAAGTTAACTAATCATATACACATTGGTTGACTTTACATCATTGGTGCGGAGAGAAATAATGGTTGATCTAATGGTAATTGTTGCTTCAGGTATCTCGTTTGTTGAATAATATCCAATAAATTTAACGCTACCATTTTTGGGTTGTTCTCTAATCATTGTAAATATTTATCACTATAAGACACTATCACTTCACTCATCATTGGGACTTGTAGATTTTGTAGTATGTCTTTGTTTTTTACAATCCTTGGCACATAAGTTATTGCTCGTAATACCTTGTTTTGAAATCGGTCCCCACACCTCTATTCCGCATCTCCAGATTTTCTTCAGTATGGCATTGTACGCTAGTAGTTTATTTCGCAACGACAACTGGGACAACTACTGTTGAAAAGAGAGAGTTGTTAAGTAATATTTGAGATGAATCGCTATTGCATTTAATGAATATTATCTCGCTTGATTTAGATTCATTGAGTTTTATCTTCCACTTCTGAACATTTCTGGACTTTATTTAAGTTTTCTTGGAGTTGTTCTGTTTCGGCTCAAGAACGCTACCTTGAGAAACGCCTGCCTTTGTGAGAAGTAGACTGGTTATTTCGTCTTCATATTTTACCCGGAAATATCTTTCTTTTAGGTACGCTTTAGGTACACAGAAAGAGCTAACCCAGACTCTACGCTAAAGCGAATAACTGGATGGAGACCAACAACAAAGAGACCAAAGGGGAGACCCAAAATAAGATGGAGAGATCAAGTCTTAGGAGACATAAAGAAGCTGAGAATCTACAATTGGAAGGAGCGCTGTAAGGATCGGAAAGAATGGAGGAAAATTGTAGACAGGGCCAAGTCACACACGCTGCTATAATAATAAAAAAAAACAACAGCGGACTGATTCTCCGCAATAAATGAATCAGAGAGCCCAAAAGGGCGGCAAACACTCCGCCAGGAGTGAATAAGCCATGATGATGATGATGAGGTACGAGTATAGTATGTCATACATGTTCTGATATAGGTTCTTTTTTAGTTTATGCCGTAGTCCCTGATGCCACACCTTTTTTCATAATTTTTAACATGACAGGCAGTAGATTTATTGGTCGGTAAGAATTGTCTCGTGTTGAGGATTACCAGGTTTTGGAATAAGCATTATTTGCGCTACCTTCCATTATGCTAAAAAATATTTAAGTCTTATAACGGCTTTTGTAACCTAGGTTAACATAAGGATCCCTTTTCGCAGTAGTTCTTCCATAATTTTTCCAGTGATTAAGTCGTGTCCTGGAGCTTTTGCTTTCCATAAGCTGTAATTTGTAGTCTATGTTAACGTTAGGGTTTTGACTAGTTTTGGAAGCTCTTGTTTTTAATGATGCTTGATAGGTAGTCTTTTAAAAGTTTGGCTACCCTGTCATAGATTGCTTTATCTGCAGGGTGTCTTGTGTTTTGCCAGATATTTCAGGTGGCGTTTTTCTTTAATCTTCTCTCTTATACTAGGGGGGGCAGTGCCTTTTGTTTTGAGTTTTGACTCATGATGCAGTTGATTCCCACAAGGGATAGTGTATTAATTCGGTAAATTTTTGTACTTGGTTTTCCAATTCTTGGTGTGAAGGTTTAAGTTTGCACTATTTGAATTTATTTTATAAAATTTTGCCAGTGCATTAATAATTTTCTGTTTGGCTGTTATTAAATTATTTTCAAAATTTGAATGTTATAGATGTGTATATATTTATAATTTTATACCTTAGGATTAAAACCGAAATATAAAATACATAGAAGACTCTTACAGCCAATGTTTAATTTGAGCTTTGTAAAGAGTACTTTACCTATAATGAATGAACGGTTCAAACTTTGTATGGAAGAACTAGAAAAATTTGCTAATGGGAAAACTTTTGATATCGTCCATGTTATGGAACCTTGTTCAATGGGTGTTATAGCCGGTAAGTATTCAGTTGCTCATAGAAATGCAATTAAGATATATCTGATTCGTAAGGGAGTGATTTGCTTCGTTATTAACAGAATTAAGGAATCCTCTACCAATTTTTGATAATTGAGTCACTGTGGAGGAAAACAGGTGAATACCTCTAAATTTTTTATAACTGAATCAATTTTTCTAAAAATTTGGAATAAGGCATATAATACGGCTGAAAATCACCTCTTATCAAATAAACAAAGAAAAAAATTATTATTAAAGCATTATATGGATTTAAATAATAGTAAATTGTGCAATTAAAATATTTTCAATTATTATAATGGATACTGTGCACATTCTCAATCCTTATACAATCTAAAAAATCCCCTTTTATTAAAAATAATCGTAAAAAATCCTTTAACCGATTTAAAAGTTTTTGTAGTGCATTTATATCATGACAGCAATTATCTGCTTATATCCAACCTTTAAATATTATCGCCTATAAGTAATTTCCTATTAACTGTAAAAATTTCAGAAAAATGTGTGTAGTTATAAAGAATTTGGAGGCAAAAAATGCCGCACTACCTGGACTATATTGTAATATACCGCTTGAATACAAATAAGAGAGCAAAAATAAAAGTAAAAACCGAACTATCGGAAATAATATCAAGTCTCGTATTTTCGCTTTAATGTGTGCTTTTCATGTTAGTTTCTGATCGAGATAAATAATAAATAACTTTGTTCCTTGTTGGGATCCTATTCGTTCTTTGTTCTTTATTGGGTTTATCTGTGACAATTATTTCTTCTTTATAATAAGAAATTGCTCAATATTTACTTAATTTGTATTCTGGTAACGCCGCTATAGTTCAGGTGTATGACAGTTACTCTATACCCGCGCTCAGTCGTTCACCAACATTGTAGAAAACAATAAATACTTTGATCAGTCGAGTCCATATCATCTCAAGAATATCTACATAGTCTGGAATAAGATTCACCAGCATGCAGTCCATTTACACATACAAAGTTTGGTCTGGCTCGAAGGACTGTAGTAGAATTTCGATTTCTTGGCATTATTCTTCAGTTCATTCTGTTTGGTTTCTCTGTAATTCTAATTGATTTTACGAAATTATGAGATTTACATATTATCCTCCTCCTCCTCCTCAGTCCTAATCCCTTTTGGGATGCGGTGACACCATCAGGCCTTCAGTTTTTTTACGATTTCCCTCCATTCTTCTCTGTCCTGGGCTAGTTGTTCGGCTTCGTATAATCCTTGGTTAATCAATATTTTTGTTTGATCTATCCAACGGCTTGGAGATCTTCCCCTAGGTCCCTTTCCTTCAACTCTCTTCAACTTAAGTTGTTCTAATATCGATACGTTAGTGCGATGATCAATCCAGGATATTCTCAACATGCGGCGGTATACCCACATTTCAAAAGCGTCCAGTTTATTTTTATCCGCTTTCTTTAAGGTCCACGTTTCGGAAGCATATCTATGGGAAAAATGAGCGCCCTTACCAGCCTTAGCTTTGTGTGTATTGTTAAGCTAGAATTTTTTAAAATTGCTATCAGTTTCATCATGGCTGTTCTAGCAACAGTCAACCTTCTACGTATTTCTCAGTCACACCCTCCGTCATTTGTTATTAGGGACCCCAGGTATATGAAAGTATTTACTACTTCAATGTCCCCAATTTCTTTAATGTGTTGAATATTATTCCGAGCTCTGTCTACTATCATGATCTTTGTCTTACTCCTATTTAGCTTTAGTCCATATGTTTTGCTTTTTTCCTCCAAACATCTCATTATGTCTTCCATTTCTTCCTGATTTGCCGCGATTTTTAAAGTGTCATCAGCATATCTCAAGTTATTGATTTTTTGACCTTCTACTGATATTCCGCCCTTCCATCCATCTAGTACCTTTCGCATAATGTGCTCGCTGTAGATATTAACATATTATAGTAAATTCATAATATGTACACCATGTTCTTTAAACTCTTATTCTTCTTTTCCAGAAATTGTAATGGGACAAAAATTAAATAGTCAGAGTGTATATAATATACAATTATCTCAAGTTATGTCAAAGTAAGTACAACATTAATCTGTAGTTTATAATATTTACATAATATATATAAGAAATAACAATGCAGTTTTAAAATGTTTCAATAATTACGTAGGTTAATTCGACATACTATTTATGATTATTATAAGAATTAAACAGTTTTGGATTATATACTCAGTTCACTGATACCAATCCCAACTGTCTTGTTAAGTTTTATAATCATTGTTTTGCTAGGTTGATTAAATTTTAACTGTAACTGAGAGTTGCTGGTAGATACTATATATCCACGCACATAGATAATATTAATTGTAACTTAAAAACAAAAAATCTTCACGTTATGCAGTTTATTAACAAAATCAAATTATAACAATTAAAACAAACGTTTACGTGTTCATTTTTGAAATTTTGTAGTTGTTTATTGATTAGCATTTACAAATTTTAAGTATTCCATCAAACGTAATGAATATGCGCTCTCATTGTTCATAAGTATTCTTCTCTTTTCAACGAAAGCAGTGTACTGCAGTAAGTTTACATGAGCTATTAATGGGGCTTTTCATCAGCCGCCATGTTTTTCGTACAGATTTGACAATGACGTACACTTATACGTCATACGTACTGATTTATAAATTTATAAAGAAATATTTATTAAATAAATATATTTTATTTAATAAAGAAATATGATTCAAAAATACTCAAATTTGAAGAAGCTAGAAAATATAGCCTGACTATAAATCAAGAAAAAACGAAGTATATAGAAATGAGGGGAAAAATTCAGCAGAAAATAAATGGATCACTCTAAGGACAAGTGAGAGAGTATAAATTTGAGAAAGTAACAGAATTTGAGTACCTTGAAGTAATAGTTAGAAATAAAAATAAAAGAGGTGAAGAGAGAGAAATAGATAAACGGTTGTTGAAAGGTAGCAAAGCAGTAGGATCAATAAATTCACTGTTGAAGGTAAATACGTGTCTAGAGCAACCAAGATTCGATCTTATAAACAGTAGTAAGACCAACGGTATATTACGCATGTAAAACTTGGAAAATTAATCAGAAAGAAGAAAATAGGTAGAGATTTGGGAGAGGAAAATCTAGAGTAAGGTTTTTGGCGGTATAAAGGAGGTTAACGGGGAATGGCTCATTGGATATTGTTGATAATTTTTCCATTTATTTTTAAATCTTAATGTGTATCATGTGAGGTATTTGAAGAGATTTCTATTAAATATAAGTTAAACACAAGAGAGGATAAAATGCAACGCCTCTTTCTATGTTCATAATTTGGATATCACCAGTTCCTGTTCTAACAGAGGCATCCTGCGAAAAATTTATTTACTTTAAATTTAATTTTTAAAAATAATATTTATTTTATTTGACTTAAGTGTGTCTGTATTTTTTAGGTTATTGTATTGTGGTTTCACAAGAATGGTAAAACTGTGGCTTCATAGTGATTTTATATATAACTTGCATCCCTTAAAAAAGGAACAAGACGATGCCTTGTCAGCATTATATCATTTTATTAACGAGGTATATGCAAGAAAATAATTTTGTAATTTATAGTTAAAAAATTATTATAGTAAATAATTAATAGGAATATTATCTCGGGGGAGAAAAGACTACTAATATGCCTTTCTGCCTCGCACGCTCTGCAAGAGGCTTCTTGTATAGAAGTCGAAGCTTATGTTTATCTCCCTTTGGACTTTGGGTATTTTAAGTAGCTACTCTTGACAAGGACTAGCTAATTTCTTACAATGAAACAAAAACAACTTTTTGTAGTAGAATAAAAAGTCAGCCGCAGAGTCTAGGAAGTTGGCTGATTCAGAGCCCCAACAGGATAATAGTAATTTCTCCCAGTTCCCTCTTCTTTTTTAACATTTTCGTCCTATCTACATAAATCACTGGACGGTATTTGATCATTACTCACAGTATCACCTTGGTTATTATCACTAAGTTCAGAATAACTATCAGTATAATGATCAGTAATAATTGTTTTGGCGTCAGAAACACTGATCATCACTGCCAAACAAGTGTTCAGCAATCTCGTCTAACTCCTGCTGGGTTAGAGGTTTCTTTTCATCTTCTAAATTAGTCATTCTTCTTTAAAACCTATTAAATATATACTACAACATTTAAGCAATATACTAGATATTATTTGAGAATAGCTGTAAGGCGAGGTTTCCGCGTCTTCCCTTTTTTCTGAGAATTAAATAAACAGTTTGATTGGGATCAAAATTGACCCCGCCATACTAATTAAGGGTTAATTAACAAGGTCATCAAAAGATTTAGATTATTAAAACATATTTTACTTTTTATTTTCTAGCAAAATATTTGTTACAACCAGATCAGTTATTAGTTAGAATATGTTCCAATTAGTGAGGTCTAAGAGATTAACACAAGCGTAGATATTTATTAAATCTCTAGTAGCCTGTACTTGGGTTTTTGACCATTCGGCGAAACTGATATCTCACCTATATTATTTTAGGCTATCACAGACTCTTGGGCGAGAAGAAAATTTAATAAGACTAACACATTTATACCTGTACTTGACATACTTACAGAGATTGTAGAACAAAATAGTAGAATACTCAGTCGAGAAGATTTAGTCGATCATTTAACAAATATAATAAGTGCAGTAAGTAGTAGAACCTGTTTATTAACAACAAAAAAACACAGCATATATCCCTTTAGCATGGTATCTCCTATAGTAAAAAGTAGAGAGAGAGAGTTTTTAGCGCTTCACGCGTTCGAGTCTTGAACTAAGACATTTGGCGGCAAATTCAATATTAATATCCAATATTTAAAAGATAATACACCGTTTTAAACGATTTAAATACAGAGACAATCAGCTTTTTTTAAATGTAACGAATATAGGGTGTATCTCTTAAACAACTTAAGAAGAAAAATGTACCAAATTAACCCTGTTAACAACTGCTTGCAAAATACTTGTAAATGTTCTCTACGAAAGACTACAAGTTTATACAGAAGGCATAGTTGGAAAACACCAGGCCGGATTTACACCAGAAGAATCAACAATTGACCAGATTCATTAAATAAAACAGATCCTCAAGAAAACATTAGAATTTAACGTTGAAACCCATCACCTATTCGTCGACTTCAAGGCCGCATACGACACTTTCACGAGAACAATACTATATCAATCAATGCGTGAGTTTGGTATACCAGAAAAATTTCTCCAATTAACGAGAATGACAATGTCTAACTTAAAAACCAGTGTTGGAAATAAGAAGAGAATTCTCGATCCTTTGAGATAAAAGATAAATTCCTGGCTTTCCAAGCCAGGGCATCCCTAAGAGGATGCCCTGGCTTACTTCCAATTTAACATTGCCTTGGAAAAGGTAGTCCGAGACACATGAATTAGAGAAGGCGGTTCTTCTTCTTCTTCCTTTTAGTATGTAGGCTTTAAAGCCTGTTTCTTCTTCAATATTACCCTCCTAAATTGTCTAAATTGTCACACCATCTTTTTCTTGGTCTGCCAATATTTCTTCGTCCATTTGGTGACTTATCTCGTGCTATTCGTACTATTCTATCCTGTGTCATTCTACTGATGTGTTCTTTGCACTCCTGTTTTCGTTTTGTCACCCATCCATTTATGTCTTCTATATTGCATGCTCTTCGATCTTCTTATGTTTTCACTTCTCTCTCTATCCAACAGACTTTTCCCTGATATTCGTCGGAGTATTTTCATCTCTGTTGTTTCTAGCAGTCGTCTAGTTTTAGATGTGTCAGGCCTTGTCTCCGTCGTGTATGTTAATATAGACGGTACTATTTATAATTGGGCGTGACAAGCGGGATGTTAAGCAATGTTTCCTAGAATTGGAAACGGCGGCGAAATAGATCGGTCTAGTCATCAACGAATACAAAACCAAGTACATGTTGATTATTAAGGATTATATAACAAATAAGGAACGGGAAACAGTCTTTGAAAGTTATATCTTTGAACGTGTTGACAGCTTCAGATACCTTGATCAACAGACTACTATCAACAAAACAAACGAATAATTAAAAGAGGCCAGGATCCTCAAAGGACTGTCGAGCCAAAGATGATAATGATGACGGGATAAAATGTACCAAAGAATAAAAATCGGTAGAAAATTACGATTTTTCGGTAGATAAACTGTCGGATCAGGAGAGATCAATGCACATTTACATCAAAACTAGTAGCGCCATGCCTTACTCGGACCATATATAATACTCTCCCTATTTTTCCTATATCACTTACATTGCTATTATAGTATATGCTATGGTGTACTTGTGGTTGTATAATGTAGAAAATATTCTGTTTTAGTCACAAGACCCGTTTTCCATAATTAGCTCTTTTTCTATTGTTTGTTTTGGAATGTACCCTGAATATCAGGTAAATATTTTTCTACTTCAAAAGTGAACATTCAATACGAAGTGGAATATCATTGAAAATAATCAATAAATTATTATTATTTTGTAGGCTAAAGCTGTGGACGAAATAAAGAATGTAATTGGTGAAAAACCGAGAGAAATTACTTTAGAAGACGTATATAAGCTTGAATATTTGGATATGTGCGTTAAAGATGTATTAAGATTATTTCCTATAGCCCCAATAATTTTACGAAAGAGTATAGAAGATTATCATTTAGGTAATAACATTTACGGTACTTTTTTAAAGTTCTATAAATATAAGCAAATATCAATCTAAGAAAACGCCAAGCTTCAAACTACTTAAAGTTTTTATAACTAAATGTGGAAGTATATAAATTTATTCTGTTAATCAATTGATCATTAAAGAATTTAAAAGAGAAAGAGATTAATACTGTCTTCTTGTGAAATTCCGTAAGTGTATGTATATTTATTATTGCTTGATTTCTATCGCAGGGTGGTTTACTTGTCTTTTCCTGTTATTGTATAATAAAATAAAAATAACATAAAAACGTTTATTGTCATATTTAAATTAACATTTCTTACTCTTAAGATATCTATTCTTCTTCTCGACGTCCCGCTATTGCACCGCCTGATGTAGATTGTTCTTCCTCTCGGATTCCTGGCTTCTTCTTCTGTAGGTACTTTTTGTGGCATCGTACTTACTTTCCTGTTATTGTTCGACTTGAGATATTATTTTTAATTATTATCAAATAATGTACCAGAGTACACTTGTAGCGACCTCTATACGAAGAAACATGAAGTCAAAAGACATTGATGACGATTTAAGTCTTGGACAAAGAAAGACAGGGGACGCTTAATCGTATGGAATTTACTGAAGCCTAAACCACCCCTAAACCGGCACCAGTTGGGTTGCCAGGTCATATTTTATTTCTTCAGTAGATTGAGAATAATGAATATTTATCAATAAATAGATTTTTTCAAAATTTATAATTGAATACTGTCCTCTCTATTCCTTATCTAAGATTAAAGTAAACTACAAAACGATGTTAGGAATATCTTTAATTCGACAATATGTCAGTTAAAAAGTCCTGGTGATCGGAAAATTATGAAATACTTATATGGGATGGTGACACTTGAATTGAAAAGGAATAACCTTGTCTTTTTATTTTTATTCGATTAAATGTTAAATTTTATTGCTGGTAATCTTAGACTGTATTTTATGATTTTAGATGAATGGACAATTCCCAAAGGAGCAGCAATAGCAGTACCGATTTATTTTTTGCATAGGGATCCAGAATATTGGAAAAACCCTGATCATTTCTATCCTGATCATTTTCTGCCTGAATTTGTCCAGAAGAGACATCCATACGCTTATATGCCCTTTAGCGCTGGCCCTAGAGGATGCATTGGTAAATATTAGCGAATTCAATAAATTAATATTTTTAACTTACTCTCTTGCGGACTTATAGTTTACATAATGCTGTAATGGTTATTGCATTTTCTTCTTCTTTACGTGCTATCTTCGTGACGGACGTTAACAATCATCATGGCTATTCTGTTCTTAGATGCTGCCGCTCTGAATAGATCGATTGATGTGCATCCGTACCATTCTCTCAAGTTACGAAACCATGAAATTCTTCTCCCTTCTATACTTCTCTTGCCCTGAATTTTCTCTTGAATAATTAATTGAAGTTTGTTGTATCTTTCATTATGCATAACATGCCCCAGGTATTGCAGCTTTCGCGTTTTGATGGTTTCCAATATTTCCATTCTTTTGTTGACTCTTCTCATGACTTAGTTTTTTGTTACATGTTAAGTGTCCTTGCTTCTATCCCTCAAAGCAAAGTCGATAAAATATAACACACTGTCAGCCTAACTCTTAAGTCTAATTTCAGTTCTCTTGCACAAAGTACCTTTCTCATTTTATTTGTTCATTTTAATTGTAACTTTTATGCAATAGTCACTCAATTTTTTTACAGGTAAAACACTAGCTAACATCGAGATAAGGCTTTTTATGGCAATGTTTTTGCAAACATACGAAGTAGAAGCTGACGGAACTGTACCTCTTCTAAAATTGCGTGCTGACATATCGACCAGAGCCAAATTTGGATACAACTGTAGGATAAATAAACGCAATTGGAATATCAGACCGAAGTGAAAGTAATTTGTTACGTTATTATTATTGCTAAGTAATAATATTGTATCTTTGATATTATTTTCTTCAATTTTAATAAAATATTATTCAGCACTAGTCCCCCTCCATTTTATGTTCGTTTTTAAGATTACCTGTGAAATAAATTTTATGACTTCTGATTACTTAGTGACTTATATGACATATGGACCATAGATTACTAACCTCGGAAGGATACAACACTATATCCATTTTTATAACTTTACAGGAGAGCAGTTTTAAACTCTTTTTCACCAAAAGGTGTTATCCAAAAATATCTAATCTAGATATTTTCTCTCCTTTTCCCGATTTCCTTTTTTAAATTGGATGTTCTCTCTTCAAATCGTGCTTTAACTAAATAGTGATTACTATCTATGTTTGCTCCTCTAAAAGACCTAACATCTAATAAGTTAGAGCAGTATCTTGCATCGATGACTATGTGATGTATTTGGTTAATCGTTTCACTATCACGAGATTTTTAAGTTCCCCTATGTATATCTTTATGGGGAAATCATGTCCCAGCTATTACCATGTTCTTAGACATCAAAGGTTTATGATTCTGCTACCGTTATCATAAGTCTTATTATCATATCTTTAAATATATTCTCTCTTCTGACTTTAGCACTAAAGTCTCCTGCTATTATTTTGATGTTTCTTGTACACTTATCGTACTCTCGACCTAGTGCCTCATAGAACATGTCTTTTTCATCATCCTCTTTTTCTTCCGTTGGAGCATGGATGCTAATAATACTAATATTAGCGAACTTCCCTTTGTCTTATTCGATATAATAGCTCTGAAATCGATTACACTATGTTTGACCTTGCTGCTTACAATAAATTCGGTACCAAATTCGTGTCGAGTAGGATGTCCAGTGTAGTAAATATTGCAGTTATTTTTTTCCAGGATGCCTGAGTTAGTCCACCTTATTTCTTGGTTCAATGACACTTTGAGAAAAATGCGTGAGAGACTTCAATTTATTATAGCAATAAATAGAAACGATCCCATTGCTGCACCTAGAAGTACCATTATCAAACTTAGAAAAGAGTACAGGGAAGCCATCAAGCTTGCAAAAATTAATGCAAATGATAGGTTTATAAAAAATTCTGGCAACTCTCAACAAGCTATGTGGAAACTTATTAATGGTAACAAACATAAAAATGTTTTCTTCACTGATAATTCTAAACTCAATGCAGATAGTTTTAATAGCCACTTCTGCTCAACTGCTGAGAGAGTAATAAATGAGCTTGAGGTTCCTCAGCTAACTCTTGATGACTATTTAAAGTATGTACCACAAAAAAATATTCCATGTATTAGTTTTCAGCCAGTGAACTTTAGTGAAGTTGACTTAGCTATTACAGAAATAAAAAATAGTAACAGCAAAGATCCTGATGGGTTTAACACAAAAATTATTAAAACAATTAAAGATATAATTTTTCAACCTCTAACAACTTTAATAAATCAATCAATATTTTGTAATACTTATCCTCAAGTTTTCAAAACTGCAAAGGTAGTACCTCTGTTTAAGAATAAAGGCTCTATTGATGATTATAACAATTATCGACCCATTTCTTTGCTGCCCATCTTATCAAAAGTTTATGAACGAATTTTAAAAAATCAAATTAATCTACATTTTGAATCTAATAAACTGTTTGCCATAAACCAGTACGGATTCCGAAAAAATAAAACAACAACTTTAGCTATTGATAATTTCACTAGCAATGTTTTGGAAGGGTTTGAGAAATATCTTGATACTCTTGCATCGTTTTTAGATCTTACTAAGGCTTTCGATTGTGTCACACATAGTATTCTGCTTAGAAAACTTCCTTATTATAATTTTCATAGTGATGCTATTCAACTAATTGATTCATATCTATCAAATCGTGATCAATATGTTCACTTCAACCAGTGTGAATCTCAAAAACAATCTTTGTTGTTTGGTGTCCCTCAAGGCTCGGTTTTGGGTCCAGTATTATTTCTTATCTATATTAATGATCTAGTGTACTCTCAAAATGAAACAGTCAACACTGTTTTATTTGCTGATGACACTACTTTCTATGCAAGCTATCATCCTTCTGAATTCGACACCCTTGATTACCAAACATCTGAAAAAAACTTATTCAATTGGTTTTTAACTAACCGTCTCTCTTTGAACAACTCTAAATCACAAAGTGTTAATTTTACTCTAAGAAATAACACTTGTGTCGAAAACGTTGCTCTACCACAATGTGTAACCGGAGCGAAGTTTCTGGGGATATATTTG
Organism: Diabrotica balteata; assembly: GCA_918026665.1. NCBI lineage: Eukaryota > Metazoa > Arthropoda > Insecta > Coleoptera > Chrysomelidae > Diabrotica > Diabrotica balteata. The sequence continues at coordinate 11,436,180 of OU898281.1, read as the reverse complement.
GATGCAGGATTAACCTGGGAACAACATATAGTTAATCTATCGAAAAAGCTTTCCCGACAACTTTTTCTCTTCAGGAACCTTGTACAAGTGACTTCCAGGGAAACTATTTTAACAGCTTATCATAGTAATTTTCATTCTCATCTGACATATGCTATTCTCTCCTGGGGTCACTCTTGTCATATCGATAAAGTGTTTGCACAACAAAGAAAGTGTGTTCGTATTATCTCTGGGCTCTCTTATAGAGCAGACTGTAGAAACTCCTTTAGAATTTTAAAAATTTTAACTTTACCTTGTGTATACATTATGCAGTGTCTGTTGCACATTAAACAAAATCTTAGCCAATACAATGCGCATGTAGATTTTCACAATTATCCCACCAGATTTAACAATAATCTTATACCAGAATTTAGCCGTCTTGAGAGATCCAGAAATGGTTCAAGGTATTTAGCCATAAAATTCTATAACTTAGTGCCAGCTAGAATAAAGGCTCTTAATTTTCATCAGTTTAAGGCAAAAATTAAGGGTTACCTTATAGTGAATGCTTTTTTTTACATATGAGGAGTATTTTACTTCCAATTTTAATTTGTTGTAATTGTTAACAGTATAATTTAAAATAATGTATCTATGTTTTGTGTTTATATTTATGTGTGCATATTAACTATATTGACATTTACTTTATTTTATTTGACTTGTAAAAAATACTTATGTATTAATTTATTACCAATAAACCATCTATCTATCTATCTATCTATGTATCTATCTATCTATCTATCTATCTATCTATCTATCTATCTTGCAAAGCAATGATATCTGCTTTGGCTTTATTCATTTCTTGAATGAGCAGAGCCGTGGCTCCAGGCTGATAAAGGCTTCTTACGTTCCACGTGCAAATTTTTAAATCATTACCCTTATTTCGAGTTTGTCGTAGGTTAGACAGTCCGGATTCTTTCTTTTTTAATTGTTAATTGGTAATAGTTAATTGCTAATATATTATGTAATGTAATATTATAAATGTATTTTAACTAATCACTATAACTTATCAACTATTTCATTCGCAGCTGTTGGTCAATTAGCTTATTCCGGAAATCACTAGGTCGGTGGAGCCACGGTGCGATGGTTTAATACCAAAGTACACAAGATGATCGAAATTACTATATGAGTAAGAGCTGTTGTCATTTGAATTGGTAGTATTTATAATTTTTATACATTAACAATATCATTTGATAAAAAAAACTAAAAGGACATAAAACTGTATTTTTTATTAATTCGCATTATACATACATACATATATATATATATATATATATATATATATATTTATATATATATATATATATAATACATCCTTTGCAGATCTATTGTACCTCCCTTTATCGTTAAATCTCCTCATCTAGCTCGGTTCTCGTGATGAAGTTCCACATCTTTAACTGGTGGCCTGTATTGGTCTCTCTCTGCATACGTGTTTATAGTGGCAGAAGACGTGAAGTTTAGTTATCTAACCATTCTGGTACATTAACTGAATGAATTGAAATTTATCGTCATCCAGAGCATTGAAAACATTGTCAGAAAATACCAATAACAACCATTTTACAATAGGTATCATTTATTATTTGCAAGTCATAAGAACAAAAAGCTTAATTTCTATTAATAAATGAGTGCTTACTTTGATGGCTGTAAAATGGTAGACAATTGGAACTAAATCGGTTTAACATGCTGTTGCGATGTGATTCTAACATAGGAAGACGATGATAAGGTTCAACCGTTATTCAAATTGTAAGACAAATTTTTGAAAATGAAAAGTTGTAGATAACGCAAATCGTTCGAAATCATTATTTGAAATATCACATCTTATGAGCGGATTCGAAAGATTCTGTAAGGTACCAGGCACTTTTGATACAAACCAAAATAGAAAGCAACAAAGCAACGTTTAATAAATTAAATTCGCAGATTCGAGATATTCCAAATGGATTTTACGTTTTAAAACTAAGAAAACGAAACATTTATCTCTATGTTACTGAGTCGTTGAAATATTTATTTGTACACTTGTCAACCTAAACCTAAATCTGGTAAAACTAGACAGGAAAAAGTTTCTGAGACTGCTAACTGATGTCATTTGTACTAAAGACTTTATAAAAATACTCGATAGGGTCATTAAGGAAGGTGTATCGGTTGAAAGTGCGATACCCTAGCCATAACATGCAGCCAAAGTATTTTCTACGAAACTGCAAGTACATCCTTCCGTACAGAGGGTGAAAAATAAGTGCAATATAGAGGAAGCATTCGACAAAACCTTTCACTAAGTAATCGTAAGGATAATTCTATGAAAAGGAATAGACATAGTAACTGCAGCTGGATCGACCGCATACTGAAGAATTATGTGATATACGGAGTGTAACTGGTATATCCAGTGTCTCCTGTCTTGACTAGAGCTCAACAACGACATGTCCGGACAACCTGTAATTTTACCTCACGGCAAATAAAATAATACACTCAGAAAAATACTGCAGGAGGCTTCAAGTGTAGTTATAGAGTGGACTTCATATGTGGGGCCCAAAATAAGCCTTCAGAAGTTTCCAATCATTAAATCTATCAGGAAGAGTAAGGGGATTAAGTCCTCTAAAACGAAATGATACAATGACTATATAAGAGGAAGGTTACTACTTTATTGGTAGTCATTGAGCAATTTAAGGTTTAAAACTACACGTGTCATATTGAATTTAAAAAATGGTGGTAAAACCAAAAATAGTGTATGTATCAGTGGTACAGTTGCCAGAGTTGCATAAACCTGCTATTTCCAAGTTAGGTAAGATAAAAAATCTTGCTTTTCTTGGAGTTACTTGGGTCCAATCGCAGCCATGTTGGAGGTCCTAAAGTACTTCCTTTTCCTGCATACCGTTACAAGGAAGGATACGGAAATAAGATATTATGGACTGCGAGAAAATATGAGGACCGTAATGGACGGATCAGGCCATAGTAACATCATAAATGAAATTGGAGACACTGTATGGATGATGACATCTGACCATATGGCACCTAGATATAGATCTAAAGCTACAGAAATGTCAGATACAGGAATTAACAGTAGTGATGGAAACATTTTTGTACCACTAAGAGAATATATCTCTGCATTCCAGTCACATTTGAATGTGTCAGATAAATTTTCATAGAAGCTTTTGAATTTATTACTTAAGATATTCAAGCGGCTATGGGAGCTCTCAGGAACCCTAAAGTAGTGTTTGGACTAGTGTGGAAATGCCGAGAAACAATAGATAGCTGATGGAACGTAATACTGTTATATTGGTATGGATTCCAGGCTATTGAGAAATGCACGGCAATTAGAGCGTGAGAGATGAGCTTGCTAGAAGAGGATCAGTACAAAACATCTGTTCAGAGCTGGCTTTCGGAGTGCCAAAACGCTATTCGCGACTAATAAAAAAAATTGACGAAAAGAATCATTAGTAGGCTTCCTTACTGGACATGCTTTAGTCAAGAGGCACTAAAAAAAAGTATACAATGACGTTATTTCATGAAGTGGGTAGACAACTTGAAACAGACAACCATATTTTGCATGACAGCACAATAGTAGACCGCAAGCATCAAAAACTTTTTGGAGACCACCTTAAAACTCAATAGACAATAAACCTATACAAGCTGCTACAAGGCTCCAGAATTCCAAAGAAAATATTTTGAATACACAGATTCCAGAAAAAAACTTGTCAACTGATGGCTCTTCCGATGTTCTGGGCATAAGGTAGGATTAAAATAAAACAACATCCTTAGATAGGATAGCATCAGGTTTTAACTGATCAGGTCAGGTTGACTGATCCGAATTTAATACGCCAAATATAGACTTAAGAAAAAAATTATAAGATTAAAATATTCATCATCATTCTTAAGACAGTAATAAATAAATTAGAAATAATAAATTAGAGCACCAAGATCGCGTCTGATCCAGATTCGCATATGATAAAATCTCAGGAATACTTCATACACCAGCATATTAACACCATTTAAAAATGTGTCTTGCAAGCCTCAACGACCTTCGGACAATGCAATTTAGCAAAATGCAAATAGGCTGGGTTTGTATTAATTGGTATTTGCCATTTTTCACTTAACTTGTTCCACGTATGCACTACGTAAGTATTTTTTGTGGATTTAATAACTTCTTTCAAATACTCTTCCTTAAAATATTTCTGCCATTGTGGGTAAGATATGGGGTAAAATGTCTCGATTGGATACAATTTCAGTCCAGTACAATTTTTCTTTAACATGTCGGATGCTATTGTGACGTTACAGCTTTCTTTCATTACTCTAAAACAGAAAAACGTAAGATTTTAATTTCTTTTTAATAAAAATGTCGTTGGGAAAGAAGAGTTTTAAAATAAATAACGCTTTTATTGCAGTTTCGCATTTCAATTCACAAGTCAATCATTTACTTTGTGTGCTGTTGCACTAAGGTTTTCATTTTAATATTTCTGGTCAATAATAAAAAAATATAATATTGAAGGAAAATGGATAAAAACTTAAAAGAACAATTGAAAAAATGGGATAAAGTGTGAGAGCTATATGATAAGTTGAGACCGTTACCGGCCCTAACTATGACAAGTAGAGCCAATGGCTGATAGAAAATGTTCCTGCAGATACATATGACAGATTCGAATAAGGTATAACCAAACAGTCATTCACGAGCGGATATCACATAATGTACATAAACGATATAAACCTACTTCTTCTTTAAGTGCCATCTCCCAATCGGAGGTTGGATATCATCATCACTATCTTTACTTATCTACTGCTGCTCTGAAGAGTTCTATAGAACTGTATTTAAACCAGTCCCTTAAATCCTTCAACCATGATCTCTCTTCTTCCTATACTCCTTCCTCCTCTATCTTTCCCTGTATTATCAGCCTTAGCAGTTCATATCGCTGTCCCTTCATTACGTGTCCCAGATATTGTAACTTTCTTATTTTTATTGTCTTTATTATTTCGCATTCTTTGCCCATTTCTCGAAATCCTTCCGTGTTAGTTTTCTTCTGTGTCTATGCTATTCTGAGCATCCTCCTGTAACACCACATTTCAAAGGACTGTAACTTATTTATCTGTTCTTGCTTCAATCTCCAGCTTTTAAGTTCATATTGCAGTATCAAAAACCCGTAGCATCTCAGTGCTTTTACTCTCAGTTCTAATCTAAGGTTTTTGTTGCAGAGAATTGATTTCATTTTTACAAACTCATTTCTTGCTATTTCTATCCAGGTTCTTATTTCGGTTGTTTGATCATTATTGTCTGAAATCCAGGTTCCTAGGTATTTGTATTTATCAACCCTTTCTATCGATACATTTCCCAAATGTTTGTTTGTCGGTATTTTGTTTTGCAGTAATTGGAGTTGTTCAGCAGAGCTTGCCATAATCACGATGTCATCGGCATATCTTATGTTGTTAATAGATCTTCCGTTAATTAATATTTCTTCACTTTGAGATAGTAATGCTTCTTCAAAAATGGCTTCACTATACACATTAAATAGTAATGGGGACCTAATAAATCCCTGCCTAACTCCTCTCCTGATTTCAATTTCTGGACTGGGTTCGGTATCTATTACGATTTGTGCTCTTTAATTCCAGTATAGGTTTATTAGTGTTCGTAAGTCCCTATGGTCTATGTTTTTTGTCTTTAGAATTTGGACTAATTTTTCATGTCTTACCTTGTCAAATGCTTTTTCAAAATCAACGTAACAAACATGCACATCAAAATTCATATCCATGCACCTTTTAGCTAACACATTAAAAGCAAATAACGCTTCTCTGGTTCCTAGTCCGTTTCTGAACCCAAACTGACTATCATCTATTCCTTCTTCCAGTTTTTTTATTTATACGATCATGTATTATTTTCAGGAAAAATTTGAGAATGTGACTTATTAGTGATATTGTTCTGTATTTACTGCAATATTTAGCGTTTGTATTTTTAGGGATAGCACAAAAGGTGGAGTGTAACCATTGTTTCGGTATGTGTACTGTTTTGTATACTGAGTTAAATAAGTCTACTATAATGTCTAAGGTTACATCATTCATGCATTTTAAGATTTCTATAGGGATTTGATCTGGACCTAATGCTTTACCATTTTTGCTGTTTTTTAATGCCATTTTAATTTCCTCTTTTAATATCTTTAAAACCATATCTTCTTCTACTTCTATCTCCATCTGTTCTAATCTATTGTCTTTGAACAGTTCATTGATTCATTCTGTCCATATCTTTAATTTGTCGTTAGTATTCAACACACTTTTCCCATTTGCATCTTTCAGTATTCCCGGTTTTTTTATTCTATTTTTGTGAGTTAATTCTTTAATTTTTTTATGTGTGTTAAAACTATCATGTCTTTTCTGGTATTCTTCTATTTCTGTGCATTGTTTTTTAACCATTGTTCTTTCGCTTTCTTAATTATGTATATAAACTAGTGGACATAAACCAGTGGACACTAAATAGAAAAAAGAAAACAATTCAGCAATTACATTAGTAGAACGGCGGACACAAACGTCGTTAAACACTCTAGGACCAGAGGGAACGGTTGAGTAAAAAAATTGCTTAACGGGTTAACTTTGATGTGATTTTAAGAACCGGAGTTATATAATTTTCGTGAAAGACGATTGCAACATAGGCTTTCGATGGGGGCTTTTCTAAGTATTCCTCAGCTTTCATACGTGCGATTAACTTTCAAAATTGTTTCAAAAGGTAGATTAGTTTTTTTTTCAATTCAGTTCTCTAAAAATCGTCGAATTTTTTTTCGAGCGTCAAATAAATTTATAAACTAATAAGAAATATTATTAGGAAACTTGGTGAAAGAAATGTAAATAGAAATAAATCGGTTCAAGGCGAAGAACTCCATGGTTTTGTACAGAAGTGAACGAAAAATGTAAAGAAAAGAAAAAATATTACCTGAAATACATGTCAACCAAAACACAAGAGGAATACCATAATTAGAAATCAATTAGAAACGAAACACATGCAGTTGTAAGAAAAATAAAAAGTGATTACTGGGAACGCTTTTCGAAAGAAATGGAACATGATTTTTACGGTCTGCAATAGGAAATATGGGCACGTCAGAGGTCAAAGAACGGAGGTAAAGAAACTAATAGTATCAAAACACATAGGAAAGGATAGGTGGATTCACTACCAGGAGGATTGACTAGCAGGATTACAAAGTACTAAAGTATAATAGACCAGAACTTCTGTGTCTGATTGACCTAAAGAAAGCGTTTGACAGAGTAAGACTCAAAGGTGAAATCCATTCTTATGTATAATAGAGAAGTTTCTCTAAATATTGTAAAAACTATCGAAAACATCTACCAAAACAACAAAATGGAAGTCAAAATAGATTGATAACTTACAGAACATATAGAAATAGGCATAAGGCATAGGAATAAGACAAAGGGATTCATTAAGCCCCATGCTCTTCAATTTGATCATGAATGAAATCATCAAAAGTGTTAACAAAGGAAGAGAATACAGAATGAGAAACAAAGAAATACAAATACTCTGTTACGCAGACGAGGAGATATTGCTAGCCCAAGATGAAGATAGTCTGCAAAGACTGTTCCACAGATTTAACATAAGAGCAAAATAATTTAATATGACAAGCTCATCTCAGAAAACTAAAACAATAGTAGTCATCAAAGAACCAACCAGATGTAAAATAGAAATTGATCAGTATTGAAGAAGTAATGGAAATAAAATACCTGGGAATTACTGAGAATCAAGTACAAATAGACTGGCAGGATGTCTTAATAACGCTATATGGCAAAACAGACACGTTAACACTGAGATGAAGTCAAGAATTTATAAGGTCAGTGTAAGACCACTAATGACATATGTCTCAGGAATAAGACCCACAGCTCAACACAAAGGCTACTGGAAACGGCAGAGATGAGATTACTGAAAATAATTACAGGAAATACGTTGAGAGATCGAAAAAGAAGTGAAGACATTAGATGAAAATGTAACGAACAGTGTATAAATGAATGGACACAAAATAGAAAAAAAGAATGGAATAACCACATAATTCGTGTTGTCAAAAATAGCAAGAGATAATTCACCAATCGGCAGAAGTGTCGGATGACCGCGCAAAAGATAAACCTTTCTTAGACGAAGACAACTTTCCATAGAGGTATTAATCCACCAATGAAGAAGCAGAATTGCTTATAAAGAGGAAGAAAAAAAAAGAAATATTCGTTATTTTATAGTCCATAACCAAATCCTAACATATTTCAAGTTAGTTATATCGTCGGTGCAATGCCACACTCACGAATGTGCAAAATTTTCGTTTTTCACGTAATTACACCACTAATAATGTCTCAGTCATTCCTATACTGTGAGACACAACCACGAATGTGAATAAAGGCTAGATGGTAGGGAGGAGATATGCACTTTCACGAACATCAGTCTGTATTGTTCATTTGCAATGCGTGCATCGCGAAAGTGACACTTTAGTGTTTGTGGCGGTGTGGATTTTGCGTTTGTTTTACAGTCGTTGTCTTGTGTTAATTAAACATTCTCAGTTTCGTGTGTAAATGTGAACGCCAGCATATTTTGGAAAACATGTACCACATAATAAATTGAAAGATGATGATAAACTGCCGATTCGTGAGCATATTATTTCATCTCCAGCCGTGGAGTCTCATTATTGTAGGGCCTCTAGTACCAAAAGAAATTTTGGTATTCACCACTAAACGTTTCTATTATGCACAAATTGTACAAATCAAAGGGCTGAGAATTAAATGCTCATCTAGTTTCTTTCGAAAAGTATCAACGAGTGTTGGAAATTTATAATTTGGGGTTCCATAAAACCAAAAACTCGTGAGGTTCGAGACGAAGACAAAAAATTGCAAAGAATAATTTAGAGATAATATCAGGACAAGAAGAGTCAAATAGGACAAATATTTTACCTACGAAAATTGGCTATTTACAACTTGACTGTCTACAACTTAAGGAATCAGGACGGAATCTGTTACCTTTGAGACGAAACTCAAGGAAAAGTGGGATCAAACAAGATGTCCACGTATATTTACAATTATATTATTAATTAACCAAACATTACTAAAGTTCAAATGATGTCGGACGGGAGTGGCGGGTAACAACAAAATTTACGTTTTGCTGCTATGTGCTTGAAATTTTTTACGGATTACACTAACTTAAACAAACTATTTTTTTTTAATAAAAAACTAAGTTTTTTAAATCAGAACATACCGAGATAGAGTGTGATTTACTTCACTCGAAAATCGAACAGAAATTAAAATATGTTCCTGGGTATTCACCAGATAATCGGCTCAGATGATAAGAAATGTTCAAACACATCTATGTACTTTTGTCAGATTCATAATGTTTGATAACGTCTTTAATTTCAAATCCTTTGGAATACAGAACTATAAAGTGAACAAAATTCCCTGGCAATAAATTAGCTGGTTAAGATATGTACATTAAAACCGATGTCGTAGTGACAATGCCTATAAAAAAAATTTGGAGGTGAATTTCAACAAGTAAACAGCATGAAAAGTCATAAGCGACCCAAAAATTGATTGATTTAAACAAAGCTTATGACAAGCAGTTGCCAATTGCGATTGCTAAATTTAAAGATCTGCAGATAATGTGTAATGATTAAATCCAAACAACTATCATAACTTTTATAATTCTGTAACTGCTGATAAAAATATAAGAGACAATTTGCAAATACAAATATTAGAGAAAACTAAATTATTCTAAAATATGATTAAGTGTTTTTATATGTTATTATTTTTATTTTTGTAGTTTTCAATATTAAAAAGTTCTTTTTGTTTCACTTTTACCATAATAAAAGTTAATATAATTTCACGAATATGGATTTTATTACAAAATCTACAATGCCACAATCACGAATGTAACTTTTTTTCGAAAATTGATGGATATTTTTTTAAATCCCTGATAATATTTACTAATAACGTAATAAAGTCAAACTAAATTTAGCCACTAATTGAAAGTTTAAACGTCGTATATCTGCTAACGCCCATTTTGCACATTCGTGGGTATGCAATTGCATCGACAATATCTATTCTAACTTGAATGCATATATGAAACCGAGGTCAAAAATACGCATTTAAGGTTGATAATTTTTTTCATTCAGTCTTGGGTAAGCTGTCGTTATCTTTTTTTACGTTACTTAATACTATTTCGTGGTAATCTCAATAATTTTTATTCTTTCAAAGAATTGTTCGATAAGGTGACAAAGTTGCACTTTACCGAGTAATTTTTTCAATTTGTTGTAGGAAATTTCGTAATGTACGATAATAAAAAAATTATCATCAGTTTTGATTGCTAAAAATTAAAGAATCATTCATTATAAGTATCTTCCTTGCTCATAGCTACCATAGAACACAATTATTTAAAGTTAAACTAATGATAAGACGATTATAATAAATGGTTTATTCGCAATGGATAATTATTTAATTAGATAAGTTAATAGTAACTTATATGTAATATTATTATAATGACTATGCAAAATGTTTCGTGAAAATTCACAAAGAAAGGAGGAAATTGACCTAAGAGTTGCTACGAATCACGTGGCTAGAATTGTTAAAAATGGCATATGACAGATGAGGTGTCTGTCATATGTCAACAACAAACTGGAAAGTATAACAAGCAGACCTGGAATATTATTTAGGTCTGTTAAGGGACGATAACGCATACACTGGAAGACAACTATACAACGGAGATAGTAAGGAATCTCAACAAGAAAGTATCTTGATGGAATGGGAACATTGCAAAATGTCGAAATTTAATTTTTGCCAAAAGATCAGGTGAGTGTGGCGATTTGAGCAAAACTTTGACTGAATATAATTAGCAACTGAAAAGGACAAAAAAAAAGAAACGTAAATAAGGTTTTGTGAGAAGAGCAGACTGCAGAAATGTCAAGGTTCAATAAAGTAAGTTTTCCCCAAAAAATCTCAGATAAGTATTCCTTCATATAAAAGGAGTCAAGTGAATACAGTCATAAAGTTGAAGATATCCTAATAGAATTTTTCAAGCTACACTTTCTTGAGTCCAAAACAAAACTGAAAAGAAGAAAAAAAATAGCCAGAAAACTACAGAGGTATAAACTTGTTAAATTACACGCTAAAATTTACAACTAAAATTTTACAAGTACTAATAAATCAGAGGATAGGTTTAGCAGATGAACAAGACGGTTTTCATAGTGGAAGATCGTGTACAGATGCAATATTCGTTATAAATCAAATTACTGAGAAATCACTAAAGTATAATAAATCAGAATTTATGTGTCTGATTGACCTAAAGAAAGCGTTTGGCAAAGTAAGACGCAAATATGTAATCCATCTTCTGTATAATAAACTGTAATAGACTGTAATAGAATGTAACTATAGAGCAATATCTCTACTGAGCACAACATATAAAATTCTAACAGCCCTTATCAAACAAAAACTTACCCAATTTACAAAAAAAAATTGGGACTACCAACAAGCATTCAGAGAAGGTAGATCCACTACAGATGCGATCCACATAGTTACACAAACAATCGAAAAATGCCACGAACACAACATAGAGCTCCACATCCTCTTCGTAGACTTCAGACAAGCCTTTGACTGTATTGGAAGAAATAAATTATTTATTGAAATGAAAAATCAAGATATACCAGCAAAATTAATCAGATTAACAAAAATGACCATGGTGGAGCTCGAGCTAAAGTAATAACAGAAGAAGGTAGCACAAAATCAATTGTAATAGAAACAGGAGTGCGACAAGGCGTTTCTCTGTCAACCACATTATTTAACATAGCAGTAGAAGGAACAATCAAGGCCAGCAAAATTAAAGAAACTATAGCCCACTCCTCAACACAAATAGTTGCATATGCAGATATTTTAATTCTTATGGGAAGAGATAAGGAAAGATTAAAAGAAGCAGTAACAATCCTGGCAAAAGAAGCACGGAAAAGAGGTCTAGAAATTACCGAAGGAAAAACAAAATATCTACTCTGCTTTAGAAGAGAAGATAACAGGACGAGGGAAATTAAAATAGAAAACTACACTTTTGAAAGAGTCTAAGAATTTTAATATTTGGGAGTAATAGTAAATGCCCAAAACAAGACAAGTGAAGAAGTAACGAAATGAAAACTAGCAGACAACAAAACATACTGGAGATATTATAGGCTTATGAAGGACCAGAACTTATCCAGAAATACAAAACTGAAAATATATAGAGTTGAAATCAGACCAGTAGTTACGTACGCAGGTACGCAGTACGCAGACAATGTGCCTCACAAAAAAAAAAATGAAGAAAAATTGAGAATTTTCGAAAGGAAAATCCTCAAACAGATTATGGGCCCGATAAGAATGGATAATGGAGAAATGAGAAGAAAAATAAACCATGAACTAGGAGACATAATAAAGGGAGAAGAAATAGTTAGATTTCATCACCAGAGGGAAACCAGCAACTAAAAGACCAAGGGGAAGATCCAGAGAGAGAATGGAGGATCAGGTCATGAGAGATATCAAAACTCTGAAAGTGAGAAATTGGAGGGAACTATGCACATATCGAAATGAGTGGAAGCAAATTGTAACGAAAGTCAAGTCTTACAACAAACTTTGACAACATAAAAGTGGAATGCGGAGTGGTTCACCACAATAAGCGAAACAGAGAGCTCTAAGTAAGAGCAGCAAAGATTCCACCCGAAATTATGAAAAGCCCTGATGATGATGATTATGTGGTTTTAGTAGGATATACCGAAAGCTTCCAAAGAAAAAAAATACAACTTAACAGGACAAAACACATTATCTAAAATACGTATTTAAATTTAAAATTACTACACAAATAAATTTTTCTACTTACGAAGAAATTATATCTGGTCCATTATGTCCCCAATATACACCACTGAAGTCATTTTTTAGTTTATTCACGCACTTGTCAGCCAAACTATGTCCGAAACCATCTGATTCAAAGCTAACAACACCTGCTGCTACTTCGTTCCGACTCTGTATACCTGCATAATTTAACGGTAGATCCTGTAAGGATTTTATCACTACTACATCCAAATCTAAATAAATACCACCATATTTCCAAAGTGTTAGATACCTGAAAAAACATTTTTTGTTATTTTCTCAGCTCTTAAAATACACCCATCGAGCAATAAGACAAAAGAGGGAATCTAATCATTATGAAAAGGAGACCAAAAAAGTGGCCTCTGATGGCGGACATATCCGGAAATGCGAATGCGCCAAATTTAAATTTTCCGACACTTATCAACAGTAGCTATATAATATTTTTCAGAATGTGTCTTAGACGAGAAAGTTTTAATTAATTATTAATGATAAGAGTCTAAAATGCGACACAATTGTTAAAAAACTTCAATATAAATAAGATTTCATGTGACATTTGGGACAAACAATAACATAACCCAACTAAATTTGATGTCAAACATGGAGAGACTCTCTTTCCTTGTTTAATGTGGCCTCTAAAGATCGCACTTCCTGTCTAACAATATGTTTGCCCCCACTACCTTTACATTCCCTCTTTTGTCTCTTTGCTCGATGCCTACACCACAGGTCACTGCCAATCACAGAGCGTTTAATTAATTTATGCAAGCAATGTATGTTGTGTATGTTGTGTTTCAAATTACAGGAATATGCCAAAGACCTATGCATGAATTAAAAGAAATGACCAGAGACAGAGATCTCTGGAAACGGACAATACACGACATCACGTCGACCACTACACTCCCCCGGGGGGTCAGGATTGAAGAGAGAGAGTATGTTGTGTTGCCTATAATGCAATCGTTCATTAATAGAAAATCATTCATTAATAGGGCCATTAATCAATGATTTTGAGGTATTAAAATTGATCATAAATGGACGATCGACGGAAATATAATTAATAAAATGTGTCATTTTTTCCCAAAATGGCCAAAAATATTGGTTAAAGAAATTGTAAAATACGATTTAATAAGCAAAATAATTTAAAGCTTTATCTTAGTTTAGATTTAAACACCTATCGTCACCAAAGAAAGGAAATGTCCAAAAGGAATGTCCAAATTGCGCTCTCTCTATAAGTCCTTATCGTGAGTATATCCGTCTTCACACCACAATGTCGTTTCTGAATAATAAAAAGAGCATTTCTTTCCTTGTGTTGATTTTGAAAATTAATTTTTTTTACTATTCTATAAAATGTGGTTTTCGTCAAATTTGGCAAATCAGAATCATCGTTCACCTCATTTAAAACACCATCCACGGTGAGTATTTTATTTCTCATGAAAAAATTCCTTAATCACCGTAAATACACTTCGATCACAAACTCTAACTTTACTTGCCACTTTTTTTACGATATTTCTAACCACTAACTTAGGATTTTCTATCGTTTATTTAAATACAATTCAAATCATTTCTTTTACTTTAGCACTAAGAAAACTTCTTGTTGTTCGTTTTCGAGGAGGACTCCATGTATATTTTACTAATTTATCTGCATAATCAGTGGACAACATTTTTGTTTTCAACAACAGTAATCAGTGTAATCACATATACAGTTTAAAGTCGTTATACAGATAAGAATAAATACTTAAGTAGTTCTAAAACGCACAACAAATAATTATTACTAGTTCAATATTAACAGCATAAACATAAATTGTCTTTTTACCATAAAAACGACAAAAAATCCATTTAAAATACACTTCAATAGCAAGATAGAAAATCTGGTCCGAACATGTATCAGTTTCCGACGACGTCGAGTAGCAATTTTCCAGCAAAATAGAGATGGTTATTGGTTATTTCGTTTAGTTTTTGAATATTCTTGGACAATCGGTACTTGAATAACCGTTTAAAAAATTAGTAATTAATTTAATTATTATGTATTTGTATTTGTATTTATACAGATCACGACATAGTTTTATTCACCATATAACGCAATGGCAATCGCTGTGACATGTTACACGTTTCCATCTCTACATTCATTTCACAGTAGGTGCGAATTGCCGTAATGGACCGCAGGAGTGTGACGTCACGACTGTCACATTGTCATTATTACTTTCCAAACAAACATTGAAATGTCAAATCTCAAGACTTTTTAATTTTTATAAAGTTAACATTTTGCTTCCTCTGCTGCTTTTTCTTGTAAGTATAGTGTTTTTTACGATAATACCATCATAATTCAGAGTTCTATTTCTATGAAATATAGTTTAAAAGTTCTGAAATTGAGAAATTCTAACCTTACTTTATTGATACATGCATTTTATTGCGTAAAACAATGTGCTTTATTATTTACACAACCTTGTAAAATTGTTGTAACTATTAGAATACTTAAATATTGCAAAAAGCGGAAAGATTCTATAAAATAAATGAAAAAATAACGAAAAATACAAATTATCCACACTAAACAAGGTTTGTTTGGAAAGTGAAACTGACAGATGTCAATAAAACTACGTCATCACTCCTGTGGTCCTTTGTCACATTGACATTAAAAATTTCAAATGAAGTTCTGAAGGAATAAACAAATAATTAATAAAATGCCTATTACGTTGCATGATACTATGAATAAAAAGATAGGATCTTCCCGTAGCTCAAAATCGGTCGGGTTCGCGCATGCCGTCATTGGAGAGTAGAATTTGAAATCTTGTTAAAGTTAAATGGGATTTGTATGCATTCTGTGTTGAAATTACTAGACGAAAATAAGTTAAGAGGTTTAATAATTACAATAATCGTACACATAAGGATATTTCCAATCTATTTATTAAAGATTATTTATTGACACATAAAAAAAATTGACATTTCGAACGTCTAACTCTCCAATGACGTCACAAAAACATGCGCAATATCTTATCTTATGGTCATAGTATCATGTTACGTTGTATACCGTCCAAGAAAAAGTGCAACTTGTAACATGGTACTTTCAGTGTCATTCGTTACGCGAAGTAATTGATTTATTTATTGTTGGCTTCGAAAATAGACCTCCATCAAGTGTGACAACAGTTAAAAATACCATTAAACATTTTCAAACTTCGGGATATGTAAACAGTTGTAAAAAGTGTCATGAAGGTAATGAACCACGTCCCGATGAGGAGCGTCAAAACAGGGATATTGATATTTGTGCTTTTGTGGAAGCTAGTGAACCCTAGTGTACAAATTGCTAGGGAAGTTAACGTGAATGCTCGAACTGTCCAGCGAGTTCTCAAAAGGAATGGGTATCACTGTTTTAAGATACAACCAACACAAGAACTGTTTCCGAAAGATAACTTTAGGCGAATGGAGTTTTGTGAATTTATGTTAGATAAACAGATTGAAAATGTACACTTTTAAAAAAATATTTTATTTTCTGACGAATCCTCATTTTCATTACATAAAAAACACAATACATCCGTTGCAAGAGATTATTCTCGGAAAAAATAAGCTCCTCTGTGTTGCAGTGCGAACGCAGCATCCGCAAAAGTTAAATGCTTGGACTGGGATGTTAGGCGACCATATTTTCGGTCCATTTTTTATCGATGGAAACCTAACAGGCCCAAATAGTTAAAACTTTTACAGCATGAGATCATTCCGGCAGTTCGACGCCTTCCCGTTCATTTTCAGGAGGTTTATTTTCAACAGGATGGGTGTTCGGCTCACAACTCTGGAGCAACTATTGATTTTCTCAATCAAACGTTTCCTGATTGACTGATAAGTACACGTGGTATAATTAAATGGTCCGCTATATCCTGTGACTTAGCGCCTAATAATTTCTTTTTTGGGGTTTCCTCAAAGAAAACATTTATAGCCATCAGTTTGAAAGAGCCACAAACCTAGTCGAATTAAGGGCAAAAATACTTTCATTTCTCTGCAAGCATTACACCAGCCCTACTCCAAAATATGAGGAGAAATCTGTATGACAGATTTGGTAACTGTTTAGCACAAGGAAGTGGAATATTTGAGCCCTTAATTTATTAATCTGCTTTCCTAATTTTTATTTTTTGTTGAAAGGTACATTTTATGAAGTTTTATAGGTTCTTAATTAGGTAGTATTTTTATGTTTAAGTTTGGAAGAATTTTATTGTTTTTTTTTATTTAAAAGTAAAAACGATTCTTATTCTGATTTTTTTTCTTCTTTCTTGTCTTATTGTTAAGCTTTGTCCATAAAATTTGTACATTTTTCAGTGACAATAAAGCATATTACTTATTTACTTACTTATTTATTTGTATTGCTATTAAGGCTAAAAAATAACCAAAAAATTAGTTTTAGAGCATTATAATAAACATACCCTAGAGATGGGGTTGCAATAAATCCCAATTCCTATGGTCAACAAAACAATGTCGTTATCTGTATACTATGCAATAAAAACTAATAATCGAGAAAAGAGAAAAAGTGATAAGGTGATTTTAATAATATACTGTTACTATCGGAACGAGGAGATACATTTTGAACATTTTTAACAATTAAAATAAAATTTTATCGTTATTTACACGCTTTGCATCGCTTATTGAAATTTAGTATAGAGGCAATTACAATTTCTTTTCCTAAATTTAATCTTTCTGTAACTAGTACAACTTAATCATATATTTATGTTTTTATAATTTTTATAATTAGTTTTTTTTTTATTTGCCGCCTGGTTGCCATGCTGCTTTTCTTTAGATAGTTTTTTACGATAATACCATTATAATTCAATGCTCTATTTGTATGAAATATAGTTTAAAATTTTAAATTAAAGAAATTCTAACCTTACTTTATTGATACATGCATTTTATTGCTATTTTATTTATATAACGCGGAAAGATTCTGTAAAAAAATGAAAAAATAACGAAAAATACAAATTATCCACACTAAACAAGGTTTGTTTGGAAAGTGAAACTGACAGATGTCAATAAAATCAACGTCATCACTCCGACAGTCCATTACCGTTTGGGACGGGAACTGGATTGAGTCAGGACATAATTATTAGAGCAACCTTTTATATCATAAAAGTTTATGCTTTCATCGTAAAAAATAAATAAGAAAGTAATGTCTTACCTCAGTACGTCACTTGCATGTGACACGACATATGAAGATTTCTCAATCTTTCCGGAAGTCCACAATGCCTCGACTGGCGTACCTTTAACGTAGTTTCCATAATTCAAATGTAGAATATGCACATTTTTATAGCTTAATAAACTTCTTAAAAAATAATCTGATTCATTTCCTTCAAATTTAAATATCCCTGGCGAAGCATACAGTAAATATACATCAAAATCTGGATTCATTTTAGCAGCACTTTCCACAGCGCACGCCTGTCGTGAATTAATGACTATTTTGCCGTGCTCAAATGAGCTGCATGATGTCTCATGGAAGAATATAGACTTGCCTGGTCTTGGATTGAAGTTTAAAATATTAGGCAGAGATTCTTCGTTTTCTCGATAACAATGAATAGGAGTCTTTGGACGTGCTGTAGTTGTAGATGTAATTTTAATAGTAGTTTCTAACAGTTCCGCTGTTTTTACAAACGAATTAAGCGT
Source organism: Diabrotica balteata (assembly GCA_918026665.1). Classification (NCBI taxonomy): domain Eukaryota; kingdom Metazoa; phylum Arthropoda; class Insecta; order Coleoptera; family Chrysomelidae; genus Diabrotica; species Diabrotica balteata. The sequence continues at coordinate 11,417,703 of OU898281.1, read as the reverse complement.
ACATAGGGACTCAAATTTTTTAATTAAATAAGAGTTGGTATTGCTGAAAATAACTAGCATCATGCTAGCTGTTAGTAGCAGTACTGCTATCAGTGTGCATAATAACATTCGGCCGTGTCGGTAGATAAGCATACTGAGTAATCGTCCACATTAACTTTTCTAAATATCTACAATTAAAAATAAAAAATTATTAGTACATAACAAACAATTGAATTTCTAATGAAAAAACTAGTTTTAAAAGCTTTATTTATACTATTTTGAATTGACATTAGTTTTAAACATATTTAAGAAAAAACATAGAGAATCGCATATACTCCAGAAAGAAAAAATAAATAATTATCAAAATATGTAAAATAAATTACAAAATTAATAAATCAATTACAAAACATAAATTTGGACTTGCTTATTAAAAAAGCTAAACCCATTTTGGATATTTCCAGTTTACTACACGATAATCTAAACAGTTGGTGTTGTACAAAAAAGGTGTACATAGGTGAAATTAATGTTGTAATAATACTGTTTTGGATGACCGGCTTCTTCTTCACTCGTACGCTACATTTGAATTAAACAAATTATTAAATCAAAAACTAAAAAAAAATCTCAAGACTTGTTAAAGTAAAGTTCAAATGATTAAAATTTCTATTTAAAAACAATCTATTTTCCAAAAAAAAAACTCAAAAAAATTGATTTTGAACTTATGGTCAAACTAGATTTTTAGTACAATTTCATGGAAAATTAAAAAATTGGTTTAATAAATTAAAATAAACGTCATATAAGTATATAATTTATCCAAAACATCCATCTCACTCTCACATTCTTTTTCTGCGTCATCTAGTTCATATTCAGCAGTATGACAATTTTCGCAACTCTCTCCATTACAATTTTCGCGCATTCTCGTACATTTTAGGCCGTGCTTACGGCATCCGGAATGTTTGCCACATGCGGTTTCTTAATTGTTATTAATAAAGCCTCTGTGATTAAAAAAAAATTATGCTCGGCTCCCATTGGTCGTAGAAAATTCTTTTGTTTTAAATATTCATTTTGAAGTCAGCTAAATGTTTATAACTGCAATTTTACAACTTCAAAATAATTGTTTTTAACGGGTTAAAAAAAATTGTTTCATCATTTTTCAGTGGAATATGAAAATTTACGGCTTTAGGAAGAGACTGAAACAAAAACTAGCCCTCTAACATTTTTTTTTGGCAATCCTATGAATGAGCATTCAAAGTTGAAGGTCGTGGGATAAACTAATTAACGTATCTCAGCAACAAATTAAGTGATCTAGGCCTACTACGGCTCATTCATTTCGTAATTTTATAGGCTTGAATGTCATAGATTTGAAATAAATAAAAAAGCAATTTTATAATAAATATTACGTTTTTTAATTTTGAGCATCATTCGTCATTTTTGCAATAACAAATAAATTAAATTGAACGTATACCGGCTCAAATTGAAGGTCTTTTAGAGTACTATCATAATCTATACAAAAATTACCCATTACAACACTTAATTTAGGCCAAACATGAAAAAAACTCAAAAAATACGTATTTTGCACCTATAAGCGCTCATAAATAAACAATAACCAAACATTTTTTATTGAATGAACTAGGGGATTGCTCCTGATGTTGCCCTTTATAACTTCAGTCACTTTTTCCCTCACAGCCTGGGCTGCAAAGACTTTTTAATAAACTACCAAAGCGTACATATAAAATTTTGCAAGAGCCTGATAAGCTTTATACTAAATTTAAAGGAATAATTGATGGATTCGACCGTTACTTAATAGAAATTCATTTTATGTAACAATAAAACACTGAAAACTTTGTTTTTAAACTTCCACAAAATTTATTTTAAATATTATCACTACAGCTGTTTCGGCTGATTGCCTTTCTCAAGTGATCTATTTTTGGCTTGGGTTTACAAATTTATAGTCTCTAATGAAATAGGTCGAGGAGGAGAGAACTGTTTGTCTCAAGTTGGTCATTCAGAATTATATCTGTGTTTTTTAATTTGTTGATTTCCATTGATTCTAACAAAGATAGCTTAAGGCCTTTATTTTGAATGTGAAGAATTTTAAATTGGTCATTAAAATAATGATTATGATCTAGAAGGTGAAGTGCGTATGTCAAATCTGTTTTTCTATTCTTGAAAGCCCTTTTATGTTCTGCTATTCGTTTATCAAAGTTTCTACCAGTTTGACCGATGTAAGTTTTTGGGTAGTCGCCACATTGAAGTTTGTACACACCACTATTTAAGTGTTTTTTATTTTGGCTCTTGTTATTTTTAATATATTTGCCTAGGTTGTTATTTGTTCGGAAAGCTGGTGTTATTCCTTTCTTTTTTATGTGTTTAGCAATTTCTGTTGTTATTTTGCCTGTATCTGTAATTGAGCCGAAGGTACTGGGTCTGGTGGTGGAATTACTAATTTCAGGGCTTTCTTGTGTAGTTTTTGATTTAACATTTTATTAATTGTTTCTTCGTTGTATCCGGCGTTTATTGCTATTTGCTTAATTATCTGTCTCAAAATTGTATTTTGACATCGGAATGTCTGTTAATCTATGTAACATACTATGATAAGCTGCCAGTTTATGTTGTGTTGGATGGGATGACGAATTGTGTATAGTCGTGTCAGTATGGGTAGGTTTATGAAATATGGAGAAGTCATGTTTGTTTTGAAGTCTGCTAATTTTTAAATCTAAAAAATTTATGGATTGATTTTGTTCTGTTTCTATTGTAAATTCAATATGACTATGAAGTGAATTAATATACGATAAAAATTGGTCGAGTTGCTTGTTAGTTCCTGTGAAACATACCAGTACGTCGTCTACGTATCTCCACCAATATAAAAACTGTTTGAATACGGGATGTTTTGAAATCTTTGTCTCTAGATGATCCTAAAAAATATCTGATAGCAATGGGCTTAGAGGATTACCCATTATAAGTCCTGCACTGTTATTTGTATATATTTTATTATTAAATTCAAAGTAGTCCTGGTTTATGCAAACTTCAAGAAGATGTAAAATTTCAGATATAATTATTGGATTTGTACTATTTTGGTCTAAAAGGTTTTTTACTAGAATAAAAGTTTCTGATACTAGGAAAAAGATTTTTTACGTCAAATGAAATTAATCCGGAGTTGTTAGGTAATTGAAAATGTTGTATTTCATTAACTAGTTCTATTGTATTTTTTATGGTAAATTTAGGTGAAAATTTAGTGTGTTTTTTAGTGAGTTTTTTAGTGAGTTTTGACGTGAATTTTGTGTCAAATTTTTGACTGCACACATTTTCTATTCAATTGAAGAATTTCTTCAATTTTTAATATTACGCATTGTATGTTTGTTTACTTGATTCTTGTATTTAATTAACTGACCAATTCTATACAAATTGTGTTTGCAAAAAAATAAAGTATTTATTTATTTATTTATATAATTGCAGAGTATGAGAACTGTATTAAATATGACTGGTTCAAAATTATTAGGAGGGGTAATAAAGGGTTACAGATAATAGCAAAATCAAAAAGTTTATCAAAAAGTCTTACCAATATTTCTGTTACACACGCTTGCGTTATTTATAGGCTTCGATTCGCAATATTCACTCACGGTTGTTTCCTCGCCATATGGGCGGGGGGCGGTCTTTTGTGGTTTTTACACACGTGTCTCTTGTGGTACTAACGCTATGATCGAAGAGATATACAGTACATCTGTGTCTGTTGTTTATACAATTCAAAAGTCAAGAGGATTCGCGGTATTTTTCGATAACTATTAAACAGAGAACTGTAAAACGTCCGTTCGCGTTAAACCCAGATAGGAGCCCTTCTATTCGGTACGAATGTCAAAATCAAAGAACACTCAATTTTGGGAGCAAACCTTTTAAATGTTCTTTTTATATTCTCTGTATATGGGCAGATATAATACTTCTTATCTACCGTAGAAAAACTACATTGCGGTCAATTCAAGTGGAACGCTATAAATTTTGTGCAATAAATTTTAATGAATATCGCTATATCAATAAAATGACCTCTAGTGTTTTATCAAATATTAATTAAAATATTGTTACTTATATTAACATAAAAATAAATTATTTATTTTTATGTTAATTAATTTAATTTAAAAAATATTTATTTATTATATTGAGAAATTAACACTGATGTAGAAATTATAAAATTTTATAAGCTATTGGACTAAAAAATAAATTAAATATATTTAAAAATTCGGAAATTTCGTTATTTTTGTAATATTTTATAATAATCTGCCATATAAATGTGAAAAATTAGGCATTTCCAGAAATTTAAATTGTCAAAGCTACATAAATAAAATTTATGATTAAAGTTTATGTTACAGCTTTTACTCTAGTAGTCAGAGACAAAAATGCCACTGAATCATCATATTCAAAATGTTTGCCGGTTGAATGAAGGCAACGATCTTACATTGTTTATATATTATTTAATAGTTTGCAAATATTGTTTTCACCAAATTTATAAAAAACAGTTGTTTTTGTGAAACATGTATCAAAGAGTATTACGAAAAAGGCTAGTCTGGCTTTTGCTTATTTCTCTGGTCTAGTTTTGTGGACATTAATTTCCAGCCGATAGATAGTTTTAAAGGACTCACCTTGTTTAATACGCTAATGTTTATAAATATCACACCTCACTGTGGTGAAAACCGTGGAAACAAATCACAAGATACTTGCCTCTGACTAAATATGGTATGTATGGAAAATAATATTTCAGAGAATATTTTGTTGACGACTTCATTGTAATTGCTGTATTTCAAGATAATTTAAATACATTAAGTCGAAAACAACCAAATGCATGTGTTTATGCACCACAAATTAGAATTTTATAGTTTAAGGAAGTTTATTTTTGTCATATCATATTTGTTCAATATACAGTGTGTGTTGTTGTAAAAACCATATTTTGTTTTCGTTCCAGATTTAATAGTTTCTTCAGAATTATCTTTATATTTGTTCTGCTAGTCAGCCCATGATTTATTTCCCTTTTTTTTTAAATAGGGGCACCCACCATTACGTTTTCTTTAATTTTTCTTTTTATTTATCTCAAATTCCATATGTTGAAAGTTCTCAGGTTGATCCTTGTAAGAATATATTGATCAGCTCTTGTAGTCAATATTTAGTTTAGACGTGATGTTCCTCTTCTCAATTATCCTCTCTAACAAATAAAGAAAACTACACCCTCATCAAGTGCGTGATGCCAACACAGATGTCTTTGCAAGCTTTATCGACTTTTGAAAAAGCCTTCGATAGGTCGGGAATAAACGACACTCTCTCTCTCTCTTCAATTCTGACCCCCCAGGGGGAGTGTAGTGGTCGACGTGATGTCGTGTATTGTCCGTCTCCAGAGATCTCTGTCTCTGGTCATTTCTTTTAATTCATGCATAGGTCTTTGGCATATTCCTGTAATTTGATCTATCCATCTTGTTGGGGATCTTCCTCGTGATCTTCGGCCTTCTACCTTTTCTTGTATTATGAGTCTTTCCATATTTTCTGTGTTTGCTCTCATAACATGCCCAAAATATTTTAGTTGTTGGAGATGGACTTTACTAGAGAGTCGTTGGCTAACTTTTAGCTCTCTTAAAATTGAATTATTTGTTCTACGGTCGGTCCAAAGAATTCGTAACATTCGTCTCCAACAGAACATTTCAGTGGCGTCTATCTTTTTTCTCTCCGATTGTCTCAGAGTCCAAGATTCACATCCGTAGGTCAGTATTGGGAATATTAAGCAGTTGATCAACCTCATCTTTATCGCTCTTGAAATTTGACATTCCTTCCACATTTTGGTCATTTTTGCTGTGGCAACTTTTGCTAGATCACATCTACGTTTATTCTCTTCTTGTAATGACCCTGTCAATAAACGACACAAATAATATCAAATTTATATCTAAAAGAAAGGACCATTGTACTGCAGCATATCAAACAATGAAGAGTGTTTAAGGCACACAAAATGACCGAGGCCGCGTTGTTCAGAATCGAAAGAGGTGTGAGCGTGGTTATTTGGAAAATTCATTGTTGCCATTGTTTTGCTCTATTTTATTTGGGACATTTTTTTTCATTCTAGAATAATGGAAAATTGCAGAGATAGAGAAAATGCAAATATCTACAAGATTCATTCAAGTCTAGCTCATCCAAGTTTTTCTTCCTAAATTCGTGGAAAGAAGGATTTTTACCAAAAAGAAATTTGGGGAAAAATAAGAAGGTATGATCCTAGCTATCTTACGTTACATGACTTTATTCAAGTTGGCAACGAACAGGCACCAGAAGGCTAATGCGGTAATTGTCACAAAATTGTTGCTAATAGGTGCTGGGTTCCATCTAAATTTAAAAAGACATTTAGGAAGTAATCATTCTGGTTTAGCCGTTAAGGCTGAAGAAACCTTCAAACGTCGTGCTTCATCTCTTCAGGCAGGGTCATGCATGATTCTGCAAAAATGAAAACGAAAAATCCACTGAAGCATCATTTATTGTTGGTTTGCACATTGCAAAAGCTAGAAAACCGCATAATATTGCCGAGAAACTGATTAAACCTTGCGTGAAGGATGTCGTACAATACATGTTAGGTCCAGATATGACCAAGAAGATTGATAATGTGCATATGTCAAACAGCACTATAAGCAAGAGAATTCACACTTTTTCAGACTTTGTAGAGAGAGAGCTTATAAATAGATTAAAAACTTGCTAATTCTTCAGTTTACAGATTGATGAAAGTACTGACGTTAATGGACTTGCTGTTCTGCTTGGGTTTGTAAGTTTTCACTCGGGATGACAATAGAAGAACTCTCATGTGTGAAGAGCCATAAGTTATGCCACTGGTATAGACATTTTCAAGGCTATCCACGAGTATCTAAGGAAAAATGATATAAAGTGGAGTAGATGTGTGGATATTTGAAGTGATAAAGGAGCGGCTGCTGGTAAGATTAGAGGGCCGGTGTCTAGAATAAAGGTCGATTCAGACACATCAGTCACGTCTCGTCACAGTCCTGGCGCCGAACTGAACAATCCGTCATACAAAATATTCTTTAATAGAAATATGGCGCCGGCATTCACATTCATCAGTTGACGAACAGTTTGCCAGCTGTCAGATAGTTGATAGTTCTGTGACCAAACAGGACCGGTTCGGCGCCGAGACTGTGACGGGACTGATGTGTCTGAATCGACCTTAAAACTAGTGGCAGAACAGGCCTCCAACAGTAATTATATCTTACATCGCCATTCTTTGGCAACTAAAAATATGCCGCAAGATTTTAAAGACCTATTGCATGGTTCTGTGAAAATAATTAACCATGTGAAGAACCGTTCGCTTTAATCACGCATTTTAAAGGTCAATGCTGAAAATATGGATATGGATCACTTCAATCTTTTGCTCCACATAGAGATCCCGTGGCTATCGAGGAGAACAATTTTAGGGAGACTATTTAAACTAAAAGATCCACTGATTATCCATTTATTGAGATAATAAATAAAATCACCAATTAGATAAAATCAAAGCCTTGCGTAAAAAAGTTACATTTTTTAAAGCATGTGTTGAAAAGAGGAACGTCACAAATTTCCCTGGATTACAGGAATTTGTTATAACAAATTAAATCAATCCTGAAACGAACTTCTTTAAAATTAAACAATTTAGCAAACATTATTCAAGAAAATTTACTTAGCAATACAATATGACGTTAAGACAGATTCAATAATTATTATTTTTGGGAAACGGTTGCAGTCATAAAGTGTTTCTTGGCATAAAACAGCAATAAATTAGAAAATATTTACCTAATAACGGCTTACTTTTAAGCTTTCAACGTTTTTGGCCGATATCTAGGTTTTTCCGGAGGTGTGTTTTGAGCTGGGGCATGATGGGGTAGCTTACCCCCTTTCCTTGCCGAAGTATAGCTATGGCTATGCTAGCTTTACTGTTAAGTTAGCATGCCCACTGTTTCTCGGAAACGGCTACAGCAATAAATGTTTTTTTTTTCGTTATAAATAAGCAGCAAATATACTAATATATACTAGATATGCTTACTTTACAGACATCATTTTTTAGGTAGGCAGTCAACAATTTCAAGCGTGAATAACTTTGAAAATATTAATTTACCGAGAAAGGTAACCTATTTAAAGGTAAAGGTATTTTCACCTCCGAGAATTGGTGGCACACACTCCTGGGGTAAAAGGACACATCTGCACTATATAACTTTTTTCTTTGACGTGTTTCCTATGCGCGTTTCAAATTTCAAATCAATGGCTGATACTTTTTATAATTCTGAAGCTTTACAATTATTTTACCGTGAAAGAATGGGCTGATATAATTAAATATAAAAATTATAGTTTTTGTTCAATAATTTAAACAAATTATGTATAAAATTTTATTTAGAAATCTAAAAACTAACTTTTTTTTTAACTTTCAAGAAAAAAAAAAGTAAAAGCTTTCATTCGGACGACTTTTTTTAGGTTCTAAGAAAACTCATTTGGTAATTTTGACGTTTTAGTCAATGTTTAAACAATGATCTCATACAATTAAACAAATAATTTCATTTCTTTCATCTGAACTCTATTTGGAACATGTTCCAATTTGAATCCTAATACAATACAATTTGATTTATTTTGACTCTGATAGAAATGATAAAAGTAATAACTATATGGAAGCAAAATAAATTTTTGAAATAAGAAAATAAAAAAAGGAACTTAAGAAAAATTACAGTTTAAATAATGTTAAATTACTCACCTCCAATTATTCCAATTATTCGTAAAAAAACTATTACTTTAACCAAAGTATTTTCATAATATCTAAAGTAAATTTCGTAATCTAAAAACGAATTCAAAAAATTTTCGTAACAATTAAAACTAAACTTTATTTCGTGGTGTTACCGTCACTACTTCGTTATGGAGTTTATAATACAACTATGATTGTACTTTTACGACATCAGATAAAGAAAGGTTAGCAAAATCGTATCGGACTGATAAAAGTCTGTGTATCCCGGAGAACCGTGCGTAATATTTACTGAATACGGGGTGGATAGAAAAGACGTGGATAAAAAACGTTAAGGGGTCCAAACTGCCATTCAGATAGATATAATATGGAGCGGTGTGGAGAAGCCAGTTGTATTAAATAGCACAGTAGTATCTGATCATACAAGTTCTGAGTTAATAAACCTAGGTTACATTGCAATAATAAAAATCTACAAATAAGTCCAAAATGACTTTATAGTCTAAGTAGTCTTTAAGTAGTTAGTTTTTGACGTTTCGACTTCCAATCTGGAAATCATTCTCAAAAAAAGAAAAATTAGAAAATCAACTGATGTTAGATTTCCATGTTAATATAACCTTAGGTTGACATAAGAATATAATTATCATCACAACCAATTATGGCATAATCCAATAAAAAATATAATTGTTAAACATGCCACAAGAAAACAGCTTCAAAACATTTAAAAATCAATTCATTCATATTTTAAATTGACCTCAATGAACAAAATATATTAATTTTTTGCACTGCTTATTTTTTAAAATCATAAAACACATCATTTATCAACACAATCATATTTCAAATTAAATTTTACGAACAAAATATTTTTTAAGGTTTGAATGTCAAGTTACGATTTTTCGGCTGTTCATATTTTTGTAATCAATGAAAAACACGCTCGACGTTCGCAGAAGTAGCTGGTAAACAAAAGATGAATTCAATAACTCGTACAAAGCTTTTATACGGAACGTGATTCTTTTCAAAGTGTTGAAAGCATTCGACCCAGCGTTGATGTGGTTTTGTGTGATTCTCGTTCCAAGCTGTCATTTTATCACTGGTCACAAATTTCTTTACATATCAGAATTCATCAAATCATTCAACATTGTTTTCTTCTACGCTAATCCAATTATTCTCTGACATAAATTTATTTATTGCCTAGACTTCATTCCAATTCGGCTCGGTAGCAGCGAGTGTAGCCCATCCAAATATGAGTACATCTTCAAACTGTGATTTTGATTTGTTATAAAGGTAAAGTTCCCCTGCATGTTTTGTTTGTAGATTTTAGACAAGCATATGATAGAGTCGATAGAGTCAAAATGTATCGAGCAATGAAACATTTGGGTATACCAAAGAAACTTATCCGGCTAGTTAAAAAGAGCACTAAATAACTCTACGTGTGAAATTGCTTGGCAGGGTCACATATCAGATTAATTTACGGTTGCAAAAGGCTTGAGACAAGGAGATCTTTTATCCACTACATTATTCAACTTAGTGTTAGAAACTGTAATCAGAAAATGCAGCATGAAGGAAGAAGAAACGATCATGAAAAATGAGCACCAATGCTTGGCATTTGCTGACGATTCAACGATCCTAGCAAAAACGGAGAAAGAATTAAGAAGAGTTGTGAAGAAAATCATTGAGGAAGCATTGGAATTAGGATTGGAACTAAATATATGATCATGGGAGGGACAGAAGGGAGAAAAGAAGACTTTAGTGTGAGGTCTGTAAGTGATAAAAGCTATAGTTTCAAAAGGGTGAACAAATTCGAATACCTGGGTGTAGTTTACGATGAAAATAGAAAAGAGAAATGGGAGCTCGAAGCCACAATAGCAAAAGGGAATAAAAAATTAGGTAGTTTAAGAGCCCTACTAAACTCAAAATACGTTTCTAGACAAGGTAAACTTAGAATATATAAAACAGTAATTCGACCCACAGTATCATATGCCGGTGAGACATTGACATTAAATAAGAAGGAAAAGGATACTCTGGTAAATGGGAAAGGAACATATTGAGACGCATATTCGGAGGACGGAAGACAGAAGATGGTTGGGAGAGAAGAACCAACAATGAATTAATGGCTTTATACAAAGAACCTACCATTACCAAGTTCGTCAAGTCACAAAGAATCAGATGGTTGGGACATGTGAAATGTCCTATGTCCTAACAAATGTTTAGAATGCCTAAACTAGTAATAACCAGAAAACTAATCGGCCCCAAAAGAAGAGGTAGAAGCAGAACGAGGTGGATTAGTAAAGTGGAGAAAGACCTTAAACACATGAAGGTGAGGCCAGCAGCGCACCTAGAATTGTCTTCTGAGGGGGGTTTTGGTTGGGCACCGAAATTTTTTTATGCTACCTCCACCATTTAAGGTCCTTAACATTTGTAAATAACAGTGTCGGAATAGGGTCCTGGAGGGGAGTTTGGCCCCCCAAATCTCCCCCCCCCCTGGGTGCGCCAGTGGTGAGAGATTGGAACAGAAAAGCACAAAATAGAAGCGAATGGAGAAATATTATCCACCAGGTCCTTCAGAGTAGTTAAGAATGTTGTATATACATATTTAAGTTAAAGTTTTGTTTAAAATAATTGTAATTAGTTAATATTAGGATCATGTTTTAAAAACGTGCCCTAGGCCTTAACGGCCTGTTGTGCGTAAAAATAATAATAAAAAAAATTAATATATTTAATACTTACTGAAAATGTAAAGCTGCTTTTACATGATCAAGAATGAACAACAACCAAACTTTCAAACATGAGTCCTTGAAAAAATCCTTCAGTAATTTTGGGCTATTTGAAGTTTTCAGAAAATACGCCTTTAATCCATCATAAACTCGTAAGATTAATTGCACGCATGTGATCATATCCAAAAAGCGAGTTTTCCCATAACCAAGAATTTTCTGGTATTCAACATTTGCGGTTTCACAAAACTCTTTCAAATGTGTGAAATGAGCAGTGAAACGATAAAAAGGTGAATAAGTTTTCACCATAATTAATTCTACGTCAAATGGTAACATATTACAGATACATTGCAAAGTGTTGTGAATAATGTGAGCCGCACAACCGATTCCCATCAAATTTGGATTCACCTGCCATTTTAGTTTGTAGTAAACATTGTTTTGCCCACCTTGGTTTTTACCACTAAAATTAGTACTAGTATTATCGCCGCAGAATGAAACCAACTTTCTTGAGATGTTGTACTTTTCAAGAGTGTTCCTCAAGAGCTGCACAATAATATCAGATGTTTCCCTATCTTCAGCCGTAAAATTCAATATTTTCGTCTTCATGCCTTCTAATGGAACGAAATATCTCACCACAATCGGGAACATCTTCGTTTTCTTGGTTAAATGCTTCGGTAATTATACTGACATATATTGCGTTGTTCATTGCATCAACCAATTGATTTTCGATGTACGGACCAAAGACATTTTTAACACTTACCTCACATTTAGTACGAGATGACTGAAATTTGGTCAATCCAAAACAATTCCGAAATATTTTTGATGATCAATCAGCTGAGCGAAAGTTTTCATTTTCCTTAATCATATGATACGCCTAAACACTTTCCCGAGCAGCTGCCTCTAAATCAAAATTGCTCGATGTTACTGTTGCCTTGAAAAATTCAGTCAATTTTTTACTGCTTGCCGCGGAGCTAATACCTTTTTTTTTTTTTTTTTTTTTTTTTTTTTTTCAAAAATGGGAATTCTTCTTGCTATATTCTAGGATAATCGCTAATCTATTTGAGGCTTCAAACTGATTAGTGACATAAAATAAATGCAGCAGATTTGATCTTGGTTCAAAGCACGTAACGGTTTGGAAATGAATCATTTATTGTTCAAGAATATAGCGCGAATGAAATCAAGAAGTTTGTTTACCTACTTAGAATGGTTGACAAAACTCTAGACATTGACATTACACTCTAGCAATTTTCGAGTTTTCTAGTTTTCTAGTTTTTTTCGTCCCAACAATTTGATTTAATTTGATGGGAAGACTTAGAAGAATAACGTACTTATTACATTATTATAGTTGGTCACACTAGTAATAGGGTGTCTACGACTTCGAATCTTTTGAGATAGTCTCATAGATGGTATATAGGATTCATGTCCGGACTGTTAGGTGGCCACTCTAATGGAATATCAACATCATTTAGGTAGCCAATAACCCGTCGAGCCACAAGAGGACGAGCGTTGCCTTGCATGAATAAAAAATAAGGTCCAGAAACGGAGCAAAAGGCATTACATGTTCGACAATAATGTTGTCTAAGTAATAATGGGCATTCATAGACCTCGTACGTATAGGGACCAACTCCGTACGAGATTCAAAATAAATTCCCCCCAAAACATTTTAGAGCCACCACCAAAAGGTAGTTTAAGAGAGATATTACAGCTGGCAAACCTTTCTTCTCGCCTTCTCCAGACACGCTCACGAGTATCTGAAGCTTTTAGGCTTACTCTAGTCTTATTAGAGAAAAGAACTAGTTTCCAATCATTGATGATGGTCAAATTTTGATGCAATCTTGCAAAATTCAATCTCTGAACCCTGTGTTCTCTGGTAAGCAAGGGTTTTTGGCCGGTTTCCTGTTGTTCAATTCTGCTTCATGTAAACGACTTCTAACTGTTCGAGTTGATATCGCGACATATCGAATATCTTCTAGTTCACCTTTTAGCAAATTGCTGGTGACTGTCCTATCTCTAAGAGCACGTTGTCTCAAAAAACGATCACCAATTTGATTAGTGCAACGTTTTCGCTCTTGCCCTGGTCTTCGGTGGTACGACCCTGTTGCATTATATCGCCTCACCTTGCGACTGATGCTGGAATGATGTCTTCCTAACAAACCTGCAACGTATCGCATTGAAGATCCTTCATCTAGGAGAGTCGGTACTCGTACTGCCTCCTCCATTGACAAATTTCTTTGGCGGTTCATTTTTTATTTGATTTTTATGCAAATGAACTTCCAAACATGCATATAATGAAAAATATCACAATAAAAAGCTTGTTTCTCACAAGCACTTTGCTTTAATCAGCACTTTTTATGAAAAGTTTAACTCACTTTTAGTCTAAAACGAAGTTTAATACAAATTATTGTTAAAACAAGACTATTATTAGCTTACATAACACGTGTCACTGTCAAACAAGGTCTATAGGCAACTTGTACGTACAGTAAATTATCAATAAATAAAGATTATTGAGAAAAATATGAGTGCTGCGTTAATTTTGTCCAGGAGTTTAACATATAACCAATGGTGCTTTTAGTCATTATAAAATACGGTTATTATTATTGATTCCATGATGTGTAGAGAATATCACTTCATATATGCATTCACCCTTGCGATAAAACTAACATTTTTTATCGCATCTTTTATCGCAAACCAATTTAAACAACAGCAACTGTTTACATAGAATTGTGTACGGTGAAATACATAAGTTTAAGTAAATACATAAGTTTCAATACATCAGGTAGTTAGATAGTAGTATTACATCTAAGTGTTACATTGTATCTAACGAAATAAAAATTTAGATATAGAATAAAACAGGTGATTTTAATGACAAATTTCCAAATTCAAATTCCAAATTCAATCTAATAAAAAAGTTGTCAGATGTGACAAATGTCACATTGTGGCGGTCTAAATTAATTCTTTTGTTGTAGATCAGTTTTTGTCAAATATCTTATGCATGAACCACAATTTATAGGCTTTGAAAACCGATGATTATTAACAATATTTATGTATGTTAAATAAAATTAGAATTTATTGGCACCTGCTTATGAATTGTCAACTGCAGATTGTCAATAGCACGTAACGCAACCATAAAAGTAACTTGAATATGAAAATACTCAAAAGCTCTAATAGAAACAATATCCCAATAAAATAAATTTAAACTATTGAACACATTTATCTCTCCTATTGCAAGATACGCATGCAACATACCTCGATATTGGTAATGTATATTGGTATTCTACTCCATTCTTCACCAATACCTTCATATCTTGGTCACATGTCTCCACCTAGCCTGCTTCGCTCCAGCATCCTTGGGTATGCAAGTTATATCCAAGTCTTTTTGATTTTACAAACTTAATTATGTCCACCCCTCTTATCAATTGCTAGGGGTGTAAAGCTAGTTCGCGTCCGTAGTAGAATACTACACGTGCACCCTGGTTAACGCTAAATGAATTAGTAACAATAGAACCGCCAGACCTGTCTCTCGTAGATCTCCTAGCGAACTCATTGCAATGAACAACAGCACACAACAAACAAATGATGACAATCGGACCAAAAATTCGAGTATGCCAAATAAATATTGAAGACATCAGCCGAAGCAAGAGCGAATATCTTAGCAAGCTACTGGCAAAAACCAAAATTGACGGGGTTACTGTTCAAGAAACACATAATGCAGACGACCTACAATTAAAAAACCATGGCCAAATCTCTGGATACACACTAAAAGCTTCAATCAACCACGCTTAGTACGGTATCGTGACTTATTGTATTTTTATACTTGCTGTGAAAGTAGACAAAATAACTACTATAGTCTTACTATATACAAACTACCGAATGCTGAATGGCCACAAAACGTACTTCCTACATTTTTTCACCCGACAATATACACTGGAGGCTTTAACAGCCACCATACTACATGGGGATATAACCAATGCAACCAACAGGAAGAACAAATCGCCGAATGGGCTGAGTTTCACTATCTTAGACTTTTATACGATGCAAAACAGAAACCCACCTTGCATTCTGCAAGATGGCAAAGAGCTACAATCCCGATCTTACGTTTCTATCTTCCAGCGAAAGGGGCTCAAAAAACGACTTTAAGATCGCCATAACGGAAGTTCTCGATAACTTTCCTATATCTCAACATAGACCAATAATTAGAATATTGGGCACCAACATCCCTATTATAAATTCAATCCCTTTGCCAAGATGGAATTTCCGGAAGTCAAGGTGGGAAGAGTTTAAATTTCAACTTGAAAGTGATATAAGACATATCAAACCAGAGGTCCAAAATTATGAAAGATTTGTATCACTAATGATTAGCTGTGCAAAAAAGCACATCCCACGTGGAGTTACTAAATCCTACATTCCATGCTGGAACGACGAATGTAAAGAACTACTTGATCAGTATGAGAAATCTGGAGATCCTGAAGTTGACGAACAACTTTTAGAAACCTTAACTCCGCGAGGACCACAAGGTGGAAGGAAACTTTAGAAAATCTCAATTTCACACACATTAGCTGCACCTTCTAAGGAAACTAGACTCTGGCACACACAATGCTACAGCAAACTGTACAGCCCCAAAACCGGAAGACACAGCAAACGCATAGCCAACCTTTTAAAATCAGTAATCGTAAAAGAGAAGTTAGATTTCAGTTGAAAGAAGCAAACATTGCTTAACAACAAAGCCTACCAATAATGAAGCCTATTGCCAGAAGAACTTGCAGCTCTAAAATTAATTAAATGTCGCAAAGCTGCAGGAGTTGACAACATTTATCCTGAATTTATAAAACACATTGGTCCAAATACCACTAAGTGAGTTCTTGAATTTTACAAACAAATATTGATTAAGCAGAAGTTTAGAAAATACTTCAAAACAAGGACGATAATCGCAATATCTAAACCTGGGAAAGACCCTGCACTACCTGAGAGCTACAGACAAATCACTCTTTAATTTTTTTTTAAATACTTTTATTTAAAATATACCAGATGGTACCATGCCGTTCTTTCAACAGTCTGATAAACCAAATGCTAAGTGACAGACTTTTCCAAGTACACCTAAATGGGAATAACAGTAAGTTCAGAAGCCTGCAACACGGCTTACCACAAGGGTCAGTTATGTCTCCTCTTCTTTTTAATATTTATACGTCAGATGAAGAACCGTGTATTTTAATAGGGGTAATTTTGGTGCAATTGAAAGTTTATATTCTATTAAATATTTGCAAACTAGGAATCTTTGCGTAAAATTCATATAAATCTGATACGTTACAGGTGCCGAAACTCAACTGACTGAGGAAATTTTCGATCCGACCTGTGATCCGACTTCCAACTTCACCATTCACGCTCAATTCACGCTCACACTTCGTCGGCAGTCGGAAGTCAGACCTTCAAGTCGTCGATTTCAGATCCAACTGCGGAAGTTGCACCACTAGTCGGACTCAAAATGGAACTTGAATGGCCTGTTTAAAAAACGTTCTACTATATTTCTCACCACAGCTTTACTTTTTGTCTAATTATATTTGACATATGTTTTTTATGTTGTGTGATCAAAGACCGGTGGTTTTATTCACAAAATGTTTTCAAAAATTAATTGTGTATGATTTTTGTTGCAAGCAGTAAGTCTTTGATTCGAATTAATATTTTTAGAAAACATACCTACTAGAACTAGATCTTTTTTGTTTTGTTAAATTTAAGTTTGCTATTAA
Organism: Diabrotica balteata; assembly: GCA_918026665.1. NCBI lineage: Eukaryota > Metazoa > Arthropoda > Insecta > Coleoptera > Chrysomelidae > Diabrotica > Diabrotica balteata. The sequence goes on along the minus strand of OU898281.1, from coordinate 11,400,550 downwards.
AACCACTACCCATAAAATTTTATTGGTTCTCATTAATTTTTATTTTGTTACATTGTCGTTAAAAATATGTAATGTTCTAACTGATCAGTATTGCTTGCTGTGTTCAAACGTGTTTTCATTTACGTAATTCCATGTAAAAATTTGCTGTTGTTTTATTTAGTTTGCGATAAAAATAATTTAATCGCAAGGCATCAGGCATTATCATACAGGGTGAGGAACTGTACAAAGGGGAGCATGGGTTACAGTGAACCACTTTTTATTTGGAATGGTATATCTCAGGAACGAATGCAAGAAATGCATATATGTCTGCAATTTGGATGATAAATGCTATAATGTACGAACTTCTACTGTCATAAGTGAAACAGGATCTAACTAGTTATTTGGTACTAGTTAAAATATATTTTTTTCAAACCGTAAAATGATTAAGTGTGTCTCTGTCCTTGTGAACAGTGAACCAGACTATGAGCAACAATGAATCAAATGGGGGTACACAGAATCAGCAGGTTTCTTGAAAAAAAAGAAAACGCATGATATAAAAAAACTCACTACTACAACAAACTAGGGTATGTCTATTTGAGTAAAATTTAATTTGAAATATTATGTCTGCCATAGATAGTTGGTTATATTAATATCAATTTTACACCTAACAGTGCAACTGGAGACACGGAGAAAACGTTTGGCAAACAGAGAGTGTTTTCCATTTTATAATTCATCCTTTAAAAACTTACTTCTACTTCTTGTTCCTTGGCATCTTGTAATATCTTGGCAACGTTATAAACTTTACGATTCTTCCAGTTGAATTTAACCAACATATAGTCTTCTTCATTGGGTAATTTTTGTAATGGCTTGAAAGAGTCAGGGTTTATAAGGTTCTTCTCATCACAGCTTTTATAATAGTCTTCTTCTGCAGAATAAATACTGAACATATCTTCTTTATCTGTTGTGTCTTCGGGTTCTTGACACTATTTTCTTTATGAGTTGCGCTTTGCTCTTTCTCTGCTTTTCTGCTTCGTGCTCGTCAATTTCCATTTTTTCTGGGGTATCCGTGGCTATCATAGATTTACCCTTTTGTTTTGGTTATCTGTTGTTTTTTCTTGGCCCAACCTTTGGAAGCCCTCGAAATTAATTCGAAGTTACAAATTCCAAAGATATTTAGCCTCAGAGTTAGGAGTTATACTTCTACTATGTTCTGCTCCAACTGCAAATGAATTTTCTGCCTTTTCAATAAAAGATGCTAGTCTTCTTAAAGACAAATATTTGACGGAGTCATTGCCTTCAAATGTGCATCCTCAACGGAAGCAGCTACCTCATAAATAGTTAGTGGCTTTTCCTGGATTCCGCATCTTTCAACCATCTATAGCTGCATTGTAGACAGTTTTAAAAGGTTTATAAATACAAACGTCTAACGGTTGCATCTTTTTGCTAGAACGAGGAGGAACTGTTAATATTGTCACATCGTTTTCCTTTTCAAATTCAATAGTTTTTATGGAAATATGAGATTCAAAGTTATCCATTCTCAGTAAGCTGGAACTTTCTTTGGTAGTGTTTGAGAATTTAATATAGTTAAGAAGTAGTCTTCTGTTCATCCACCCAGACTATGCAGCCAATCTTAACGTGCCGGTGGGAGCCCCATTTGTCATGTGATGCTTAAAATGGAAATGAAGGAAAATCATGGCCGGTGGTAAAAAATTACCGGAAGTATTGACGATATAATAGGGGGACAAGGGGAGCATGCTCTTCCTGCTGTCAGCAACCAAAATGGTTTACGCCTGATTGAAATCGCAGCATCATTGGGAATGGTGGTAGTAAGTACATGTTTTCTTCACAAAAATATCCATAAAGCCACATGGCAATAACCAGACGGTCAAACAAAAAACCAAATTGACCATGTACTAATTGATAGTCGACATTTCTCTGAAGTACTAGATGTAAGAGCATATAGAGGTGCTAATATAGACTCTGACCACTACCTTGTAAGAATAAAACTCAGGGCTCGTATATCAAACGCTAAGAAGGGCTAGAGCACAAAATCTACAAAATATAATATTGATGTGCTAAAATATGAAGACGCTAGGGATAACTACAGAAAAATTTTAAATGAAGAGCTGACAAGAATCGACGAAAATTTAAATATAAAAGAACACTGGACCAAATGCAAGGAAGCTATGCATACAGGAGCTAAAGACTTTTTAAAACCTAACCAGGCTAAAATAAACGAAGATTGGTTTGATGAAGAATGTAGATCCATTAAACAACCGAAAAATGAAGCATACAAGAGACTTCAGCAGCGTAGAACGAGATCAAACCTGGAAGACTATGAAAATCTTACACGAGAAGAAAAAAGGACGTTTGGAAAGAAAAAGAAAGAGTAATACGAAAACGCTCTAAGCGATATTGTTAACCACCACAACAGAAAAGACTAGCGAAAATTCTACCAGAAGATAAATATCTGCAGAAAAGAATTTAAACCCAGAATAACAGCATGTAAAGACAGAGATGGTTCCATAATTAGTGACAAAGAACAGATACTAAACAGGTGGGCTAATCATTTTGACGAACTGCTTAGCGACAGTCGTGAAGAAGACCAAATAGAAATAACCTTGCCTGAAATGGATGAAAACGCTTAAGAGCCACCCTCCACCGAAGAAAAAATTAGAAAAGGCCTTTTAAAACTGAAAAATAACAAAGCCCCTGGTTTGGACAATCTTCCTAAATATCTGTTAATCGATGATCTGCAACTAAAAAGTGTGGACACCTTCGTCTACCTTGGCTTGCTGCTGACCAAAGACAACAATGTCAGCGAAGAAATTAAAAGAATAGTAGTTCTTGCCAGTAAGTGCTATTATGGCTTGAGGAAACAGATGGCCCCAAACCTACCCAGAATAAAATTACCATATATAAAACACTAATAAGGCCACTGTTAACATACGGGTCAGAAACGTGGTCACTTACACAGAATGACCAAGAACTGCTTAAACGTTCCGAGAGAAAAATTCTAAGAAAAATATATTTAGGAGTCCAAGAACAGAGTTTATGGTGTAGGCACTACAACTTTGAGTTATACAGAAGTTTTGACTTTAGCGATCAACGATCAAAAAAAAATTCGACCGAAGAGGACCAGTGGGAAAACGATCCAGAGGAAGACTAAAACTTAGGTATCAAGATAACATAGAGGATAATCTAAAATTCATCTGAGTTAAGGCATGGAGAAGAGTTGCCAGAAACAGGGACGAATGGAAGATTGTTCTGAAGAACGCTTTGGCTCATGATGAGCTGTAATGCCACTGATGATGATTGATGATACAATAGGTACTTACTAATTTGTCTTTTTTACCACCAGTGACTTTGCTGACCTATTTTTGTACTTTCGCTGCGAGCTTTTTTTGAGATTTTTGCACGGTCAGGGAACTAGTTTCGTCAAGATTATATCTCCTAGTGACTAGGATAGGACCTAGATCCATTAGCAAATTTAGGATTTGTTGACATAACTTATTGTAACTTATCATAAAATATGTTCTTATTATGTCGGTTAAATGAAGAATGTTCGGGATAGGCTACAACCTTCAGGTATCCTAAGGCTTAACCGAGGATATCGCTTTTTAAAATTGTATAGCCATTCCATGCCAGCCAGCTGTCGAACATTCTTATATTCTTATTCTCATAGTACCTCTGGAACTATCGCCGGGAGTACGAAGAACGAATCCTGCACTAAGGTCAGTCAGGCGGCGTCCTGGACTGAGATGTCTTTTGAAGATTCCAGACCCCCCCTCTATAAAGACGAAAAAAAAAAGCTGTCGAACATTCCGTTTTTCAGGAATTTTGACGTTGTTGACTATTTCATAGGCCAGCTGACAACCTGGGATATTTACAGTCCATTAAGTTAAAAATTTTCGTTAAAAAAGTATCTCCGCATCTCATTTCTAGCCGCAGAAAAAGAGTTAAATTTAAAATGTATAATAAAGTTGTCTGATTAAAACCAGCATTTTGTTTAATTATGACATATTCACATTTGTTTAACAGTTTACGCATGGTACAGCTTTTGTAAATTCCATTCAAAAATTTCACAAAGTTCGTTCTAAGAGATTATGTGTAAAATATTCACAATGTGTATTTTATAGCAAAAAATAATTATATTTTTAAATTTGCCTGTGCCTATATTTTTAAATTAAAATAAACAAAAAAAAAACTCGCATATTTCTATAATAAACTAATATTTATTTTAGCTAAAGTTTCATATATATTTCTGTTAAAGTTTTGCACTGTACGATTTGTGGGGGAGCAATCTGTGTTTAGTACTGATATGTTGAAGTTTGGGGTTTCTCGATATGTTGTTCTTCAAAACTTGGTATATCTAAGATCATGGGTTTAAAGGTGCAACTTTCTACTACGATTTGACACTTCGTTTCTTCCTCCTAAAACAAACCGAAAACATATTTTAATAATAAAAAATGGAGATGTTAAAGTTTTTGGTCATCGCCGTGATGTTTTTGTTGGCCTTTTAAATTCTTGGTACCGTAAAATGGGGTAAATAGGAACAATGGGTTGAATAGGAACGAAACTTCACTAAATAATAGCAATAATCTTCCTAAATATATATTATTTTCGTTAGGCTATTTAAGTTTTGCAGGTTGGCTAATATGATATGGGTTTGGGAAATTTAAGTTTGTGTTATTGGCTCCGCCTGGGTTGTCTGATGGGTGGATTGAGTAGCTCATCGGATGACACTGCCGGTCCCAAGCCCGGATAAAGGAGGAGGGTCCCCATGGCAAGGCTAGCCACCTACCTGGGGTAAAGAAACCCATATTGGCTCACAGAACTGAAGATTCAGCCTCGGATACTGGACGGAAATATCAGATGACGACACACGCTATGACAATGGAAAAACGAATTGGTAAACGAAAACCTAAAGACCACATCACACGAATCGCGTGCTGGAATATTACGTCGTGGAACGGAAGAGACCAGGAGATCATAATAGAAATGAAGAAACACAATATTGACATCTGCGGAATCTCCGAAACAAAGAAAAAAGGCCAAGGAACATCAAAATACGGAGAATTTATACTCATATACAGCGGGAAAGCTAAACAAGAAAGAGCGCATTCAGGAGTTGGAATTTTGCTGCACGATAAATACTCGCAAAACATCGAAGATATCGAATACATCAACGATAGATTATTAAAAATCTCTATAAAAATGCGTAACATCACAACACACCTGATAAGCACGTATGCCCCAGACATATCTAAGCCCACAGCAGAAACTGAAAATTTCTATCAGCAACTACAAAACGTCGTAGATAACATAAATACGAAACACAAAATTATCGTACTCGGGGATCTTAATGCACGGATCGGAAACGGTATCATACCAGGTATAAAACAAAAGTACAACGAAGAAATAATTAATGAAAACGGCGAAGCATTAATAGACTTTTGCGCTAGAAATGAAATGAGAATCAATAATACATACTTTCCTCATAAAGACCAACATAAATACACTTTTAACAATAATCGAGGCCAGCGATCAATGATAGATTTTATAATCACAAATCGAGCGATAACTCCGTCACAAGTACTTGATGTCAGAGCACTAACATCTGCTAACCTGGGGACTGATCATAACCTTGTTTTATGTAAGATGCTACTAGAACGTCCGCAACGAAACAGAAAACCCCCAATGTTCATCGAAAAACATAATATAGAGTCGCTAGCAACAGAGAGTACAAAACTGCTCTATGAGAACAGGATTACCAGCAAACTAAAAGAGATCGACTTAAAACCCGAATGGGGAGTAGAAGATACTTGGCAAAAAATTAAGAAATGCATCAACGAAGCAGCAGAAGAAGCGATTGGAAAGCGGAAAATTAACACGAGAGCGACAAACCACACCAAACCGTGGTTTTGCCAAGAGGTAAAAGAACTCTCTGAATTAAAACGCAAATGCTACCTGAGATATAAAAGCACGCAATCGGAAGAAGCTCATGCAGAATATGTTCAAATAAGAAACGAAGTAAACGCCAGAATAAAATCAATCAAAAGAGAACATTGGGCCAAATTCACTTGCGACATGGACTACGACCTATATGGTGCCCAAAAGAAAGTATGGAAAATGCTCCGCAACAGAAAAAAACCAGTTAACGAGTTCGTGCAGACCAAAGGAGTACCTATAGAGACATGGCAACAGCATTTTAAAGAGCTATATGATGCTGAAGAAACGCTGAATATAAACGAAGGCGAAACAGATGTGAGTGCTACAATCAATGACGAAGAAGTAGAAGCAAAGATCAAAAAGCTAAAAAACAGAAAATCACCGGGAACGGATGGTATACCCAATGAACTTTTAAAATATGGAGGCCCGGAACTTGCAAGTAAACTGGCACAACTATTTAACAAAATATTAAACAAAACAGAAACACCAGAGGAATGGCATAATAGTATCACAATCCCCATATTTAAAAAAGGACAAAAAACCTGCCCACAAAACTATAGAGGAATAACCCTCTTAAATACAACAATGAAACTTTTCACGGGTATTCTCAAGGACAAATTGGAAAAGCAAATCACTAATGCTGAAGAACAACAAGGTTTTACAAAAGGGCGGTCTATAACAGACGCAGTATTTATAATAAAACAAATAAAAGAAAAAGCTATAGAGTTCGGCATGCCAGCGTATATTTGCTTCATTGATTTGACGAAGGCATTTGACAGAGTTCGCCTGGGAGACATCCTAAATATATTAATAGAAAATGAAACACCGACCAGTATAACAAAGATACTCCATAATCTAAATAACAACAACGTAACCAAAGTTAGAGCAGGAGACGAATTCACTGAAAATATTCCAACACCGGGAGGAATTAGACAAGGCGACACTTTAAGCCCCTTCTTGTTTAATCTTCTCATGGGCAAAATTATCAACAAAGTAACATCTCTTAATCTCGGATATAGAATGGGCAACAAAAGAATTGGTATGGTGTGTTACGCAGACGATGCAGCAATTATTGCCGAATCAGAAGATGATCTCCAAAGGCAGCTCTTTCAGTTATTTCAAACAAGCCGACTACTAAATATGAACATCTCTACCAACAAAACTAAATGTATGACAATAGCAAAAGATCCGCTCAGATGTAAGTTAGTGGTTGAGGACAACCCCATAGAACAGGTGATGCAATTCAGATATCTGGGCATAGATATATCAAGCACCCACGACCCAGTAAAGGACCTGAGGAGTCAAATCAACAAAGCATCTGCACTGTCAGGATGTCTGCGGGAGATAGTCTGGTCAAATTCGTATATGCGCACAGATAGTAAAATTAGAATCTATAAGACTTGCATACGACCGATCATGACATATGGCATAGAAGTGCGCGAAGATACCAACAAAACGAAACAGATGCTAAGGGTTGCCGAAATGAAAACCCTAAGAACAATAATGGGGAAAACAAGAAGAGACAGAGTGAGAAATAGAAACATTAGAGAGCAGTGCAAAATTCATGATATTGTAAGATGGGGAAGGCAGCGCAAGAGGATGTGGTACAACCATGTAAGACGAATGCATGAGAATAGACTCCCAAAAATTGCCCTAGAAAACAATCCGCCTGGTTCAAGACCCCCCGGAAGACCACCTAAAAGATGGAAGGATAGTTGGCAATCTACCTCCCAAGAAATTAACCAGAGGCAGCTTCAGAATTAAACAGATCGAAAGATCTACAAAAAGTAGAAGAAGAAGAAGAAGAAGTTATTGGCGTAGCTGGTTCTTATGTTTTCGGCGTGCAAACAAAGTCATTAATTTTAAGGTTATTTCTTATCATAAAAACTTTCTCGGTAAGTAGTATTTTTTTTATGTGTTCTAACTTTTACAACAATTTAACATGATTGTATTTTGATTTATATGTTAACGTAAACAAGTTTTATTGTTCACGTCATAAATTTGAGATATGTGGGGTGAATAGGATATAATGTTTAGCGAGTTCCGATTTATTCCAGAAATTAGAAAATACTTTTGTTTATATAATACCTCCATAGAGTGAGATTTGTTTTGGTCAGTGGCTGTTCAATTTACTTTTTTATTGTAAAGAGTGTTTTATTTTCGCAGGCTGCGAAAAGGTTTTCGCAGGCTGCGAAAATATCAAGCTGTGACAAGTGTGAAGACAAGATGCTACAGACGACAAAATCTACAGGAAGCTCTAAATGAGATAAAAGAAGGTATTCGTTACAGACAGTGTTCTCTTAACTATATTATACCTACTACGGTCTTACATAGATATATAAAAAATGTTAATACAAAGCAAAAAGGAAGTCAGATGATGAAGATAAAGAGTTCTTGTTGACAGACTAGTAGTTTGTGCTGACTGGGGATGCCCAATAGATTCACTCACCTCACGTTAATCGTACGAGAATATTTCGAGCGCAAGGGCAAAGCTATTTCTAAGTTCAAGAACAACACTCCTGGTTGCGATTGGGTGTATTCGTTTTTTACTCGGCACAAACAATCACTTTCAAAAAGAATGTGTCAGAACATCAAAAGATCGAGGGCAGCTGTGTCCCCTGAGGTAGTTAATTAAAGTATTTCGACGAATTATAACGAGAACTTAAAGACGTTTCTGTAAGTCACATCATCAACTGTGATGAGACAAATCATAGACGACCCAGGAAAACGTAAACTTACACTGTCAGGAACATTTTTTGTGTGGGACATGAGGACTTCATTTTCAAAAAATTATTACACGCCTGTAATCAACTACTCACTTTCCGTTACATTTTCGTTTCGAAATAATGTGAATAAATTAAATACTTACCAATAAGATATTGGTTGTTTTATATTCGTTCTCGAGCAAAGGCCTTCGATTGGCATTGCTCTCAGAACTTGAAATACTTTTCTCAGAAGAGGCCTTCGTGAGTAATATCGTTGGTGATTTTTTCTCCGTGTGATTTTTAAAGTTACTTGTTAACGGTATATACATATTAGGTACATCCTCTTTTTTATGTTTTCCAAAAATATTTCGTAGAAAATTATACGTTGAGCTTTTTTTGTTAGATTTCAATTTGTGGAAAATTTCATCCTCCGTCACCAAAGAAACTCCTTGGCTATTACTACTTGGCACCTAAAAATAAATCAATTAGGAATTTATACAACTTTAAGTAGTTATGTTATGCATAAAATACCATTTTTCTCCATAATAGTGTAAATATTTCGAAAATTATCAACTTTTCACATATAAAACCTTAAACAAACTACATATTTTTAATAAAATATATTCAAAAATGCTTTAGTATACTTGGTGTTCCTTTTTAAAAAACACATCTTTGGTTCATTCCTTTGTTTTGACTGACCCTGTATAATCGGAAATAATTATAATAATGCCTAAAATAAATTATCGGTATCTTTGATCAGTTTCGTTGTAAACAATTTTATATACTTATTAATTTAGCTGTAATAAAAGGAATCGATAGGTTTGGCTAGAAGAATCTAAGCACAGAAGATACAGCTGAAACAAATAGACGACATCGAAGATATAAACGCAAGCTGGGAGAAAATTAAATTAATTAAAAACAGCATTGAAAAAGCAGCAACAAAAGCTCTAGAAAAAAAAGCAAAGTCATACTGAAGAGAAAGAACAACAATACACCATAGTTCAGAAAAGAAATAAAAGAGAAATATAAAGAGAAGCGAATCATATGTAGAAAGATGGCCTATTTTGGACACGTAGTAAGGGGAGACCGATATAATATTCTTCAACAACTTATTATGATGGGTAAAATCGAAGGACGCAGAGGAATTGGTAGAAAGTAGGCCTCTTGGTTGAAGAATATCAGGGAGTGGACAGGAATAAAGAAAGCTGAGCAACTCTTTAGACTAGCTCGAGAGAGAGACAGTTTCGCCATGTTAATCGCCAACGTCAAGGGGACTTGATAGGGCACGTTAAGAAGAAGAAAGAGAAGCGAGAGGCCTACACGTCAAAACATCAAATGCTTCAGAGTCCCGAGACACCTATAGAAGAATACGACATAAAACACGGCAGTTGGTAAGAACAAAAAATGAACACTGGGAACAGTTTACAAAAAGGATGAAAAGCGACTTCTACTGATGAAGATACCGTTTCAGAAGCATTCAATCCATCTGAATCAGAGTTCGAACCATCAAGCAAAAATGACTCTGATTCCGACCATGACTTGCCATCCAGTAAGAAACGAAAAAGAAGTTCTAAAAAGAGTAATGAGTTGGAAAAATAGTTTACTTCAGAGTTTTCAAGAAAAGAAAGTGATGGCTCTAAAATTGACAAGAAAAAGAAATGTCCTGCTCAGCAAACTCCATCAAACGAAGAAGAATCTTCAGAAACCAGAACTTGCATCTAAATGGAAGCAAACTTGCTTGACGTCGAGTCTAAAAGGTAAAAATAGACACAGGTGGTCCTCTCAACCAAACGCTCCAAAAACTCCAAAACGTAACTTCGTACATTTTGTTCAAGACCCCTCTGATAAAACCAAGAAAGCACAAACTCTTTTAGATGCTTTACATTGTTTTATAAGTCCAGAGTCACTGGAAAAAATGCTGAAATTTATGTTAGGGCACAAAAATATAAAGTCGAAAAATCTACAAACTCTAAAGTAAATATTGACGAATTGCATGCACTCCTAGGACTACTTATTTTTGCACAATCTGCATAATTTGAACAATTGATGAGCAGTTACTAACTTTTAGGAAAAGATGTCCTTTCCGGATGTATATCCCAAATAAACCAGCCAAATATGGACTGAGAATAGTAATGCTGTGTGACGCAGGTACCAATTATATTGTTACGATAAATAATGACTCATAAAACTGTACACATTCTTTTTCATTCTGATATGTCCTAGATTCTCCTACCCACCGGTCTCCTATTATACCTGTGATTCGAACTCTCCAGAAGAGGGTCGAATAAAAAACCTGTCTGCTTTCGATGGGATTCCTTTCTATTCTCGAAGGTCGTCGTCCACTAAATAAAGATAATAAATTAGGTTTATTATAATAGTACAATATGTTCGATGCAGAATTGTATTTAGGAAAGGAAACTAAAACCAATGGACTGCCTCTAGGAGAATATTATGTAAAACAATTAACTCAGGGTGTGTACGGAAGTAACCGTAACATAACCATGAATAATTGGTTTACATTAGTATCGCTAGCATCAGAGCTCTTAAAACCTCCTTACATTTTAGCTATAGTTGGTACTCTACGGCAAAATAAAAGACAAATACCTCCCGAGATGATAAATCTCAAAAATCGTGAAATTGGGCATTTCTTATTGGTGAAAAAACAATGATATCCTATAAAACAAAAGTAAATAAGTCTGTGTTTCTTCTGTCAACAATTGACGACGGTCCAGTAGAATGTGAACCAACTGGAAAGCCAGAGATCATCAAATTTTATAATGCAACCAAGTACGAAGTAGACATATTTGACCAAATGTGCGGAAACATGAACATCTGCAGAAAAAAAAAGAAGATAGTCTCTTTGTCTGTTCTATGGCACGATAAATATAGCTTGCATAAACTCTTGGATAATTTATAATCATAACCAACAACGACAGCAGAAAAAACAATCAAAAACACATTTATGGTCAGTTTGTCTGAACAACTGACCAAACTTTGGCTACTTCTTCTCCTTTGAGTGCCTCTCCTATCGGAGATTGGATATCATTATGGCGATTTTAATTTTGTTTACTGCTGTTTTGAATAATTCGTTAGGGGTACAGCCAAACCACTCTCTTAAATTTCTCATCCAGGACATTCTTCTACTGCCTGGATTTCTCCGTCCTTGGATTCTTCCTTGCATTATATTTTATAGAAACGTGTACTTTTGTCCTCTCATCAGGTGGCCTAAGTATTCAAGTTTTCTCTTTTTTATATTCAGTATAACTTTTGGATCGTTATTTATTTAGCGTATTATCTCTTCATTTGTAATTTTATCCACCTAACTTATTTTTAGTATACGGCGGTAGCACCACATCTCAAAGCTTTCAAGATTTTTAATATTCCTCTGTTTAAGAGTCCATGCCTCAACACCGTAAAGCAAAGTACTAAATACATAGCATTTTAACATTCTAGATCGTAGATGAATACTAATATCACGATTACAAAATAACTTTTTCATTTTTATATAGGTGGACCAGGCAATTTCAATACGTCTTTTTATCTCGTGATTTTGGTCACCTGTTTCATTGATGAGGGTTCCCAAGTATTTGTATTCGCTTACTTTTTCAAGTTGGGTACCATTTATTGCGATACTAGAGTCATGTATTGGATTCTTACTAAAGGTCATATATTTAGTTTTTTCGACGTTCATCCTTATGCCGTAGTTATTACATATCTCATTCATACTTTCAACTAGATGTTGTAGATCTTTCACTGTTCTTGCCATTATCACAGCATCGTCAGCATATCGAATGTTATTGATAACTTCTCCATTGACTATTATCCCTTCGTTTGCATGTGAGAGAGCTTCTTGGCATATTTGTTCGCTGTAGATATTAAACAAAAGCGGTGACAATATGCAACCCTGTCGTACTCCTCTACGTATTTTTATTTCGTCCAATGTTTGGTCTTCTATTTTTATATTAGCTTGCTGATTCCAGTACAGGTTTAATATTATTTGTATGTCTCTGGTGTCGATGTTCTTACCTTCCAGGATTTCTTTGAGTTGATTGTGGCGTACTTTGTCAAAGGCCTTTTCAAAGTCTATAAAGCAGGCATGCACCTCTTGGTTAACATCTAGACATCTCTGTGTTAGGATATTTAAGGCAAAGAGAGCTTGTCTTGTACCTAATCCTTTTCTGAATCCCATCTGCGTATCGTTAATATCGATATCTAACTTTTGATGGATTCAACAGTTCTGGAAGTAGGAATTTCATCAGGTCCATTTGCTTTTCCAATTTTAGCGTTTCTTATTGCGTATTCTACTTTCAATATGTCTGGCCCAGTTGCATTGATTATCTGAGTTAAGTTATTTCTATCGTCTTCAAATAATTCATTCAGGTATTCTGTTTGGCATTTCTTTATGCTTCCTGTTATCTCTTTTACTTTTTTGTGCATATTGAACGCATCGTACTTTTTCTTATAGGTTTCCATTTCTTCACACTGTTCTTTAATCCACTCCTCTTTGGCTTCTTTTATTCTCTTTTTATGTGTTTATTTATTTCTTTGTATTTGTGTGGGTAATTCTTCATCTTTCTTCTTTGTTTCATCAAGTCTAGTATATCTTGTGCCATCTACCTCTTATTCTTTGTTGTTGTTTTTGTAAGATGTTTCTTTCCTGCTGTTTGTATAGCTGTATTTATGTACTTTAATTTTTGGTTAACGTTATTTGTATCGTTTGTTTGTTGCTGCACTAAGTTTATTTAAATCTAGTGCCTTTCTGTGTGGTTTTCTTACCTTTTTTGGTCTCGCCTCTATCACAGTAACTACTGGGTTATGATCTGAGCCTATATCAACTCCTCGGTTCGTCTTAGTATATTTAACAGCATTACGATACCTCCTTGCTATCATAATGTAGTCTATTTGATTTCTTACTATTTTTTCTTTGGTATGTTGTGGATATGTCCATGTATATAACCGTCGAGGAGGTAATTTGAAAAAGGTATTTGTTATTACGAAGTCTTCACTTTGGCAAAATTGAATCAATCGATCTCCTCTGTCATTTCTGTTTCCAAGCCCATATTTTCCTACTTGTTCTCCTAGTTTACCTTGACCCATCTTGGCATTAAGATCGCCCATTATTATGTTAATGTGTTGTTTTTTATTGTTTTCAGTATTTCTTCTAAATCGTTGCTGAATTGTTCTATTTCATTGTCATCTTTATCTGCTGTTGGTGCATAGACTTGAATAAGATTTATTGTGTTATGTCTTTCTTTAATTTGTATTAATATTAAGCGCTCTGAATAAGGAGTACAGGTAATCAGAGAATTTTTCCATTGCTTTGAAACGATGATTCCAACTCCGTAACGATGGGTGTTATTGTTGATTCCGGAGTAATAAAACGCCATCATTTCGTGTTGAATATTTCGCAGATCCTGGCTATTGGGTATCGCTGATTCCTAAAACATCGATGTTTAGTCTATTCAATTCTTGTTTAACATTATCCAATTTTCCTGCAGAGTACTAACTTTGAACATTCCACGTTGCAACTCTTAAAATTGTTGGTTTCTGCGCTCTTGTACAAGGATTTCGCATGTTTACAACCAAGTGAGCCTTGTAGTCTTGTATTTTTCTCACTCTGCCGGACCTTGGTATCCTATTCCCATGATCAGTAGTATTTCCGTTATTTTTCTTGTACACCATAAGGACTTAACTGGAGGTACTCTATGAGTCTTTAATGCAGTGGTTCCCCGTTGCCTTCTACATCCTTCTGCCGTTGACCATCCTTGGTTCATCCGCCTTCGAGACCGATTTCTCGATCTCTGGACAAAAGAGTGCCCTTCCACATACTAGCTCATCCGCCCGAAGCCGTTGGCCAGTAAATGGTGGTATCGTTTATACCGGCAATCATTCGGTGAATTACCTGTTGGTCCACGGGAGGTATTTTATTCCTACCCACCGGTAAACCGGGTCGGGCATTTCCCTATCCGCCACCTGGGGACGCGCTCTGTAGGGGTTACAGGTTCCCCCGAGAGGGGGAACTTTGGCTACAGCATCGTGTAAATTGGCCAACTTCAAACCGTTCGGTAAAAATGCTTATTGAAAATATTTTATGTCTGGAGCCGCAGCAAGAACGAATATGCCCTATTGTCCTATTGCCCTAAAACATGTATCATGTGTCAATTTTGTTCCTCTAAAAAACATCGCATGACAACCCATTATTGCGAGCACTGCCAACGTTTATTTTGTGGTGAACATTGCGCCCTTTGTTGTCAGCAGTGTAGTTCTAAAATGAAGAATTTATGAGGTTTTGGTGATTTTTAGGTTTTAGAAACATCTGTGTTTAAAATAATTTGTAAAATTAAGATAAATAAAATACTTTTTCAGTGACCACATTTTTTTTCTTAGCGTAGTAAATTTTACGATGGATAGTGTAAATAAAGGTAAAAATAAGGTTAGTATTCTAGGGTTAATAAAGTCACGCATATGCAAATGACAAGCTGATAAAATATATCAAGTTACAATTATTAATTTAGAATTAAGAAAATAAACAATATCTAAACATGCCTTACATATAATATCTATACTACCACAACATATACGTACATTTAATTCCTAAAAGACGGCACAAATACATCCAAGACATTAAGACTCCTTTACCTGCAAAGTGTTCAAGTTGTTCTGGCTTCTTAAAGGGGACCTTAGGATTTTATTAACGTCTCCAATAACATTCTTCGGATTAATGAGTATCGAAGGTCGTCTACTGCCGCAAACGGAAGGTGTTCTCGCTTGAATCTCCTGATTTAAATCGTGCGTGTTTTGCTTTTTCCTCCAGTAGTTCTTTATTACTTGTCTCAGCGGTTTGCTTTTGACGCCGTATAAAAAACCGTTTACCGGAATCGTAAATAGCAGGAGACTGGAAGATATTGTGTAATAATTGGAGTTTAAGCTTTTTGTGCTGTCGCTAAAATAATTTAAACAATTAGATCTAAATACCTATACTTATTGAACAAAACAAACTAAAAAATATTTGCATAATCAGAGTTGAAGATCCTGCAACTGAATAATTAATTATTATAAAAGGTAACGATAGCACTAAGGTAACTAATAAACACACTTTCTGGGCTCAACAATTTTGGATGATGCAGATAGGCAAACCAACATAGACCAAGGACTGACTGGGCCAAGGTCTACATATTGGGAAATAGCCACAGCAATCATAAGACCATACAGAATTAAATGGGCTATAAATAGATTTCGGCCATATAAGTCTCCAGGGACAGATGGTATATATCCAATACTGTTGCATATGAGATTAGAGGTATTGATATCACACCTATGCAAGCTATTCAAAGCCAGTTTCGCAAGGAGGGTCGTACCGGAAATATGACAAAAGGTTAAAGTCATATACTTGCCTAAGGTAGGTAAAGTATCAGACCTAACACCAAAGTCATATAGACCGATAAGTGTATCTTCTTTTCTATTAAAAGCACTGTAAAGGCTTTTTAATAGGTACATCAGAGACAAAGTGCTAAAAGATAATCCTCTAAGCAATCGTCAATATTCATACCAACCTGGTAAATATACGGACTCTGCGTTCCTCCTCCTCAGTCCTAATCCCTTTTGGGATGTGGTGACACCATAAGGCCTTTACAGTTTTTTCACGATTTCCCTCCATTCTTCTCTGTCGAGCTAGTTGTTCGGCTTGACTCTGCGTTAGATGATCTAAATAGGCTTATCTCAAAGTCAATGACAGACAAAGAGATAGCAATGGCTGCTTTTTTAGGTATAGAAGGGGCATTTAATAATGTTACTATCAGCTATTTGATAGGGGCTATTAGTAGAGGAGACGCATCTGCGGTAATATGTAGATGGATACAGAATATTACAGTAATATCCACTCTGGGTAAAGCAACCATTAAAGCATTAGTAGGTGGAGGCTGTCCGCAAGGAGGAGTTTTGTCCCCTCTACTTTGGGCAACGTTGATAGATGATCTCCGCAGAAATCTGTACACAGAAGGCTTTTACTGTCTAGGATATGCTGACGATATAGCAATCGTTGTAAGGGGTAGGTTTGCTCAGGTGGTGTCTGGGAGAAAGCAAGCTGCCCTAAATATAGTTGACGACTGGTGTAAACCAGAGAGGCTGATAGTCAATACTCAGAAAACACAAATCGTTAACTTCACAAAAAAAAAACAGCACTACAAGGCCTAAAACCACACCGATGCTGGGAGGAATAGATATTTAATTTGCCAAAGAAACAAAATACGTTAGGGTGTATTTTGATCATAAGCTTACATAGAATACTCACATTCTGAAAACCACACAGAAAGCTACTATGTCCCAACTCCCTTTGCCATTTTTATTAGTATTTACTTTTAACGTAGCATATACATATTGTTAAGTCTCCGTATGTTTTATGGGGTGTAATTTGGATTTATTGTATAAATTTTACAATATATTTATTTATATCTCTTATTTCGTATTTGCATTTTTGTTTACGATACATAATAGAAATATAATAAACACGTTTTTGCTCACTTATTAATTACCCTTAAAACTTGATAATATTTTTAAACTCCGAATTTCCTCAGGCGTTTTATGTCGCTTGTGCGTATTTGCACTAATTTATTTGCACGATTTATAATTTTCCACCAGTTGATAAGATTGGGTTGGCAAATATAAGTCAGTGACAGTGACCTTAAAAGATAAAAGTGCAATTGTATTCATATATATGTACATGATAGTTTTATATTTTATAATGTTTACATGCTTAATCACATGTCTAAAACAATAACTTTGGTTTTTATTAGTTAATTATGTTTATTAATGATACCTTTTTAATTACAATCTTGTTAATATACGGAAGACTATTTAAAACTGATCAGCTTTATATATATATATATATATATATATATATATATATATATATATATATATATATATATATATATCTATATATATATATATATATATATATATATATATATATATATATATATATATATATATCTGTACCTGGAGCTAAACTGTCTTAACTCCATTTTTTTGAAAAATTGTATTACTTCACTTTCAACAGACTTCACATCTTTCATATGCAATACGATATTAAATCCCATTTAATGGGGATCCAAAGATAAGCAATCATAAAGTGTATTAAGTCCATCAGTAGTTCCGAGCTAAACAGTCGTTTACACTTAATACCCAGCAATATAAGTATTATTAGTAGTATTAGTGGAGTTATTATCACGTGCACATTTAAGAAGTATTAACTCCATGGAACGACGTAACTCCATGACTCTATCAAGGATCAAACATACGGACCAACTGACAATGAAACAGATAAATCTGAAAGTGAGTCAGATAATCAAAAACTCCCAGTTAAAAAATTCAGAATAGTATTTCTAACGAATCTAATAATTTCTGGGCATATGTTCATGCAAAGAATAAAACTTCTAGAATCCCAGGTGAAATGTGTTACAACGGCGATACATTTAATAATCCTCACGATATAATCCATGCATTTAAGATGTTTTTTGAAAAAGTTTATTTACCTGTCGACAACAATGTATTTCATAATTAAGAATGTAGGGATATCTACTTACCTACTATTAATTTTAACGAATTTCAAGAAAACGAAATTTTAGTAGCATTTCAAAGAATTAAAAATAAAATGACGTCCGGACCGGATAATATTCCAGAATTTTTAGTGAAAGATTGTTCTCGGGTATATGTAAAGCCACTTCAAAAAATTTTTAACTTATCAATAAAAACGGGAGCTTATCCAGAAATTTGGGAAAATGCAAAAATATGACCTGTATTCAAAAACGGAACGAAATCTGATGTATCCAATTACAGACCGGTATCTTTGCTATCCAATTTTTCAAAGGTTTTCGAAGTAACTCTATATAATCGTATTTACCCTTCTGTTAGGGGATGGATATCTCCTGATCAACATGGCTTTATAGATAAACGCTCTACTGTATCAAATAGCTGTAATAACTCAATATATTTCAGATGTTTGGGTGTACAAGGTCAAGTAGATGTGATATATACTGATTTTTCTAAAGCGTTTGATAAGCAATTTGTATCCTATAATGGTTTCATATCAGAATTAATCTTTACTACATCCGATGTTCCACAGGGATCAAATTTAGGTCTATTGTTGTTCCTATTATATATCAATGATTTACTTTAGATGTCAATAATGTCAATAACAGAAAATTATGTTTTGCGGATGATCTTAAAATATACTGTGAAATTAAAACAATTGCTAACTGTATAGATTTACAGAACGATCTAAATTATATAGATACGTGGTGTGTAAAAAACAAACTTTTTCTTAATGTCAATAAGTTTAAAGTAGTAAATTATTCTAGAAAGGAAAAAAGGTTGATTTTAGTTATGAAATTCAGTGGTCAGATATTGAAAAATGTAATAGCATTAAAGATTTAGGAGTTATATTTGATTCAAAATTAACCTTTAACGACCATATTGGGCAGAAAGTATCCGATGTTATAAAAATGTACGGTTTTATCATCAGAAACTGTAGAAATTTTAGCGATATTAGATAGATTAAACTGCTGTATATATCGCTAGTGCGAACAAAACTAGAATATTGTAGTTTAATTTGATATCCCATTTATAAATGTTATATGCAACATATTGAAAAGGTACAACGGAAACTTTTAAAATATTTAGCATTTAAGGTTGATGGATATATCCCGTTCATGGTTATGATTACGATTTGTTATATAACAGGTTTAATACTGTAAGTTTAGAGTTAAGAAGAATTATATTTTCGGTTTCATTTTTATATAAGTTGTTACACAACTTATATAACTTATTGACTGCAGTGATATATTAGGTCAAATTAGATTTAATGTGCCAAGAATTACTTCCAGGTCGACTATCGTGTTTACTTGTCCACGTGCGAGAACAAGTATGTTACTGAAGTCACCCATTTATACTATGTGCGATAATTATTATTATTAACAAAATATGCAACCATTGTGATATTTTCTCATGCTCAATTAATCATCTGGTTGATAGCGCACTGGTTTATGGAGCACCTTAGATTGTTAATTCTTTTTTCTGTATTTTTTTTATTTCTTATTTTCATAGTGATTTGTGTAATTATATTGTTCTCACTCTTTATTTTGTTTTGCACCTACATAGTTTTTGCACTTATTTTCTTACTTGATATTTTTGTATCACCTACTGATGATTGTATACTAATTCAAAATGCATCTTAAATTTTACCCTAGAAATGGGAAACTGTTGGGTAATAAAGCTATTATTTATTTATTTATTTATTTATTTATCTTTTATTAAATCACTTTGATATAGCGTCATTTTTTTACTGGACCATTCAATGACGCTATAAGCAAGTTCCACTGTATCTATAATTCCACTGTATATATAATAGGAAGCAGCCTGTGCTGCTTTAACAAGCCTGATTTATATTATAGATCAGGAAATCAGAAGTTATCAAGACAATATGTAACGACTATTTTATAGTAATTATTGCATTAATCCTACCTGCTGTAAAATGATTCTATAGCCGCCTCCCACAATATAACCAAATAATGTGGCAAATACAGGAGAAAAAAGGATCCCACGATCTGCAAAAGTGTATATAGGGCACTGTGAAACTTTGGGCCATTTGGGGGTGTCGCTATCCTTCCGAAAGACATCGATAACGGATTTTTCTGATGCGTTATAGCAACTTGTGCTGAAATCGCTACTTGAAATATTGCTGAAGCTATCCTGTGACGGTGATATCGAGCTATTATAAATATCTGAAAATACAAGGCTATATTATTATTTATTGAAAAGTTTTTGATTTATTTCAAAATATAATTACTTTAACCAATACAAATAAATTGGTGAATAAAATTAAACTTAAAGAAGCTAGTTGTACTTTATAAGAGTATATTGAACAACGCAGTGGCTACCAAATATGACTACATAGAGATTTATTTGATAAGACCATTCAAATGAACGAAAAGAAAAAGGCGTCCACATTTTGCAACCATGTCTTTCCCCCTTGTCCTCTGTCCGATCATCTTCTCTTTCCGATAGGCTCAACTCAACTTTAGGCCTCTCCCCTATATAGTTACATTTACTTCGTCCTTCCAGAATGACTAAATGTTACTTCAATTTCTTGTTAGTTATTTCTTTGACTATTATTCATTGTTTATGCTCTTTAAATTTCCAAATCTTTGTAGTTATCATCTCTCTTTGTCAAAGCTCAACATTCTATACCATATACAGGGTATAGAATATCACCCATTAGCTAATGTCCAATTAATTATGGGACACCCTGTATAGCGATTGGTTCTACTTTTGCTTATAATTATGAAACTTTATATGAATTTTTATCTTTTTTACAAAGTCCAAAATTAGGTAACCATTTCACCTTCCCACCGTGTCCTCTCACACAACTCATTATTTTCAAATAATGTGAAAATACTCACTATTTTCAAGATATTAGTCACTAAAACAATGCAAAAAATGTACTAAAACTATACCTTTACATTACAAAATATGATGAAAAGGGCTGGTACGAATAACGTGAAAATTGCGTATACAGTAGAGTACCACAGGATTCCAGTTCCAGAAGTGTTTTGAGGTCTGCAAGCTCCTAGACGTGGGACGAACGTAAACGGAGTTAGTTTAAAAAATGGCGGAGTGCTCAGCAAAAGTGATATGGTCCAGCCGGTTCCAATGGCAATCAAAATCTGAAAAAAATATTTTATGTCATACTAGTTTATTATTGTGTTTTATTGCTTAGTTACCAACTACGTAATAGTGTACTTTTACTAAACATTTTTATTTAACATTTCAAAACATTATTTAGAATTCACATAAAACTGGAGATTTAGATTACACGCGGCAAACGTTGACTCATGTTCATAGCTTGTTTGTCAAGTTTCTGTAAGGAAACGCCGGATCCAGAAGATATGCCTGCTAGCATTCTTTGGTTCATATCTTCAACGTGGTCATACTGGCTCCATACCGCACTGTGCTCACAGATCAAGCAGTGACACAAATCAGGAGACAATGGAGAATGGAAAGTATCCAGACAGTAGCTATTATTCGATCTACTACTAGGGTTATTCCACAGCCACCTTTACTTCCAAGCCATGAAGTAGAAATTTGGCAACAACGCGTGGTAGTCCGACTGTGGTTTGTTTTGTTTAACATTTCATATAGGAAGGCTTGTAAAGTTTGTTGAATTTAGTATTTCTTTAACTTTATTCGAATGTTTTATTTGTAAATTGTGTTTAAATCAATTGGAAAATATTAATATAAGTGAAATTTCATTAAATTTAGAACTTTTAGAAGATTCTTAACGACAATTTAAAAGGCAAGTAACATACAAAACAAACTGAAAATAATAATACTTTTGCTTCTTGTTACAAAATATGTAAACTAAAAACAACAATAATAATACTTTTGTTTTTTGTTACAGATGCTCTGGCATTGTTGTGTACCTGGTTGCAAAACCGATTATGCCAGTACTTTAAAAACGAAACAGGCAGAAAGTACGTTTTTGTTTCCCAAAGATCCCCAAAGAAGGTATACTGGGTTATGCTCTATTCATAGAGAAGGCTGTACAATTACCAAATCTTCCGTAGTATGTGCCAAACATTTTCATGAAGATGATATTCAGCGGACTGAACAATGAGAAGATAAAGATGGAAATGTACACATTGAAAAGTTAATATTTCCCAAATTAGAAGGCAATGCAGTTCTTAATATATTTCCTGAAGTACCATCATATGTAACTGTTCATCGTACTAAAGAAAGAAGGAATCCCGAAGACAGAAGAAACTTTTTGCATAAGAAGAGGGAACAAGAGATAACATAATTATGACAATTAGACTTAGACAATAATATCCCATTGAAAAACTGGACAAGTAAAATTACAAGTGACTGTGTATATTTCTATGTATTAAACATTAATCAGTTGGGACACAAGTGTGATAATATTTGTGTAATATGTAGTGTAATAGTTAGCAGTAATTTTAGTGTAATCGTCAATGTAGGTAAGAATAGATTAAGTGGTAATGATTTGAAATGGATTTTACAATATAGTAAATTAAAAAGATGGTCACAATTAGAGAACTTACTTTCTCATTTAGATCTGCTTTTTAGATAAGTGGTAACAAATTTGAGTATTACATTCAAAAATCTTTTGAGAATATAGGCTATTTTAAATCGATATACAAGTTATAAATGGTATGTTACATTCAACACATTTTTCATGTATACTTCTTTTAACTTGGTCTATATGACAACAAACCTATTCATATTTAAAATTGCTACTTTTGTATACCTAAGTATGAAAATTCAACAAAAGTTATAAGTAAATAGTAAAATATTTAATTTTCAATTAGATTAATTTAGAACCATATTTATATTGTGTCTGATTTCTTAGGATGAATTTTTTAATCATAATAGTTACACTAAGTTTTTACTTATCAAATTTTATATCTTTTGTATTTTTAATAATCTTTTTAAATGTCGTGTTAATGTATTGTGTTATTTATATGCTTAAGTACTTAATATTTAAAATTTCTAGAGATTCTTGACTGCATTTGATTGTAAGATTAACTGTTTGACACTGTATTTTAAGTGCAATAAATTTTACTCTAGTGATTATTTTATTGATAATATAACCTAAATAATATTAAAACTTTATATATATTTACTAGGTATATATAAGGTTTTATTAATTTAATTTCCCTAAAAATATTTCTGTAATGAATTGAAGTTTTCAAAATCAGTTTCCTAAAATTCAAATTAGTTTAATATTCTGGTAGACCTTACAGCTGATTATCGGACTACCGACGTCATAGAATGCGGTGTTGCCTTTTTTACTTCATGGCTTGGAAGTAAAGGTGGCTGTGGTTATTCCCAAAAATCTCCTTGAGAACATAAAACAACTGGGTCTAAACGAACATCTCTACAAGGCCACGCAGAAAACTGCACTCCTCGCGACGTCCAGATGTGTACAAACATTTTTGGGATATACTCCAGCATACCAAGTCATCTAGAGCTCGATAACAAGAAAACAGTCCCTCCAGAAATCAATTCTTTTTATACTGTAAGTCTCTGGGATAAGTGAATGTTAGGAAAAAGGCCTTTGATTCAGTACCACATGAATGATATATTGTAATATATAACGTCGATAATAATATAGTGATCTTTTTAAAGCATATAATGACGGAGTCCTTCAAATACTCGCTGAAAACAATATTGAAACTGAAGATATCTCAATTAACAGAGACTTCTTGCAGAGTCCCATCTCAAAGAGTCCCACCAGAGCTCAATCCTTTGGATATCGCAGGTATCTGGGATGATTGAATTTTCCTCTTATAGGGAGTGTAAGCCGTATAGCTGAATTTGATTATTTATATCATATTATTAACAGAACTGCGAAAAACAAAAAGAAATCAGCTCAAAGTCATAACGTGCTTCTTTGTTATTTGACTTGCGCTAGTCAAGGGACACCTGAATACAATGGGACAGAGCAAATTTTTGAAAACCAATAAAAATTGCTTAACGGCTGAAATGTTCAGCATATTTATTTTTTTTTAATTAAAAAAGCAGAGGCAGTAAAAAATTCTTTACGAAAATATTATAAAACGCTGATTAAAAAAAGAAACCTAAATATAATTTTTATAATACAATTTATTGCGACAAATTACGTAATCTGAAATACCAGACTTCCAATATTTTATTGATACTTTATCATTTTCATTTCGAAATTAACAATTATGACAAGTCGTACTATACGATAATTCGTTAATACTGTAATAATTTTATTACGATTATATTGCTTAAAATATAAGTGTTTTAATAACTCATCACTTTTAAGAAATGTATTATGAAGTACTTGTGTTTTACATCCCTTTATCCTATTTGATAGGTTAATTATCTCTTGATTTATTGACTATTTAACTTTTTATCTTTTTATTATACATATCTGTCTTTTTTATAATGTTTTTTGTTTGTTAAGGTGACTATATAGCTGATAAAATAGCCAGGGAGCGACTTAGTTTGCAGACGAACGGATAAAAAATAGATATGTATTATGAAAAATTTATTTATTTTATAAGTCCTCTCTATGTAAATTAATTTTGCTTCGAAATTTTTGCCCTTTAAGGATTTTCTTTTATTTTCTTTTCTACATTAAAATAACTATTTGATTAAAAAAGTTATTGAAATGAAACTCCTTAACGGCCGGTTGTGCTGAAAACCTAATTTTTTTATTAACTCCATTGAGTACAACAATCTGCCCATTGGACATTAAGCATTTGGTATGGTAAAAAATGCAGACATATAGAGAGTTACTCCTAAGTGAGTAGCCTCTTTAAAATTCTAAAAATTAAAGTTTTATTAGTTTGAATACACTTATTAGGTTCAGTTGGACAAGTCGGACGGAATTTCCGTTTTAGTCTACGCACTTCAAAGACGTTCCGCACATTTAGTTGTCGAGCAAACGCATTAGGATGCACTAGCACTCGTTCACAGTATTTAGCACTAAACCGCTGTATGGCTTCTTTCACGGATCATAGGCGAATGTCGTGTTGAATCACCTCGTTGGATACACAGTATGGCGCATTGACTATGGCACGCAGCATCTTGTTGGAATCTCTGTAAGATGTTTGTATTGGAGATAGCAGTGCCCCATAGCTGAATCCCATAAGTGCATACGGGCTTGAGGATGAACTTGTAGAGTAAAATTTTGTTATCCAAAGATAGTTTTGAATTGCGTCCAATGACCCAATACATATTTCTCAATTTAAGTCCAACCTGTTTACGTTTGTTAAAGATATGTTTTTTTCAAGTTATTCGGCGATACAAGTGCATTCCAAGGTATTTAGCGTCCTCGGATTGAGGAATTAGACAATTATCAATATATACAGGGGGCATGTTTCTCTACGTAGCGTGAATGTAACATGTAGTGACTTAGTTCCATTAGAGTTGATGCGCCATACTTTCATCCATTGCTGAATTCTATTTAGATTTGATTGAAGATTTCTTGATGCTGTTGATGGATCTGTATGGGAAGTGAGGATGGGATAGGAGCTTCTTTAATTTTATTTGTAGTCATATGTGCTATACCTTGTCAAAAGCCTGAAATATGTCAAGGAAAGCATCAAAACAGTATCTTTTGGCGTTAAAATCCTTGTTAATTTGGTTGATTAGCCTATGCACTTGTTCTATGGTTTCGTGTTTGTCTCGGAAACCGAATTGATGTTCTGGAATTATTTTATGTTCGTCTATTATCATTTTTAACCTCTTTACGTACATTTTTTCAAATCTAATTTTGCTAATCATAGGCAAAAGGCTTATAGGCCGGTATGAAGATGCATTTTCCGCTATTTTTCCAGGTTTAATGATCATTATAATTTGTGCCACTTTTCATGAACTAGAGGAGTAGTTTAAGAGCAGGATTGCATTAAATATTCAGGTTATTAATAGTTTTATGCGCTTATCTGAGACATCTTTTAGAATCTGACTTCATTTATTGTTTGTTTTACTTGGTTGACTGTAAATTTCGTGTGGGGCAGATCCATTTGAAACGGTGCTGTTAGGAATTTGGTTAGTTCTGTTTCTTCCTCTGTAGATACTGTATAAGGGTATGGCGTGAATACTTTTTGAAGGTGCTTACCAAAAAGATCAGCTTTTTCGTTGTCGTTTCTAGCCCAGGTGTTTGCCTCATCTTTGATTGGTGGGTTATACTGTTGTGGCCGTTTGAGTTTTTCGTGGCTTTCCAGAGTGAGTAATCTGTAGCTTCAGTCGGTGTTAAATTTTCTAAATATTCTTGAATTCCATGGTTTTCTTCTTCATGTATTAATTCTTTTATTAAGTTTTTTCTTTTTTTCTGCCATTCTTGACTGCCAACTTTTACGTAATTATCGTTTTTCTGAAATTTTTTGTTTAATTGTGGGAGACACATTATTTATGTTTGGAGTCGGTTCGTAGCTGGGAGTCGCTTAACATGTAGCAGTTTGTATGCCTTTTGTTAGCTTATCTACAGCTGATTGTAGTTTAAGTTCATTTTTCATGTACAGATAGTGAGATCAGACTGTCTAGTTTTTCTCTAAATTGAGACCAGTTAGTCTTGGTGTTATGCAAAGTTGGTTGATGTACTTTGGTTAAGATTTTTTCGAAGATTGTTATTATAAACGGTGAGTGGTCTGATGAAAGTGTTCTATCCTGTGCTTGCTGTATCCAGTTTGTTGTTGTCTTTCGTAAGTCGTCTTGCCATCGTGTTGGTGGTCTTCCTCTGCTACGTTTATTGGCTCTTGGTCTTCATTCAAGTAGTTTGCAAGTCCATCTTCTGTCCTTCATTCTAGCAACATTTCCATTTTAAGTTACAGCTTCTTTCAGTGACGTCTATGACTTTGGTCTTAGCTCGTCAAGTCTTAGCTTAGTTCTTCGTTTCTAATCCTGTCTCGCAGAGTGACCCCTATCATTGCTCGCTCCATGCTTCTACGCTACTCTTGGTTTTTGTGCGTTTTTCTTTGTGAGTGAGTTAGTACTCGCTCACCAAGTTTACTCACAAAGTACTAGTTGAGTGTCAGTACTAAGTTTTTCTTCATTCTTATTTTGGGACAGTGTTTTCTTATGCTTTCTCCAATGGCTTGCATAATATGTTGGTTTAGTGCATCTATGTTTTCGTTAAGAGTTGTGTTGTTTCTCAGTTTGGTTTCGATATCGTTTTGATATTCTTTAATATCTCTAGGTTGGGTCCATATTGGTATTGGTTTCGTATTTATTAATTTGCGTCTCTCTTGTTTCGTGCTTATTTAAACTTCTGCTTTTACCATTCTATGGTCGCTACCAGTGTTGAGTGCATTTAGGACCACCTTAGATCATTTCTTTTTTGTTTGTAATTATGAAGTTAATTTCGTTTTTTGTTTTATTATCTGGGCTTGCCCAGGTCCATCTTCTATGTGGTTTCTTATAGAAAAAGCTATTTATTTGGACAAGATTATTCTGAAGGAGAAAACCAATTACCTCCCCTTTCATTCCTTCCATTTACTCCAAATTGTCCAAGTGATGTTTCTTCTGGACATGCTTTGATTCCTGTTTTCACATTGAAATCATCACATATTATCACGTATTGTGTGGGTACGTCATTTAGGGCTATTGAGTATCGTCGTGAAATTCTTCGACTTCTTCATCTGAATGGGTGGTTGTTGGTGCATAGACTTGAACTATTTTAATGCTGTATCTTTTATTAAGTTGTAATGTTAAGTAGGAAACTCTGTTCGATATTTCCTTAATAGATGTAATTTTATCGCTATGCTTTCTATGTATAACAAACCCAATGCCCCCTCTGATGTTTTTTCATTATCCATACTATAGAAAAGATGCACTGTACTTCGGGTCTTCAGACTTTCTCCTTTTCTTCTCACTTCGCTGACTCCTATTATGTTTGATTTGATATTTGACATTTCACTCTCCATCTCTGTAAATCTTTCTTTTGACAACAGACTTTTCGCATTGTAGGTAGCAATATGTATCAATATGTGTGTTTTGGATTTTGTCGTTTGCGAATTTTTGAATCCCTCAGAATCCTTGAGGCAGACCTTATGAGGTGTGGGACTAACCATTACTGATCTATCCACCTAGGGTTCACTATTCACGATTCGTTTGAAATTCGCCATGACGGGGGCAAATTTGGCAATTAAAACACCGAGCTTGCCTTGCGTGTTGGTGAGTTTCTAAATCAGCCGCCCAATCTGGGTCAGACGCTGTTTGCAGCCTCCCATTCTAGATCAGACGCTGCAGGTTTGGTTTGATTCTATGGTTACCCTAAAATCGAGGGTTGCCACTTCCGCCATCCATACCGTACCGAAGCTCCGCTTCTGCGCCGTGGCTGCCGCTGTGGACTTCATCCGTAACCCTGGACGAGGGACCCTAAACAGGTACTAGTTTCCCGGGTCAGGAAACCCCCGGAATCTGCGGAGGGCAGGGATTGATTCAATTTCCCTGATAGGACTATCTTCAAGAGTTTAAAGAGTTCCTTACCCGCTACCCGCCATATTGTACCAACTGTATTTTAAATTACAATATGGTCAAAAGATGCAGTCAGTACTTTAAATTAAACTATTAATTATAGTATGTGTATTTTCCGATAAATCGTAATTATTGATTATTTCAAATTAGAAATAAAGCAGGAATTGAACTTAATAATAACGTGCAATATTTATTTTGTGATTCATATACATTATCATTACGAATCAATGGGATTAATGTGTCAGTAGGTATTAGAGCCAAGCTTATAACGTCAATTGACGTTATTTAAAATCAAAAAATATTTTTTTTCTGTTCACCTTTGATATAAAATACCAAAAGCGCCCTTTTTACACCAAGTTTAGCGAGTTAACACTCATAGCTCATCTATATTCAGTAATTTTGTTTGTGTCAAAGGAAGTATCTGAAATACCGGACAAAAAAACGAAATAAAACAAAATTTTGTTTAAACAGAAAGGGCGCCAAATTTAATTTATCGAAGTTTATTCGGGCAGAATTTAATTTTCTTCCGTTCAAACTCCAATTTCCCTTTGGGACATTAAGTAAAATAAATATTTTACAAATACTTCACGGATCTAAAAAAGCGTACAGAATCATTTACTTAAAAATACAGTCCAGAGAGTGTAAATTATTTAGGAGGCAGTTTAATATTGACCTACAGAGTGGTGAGTAGCAAAAGTCAAGAGTATATTGTTACGTTTTTTTGTGGGTTCAGAGATTAAGATAAGCAAACGTGGTTTAACTAACTTTATTTTACTAAAACTACTAAATCACTAAATTACAAATATCATAAAGTCATCATTATCATCATTCTGGCTTTACAACTCTGCGTGAGTCCTAGCCTCCTCAAGAATTTCTCTCCAGTCGTCCCTCGCCTTCCTTTTCCAAGCACGTATTCCCATATTTCTCATGTCTTCATTAATGTTATCATGGACCCTTCTACTAGGTCTTTCTTTTTTTCTGTGATCAATGGGTCTATAAGGAGCTGGGTCATTTTGTTCCATCCGCATTACATGTCCTATCCACCTCAGACGTTCTATCTTAATATGTTTTACGATATCAGGTTCCTGGTATATTCTATAAAGTTCGAAGTTGTATCGTCTACTTCACACTCCATTGTCATTCACTACTCCATATATTCGAAGTGTTCTCGAGTACTCCAAAGTGTCTCCATTCGGAGAGTCCAGGTCTCTAAACCATATGTTAGGACTGGGCTTATTATTGTTTTGTATAGTTTTGTTTTTGTTTTTCTGCAGTTACTCTGCAGTAATATTCTATCATAAAAAGTAGCATCATAAAGTCTACGTACAGTATCACCTACAACGACACGGGTAAAGTTTTACAAAATCACTAGGCTATGACTAATCATCAAAAGCCATCTCAGCTCCTTAAACAATAAAACATCTGTTCTAGAAATAGCTAGTAGGTGATGACGTGCGATAAAACAAAATTCCAGAAAGAGTCCGATAAAGAGGTTCTCGAACGGTACTGATAAAGAAGTTAATTCGGCTTCTCGAATTATATGGTGCTTTTCCGTTTCGGATGTTGGTGAGCAACAAAACAACTTACTTTTTGAAAGCACAGCCTTTTTCTCAGGGGTTAAAGCGGGTCCATTATCATTGCGCCGAGCTTTCGACATCCTCTTAGATGTCTTCTTTAGGGTCTTCGAGATCTCAGTCTTCCGAGCCCCAGACATTACTATACTGAATTAATTACTATTAAACTGGGAATAAGCCACAATTAAAGATAAAAATACGTTTATTGACGTTTCAATTTCCACTTCGGAAATCGTTCTCAAAATACAAACAGTAAATTAAACAAATTTTGTTTTTTGTTACATAGTGAAAAATTCTTCTAATAATTTAATTTTATCTGACTCATTTATATTGACAATTCAGACATACATTATCCATTTTAAAGTAGACGACTTTAAAATTATATTGCCAATATTGTTGAGTTGCGCTCCTGGGACGACTTTACTTATAAGATAGTTCATTCGATTACATGAAATCAACTTTAACTTGAGAATATCCGTCAGAAAAAAATCATAGCATGTAATTCGTCTTTAAAAAGACAAACACATGACATGATGACAGTAAAATTCTCTTGTTAGTGATTCCATAGTAAATTATGAGGGAAAACCAGGAAAAAAACCTCATAATACTATCCCGACATTGTAAGTATTTGTTCGTGAATATAGTTTACCTTCAACAAACATCAAAATTCTGATTTTATATGTTACGTTATTTAAAAAACATAAATGATGTATCCTCTACTGACTTACTAATACTGGTATTTTCTATAGAATGTAGTAGGATCTGGTTACCAATATTGAAAGAGGAAGTTATTAATAAGAAAATACCAGTATTAGTAAGTCAGTAACATATAGAGGATACATCATTAATGTTTTTTAAATAACATAACACATAAAATCAGAATTTTGATGTTTGTTGAAGGTAAACTAAATTCACGAACAAATACTTACAATGTCGGGATAGTATTATGAGGTTTTTTTCCTGGTTTTCCCTCATAATTTACTATGGAATCGCTAACAGGAGAATTTTACTGTCATCATGTCATGTGTTTGTCTTTTTAAAGACGAATTACATGCTATGATTTTTTTCTGACGGATATTCTCAAGTTAAAGTTGATTTCATGTAATCGAATGAACTATCTTATAAGTAAAGTCGTCCCAGGAGCGCAACTCAACAATATTGGCAATATAATTTTAAAGTCGTCTACTTTAAAATGGATAATGTATGTCTGAATTGTCAATATAAATGAGTCAGATAAAATTAAATTATTAGAAGAATTTTTCACTATGTAACAAAAAACAAAATTTGTTTAATTTACTGTTTGTATTTTGAAAACGATTTCCGAAGTGGAAATTGAAACGTCAATAAACGTATTTTTATCTTTAATTGTGGCTTATTCCCAGTTTAATAGTAATTAATTTACAATGCCACAAGAAAATAGCTTCAGAACAATACTACTATACTGATCTCTAACCAATGCATTATTTCTACTGAGAACAGAGGACGGTTAATTTATACTATTGATGTCATGGATATTATTGTGATGTGATATATATTCTTTGCCTTTGGAAGTCCTTAGAAATAATAATTATTTTTTAACAAAAATAATTAACGTAACAACTTTGACTTTTCAATCAATTAGTATTGTTGCTTTTAAAGTCACAATGGGTCGTATATCCGATTCAGAACGAATTGTGGCTTTAAAAACTTTTATCAGAGTATTTATTGATCTGTTTCAAAATGTGCTACGGATAATCAACACGTGATAGTCGCGAGTTGGCTTACGAAATTTCCGTGATAAAAACACCTCCAAGCTGGCATGCTAAATCAGCTGCTAGTTTGGAGTAGCTAGTAAGTTTATTAGGAAATACAACATTGTCCAGAAGACAGCCTGAAAAGTGTTCTCTTCCTCACTGCACATCATTTAATCGTCATACCGAAAATACTTTGTGCGATAATACAGATGGTTCAATAATATGGCATTTAGATGAAACTGTCACCTTTACAGTAGTAAATAAATTTGTCAGAGTAATCGCAAAAATCTAGGGGGTATCCACTGTAGCGGTTGGAGCAAAAGGTACATTGGTGACAATATGTTGTTATATAAGCGCATCTGGAAATATAATACCACTGACTTTCGTTTTCCCCCGTGTAAAGCTCAAAGATAATATTTTAATAAATGGCCCACAAAATCTTTAGGATTGGCAACTAAAAGTAGTTGGATGACTGCTCATATTTTCCATCAGGTCATTAAGTATTATTATCAAACATATATTGTCTTCAAATAAAAACTCAACGTTGTTTGTAATGGATAACCATCACAGCTATATATGCATTGAAGTCATAAATCTGGCAAAAGAAAATACTATAACAATAGCCACAGTTTTAACTCATTGCAGTGGAAAAGTGCAACCATTTGATGTTTCAGGTTATGCTGCATTCAAAACATATTTTGCTGCCGCCGTAAATTCTTGGGAAAAGCAAAATCCAAGAAAGTTATCTTAATATATAAAATTGCTGGTTGTGTAATTAAAGCACATTAAAAGACCATGATTCCAACAATAATTACCAATGGCTTTAGGAAAAGCTGTATTTTTTCTTAATAGTTGCGATGTATTTACTGAAGCCGACTATAAACAGATAAACTTTTTATACTAGTGAGCGTTTAGGTTGAAAATGGCAGTGAATTTTATGTCTACGGTGCCAAAGTTGTTAGGCCGCGACAATCACGATGACTGGGCTTTCACAGTGCATAATTATCTTGTTCTAGAAGGTTCTTCCACGTGCTAAGACGTAACTGAAACCAAAATAGAAAAACAAGAAAAAGCTAATGGCAAGCTAGTTCTTTTGCTTGATCCATCGTTATATATACATATAAAATAAGCAAAAGGCAAAAGAAACTCTAGATTTAGTGGAAAAACAAAGCAACCATAACTGAGACTAAAGATGATGGTAATAATTTTAGTAACAAAGAATCGAGCTACTATGAGCAAAATAATTTAACTAATAAAGACTTTTAAGTGCACAATTCACCTGAGAAACATTACAAAAAGTATACAGAAAGTCAGAACGAGTAATAAAAACAAAATAATTTAGCGAATATGTAACATATATGTGTGCGGAGACAAGTGACATAGATGATGTTCCGTTACCAGTCTCGGAGGTATTACAACGTCCTGACGGAGTAAAATGGAGAGAAGCCATGATGGATGAAATCCAATCTTTCCGTGTAATTCCGTGTAATTGTAAAATGGTAGTGTAATTGATAGTAAGTTGGTGTTTAAGTTATAGTGTAATAACGAAAATAAAGTTATATATCGTACAAGACTAGTGGCTAGGAGTTTTAATCAAAGAGAATATTTGCCTACTGATGTTATGCTTGCTGATGTGTTGACTAAAGGTCTAGTTCTAGCTTTTAGCTGAAAAACTGCAAATATAATTGAAACTGTTAAATATAGGTAACCTGTAAATTTCGTTTTATTGATAAGTGTGGGTGTTAACATAATATCAACTAAACAAACTTTGGAGCTGATATACATAGCGACCACAATTCATTTATAATGGATTTTAGATTAAAAAGATTTCTCAAAGTCAAAAAGAAAACAGTGAAGAACCCTGAATAGGAAAAAGAAATAAGTATCAAGCTTAAGGAAGAAATAAAAACGATCGAAAACTTGATACAGACAGACATTGAAGTAACCTATACTGCTCAAAAAACAAAAATAACAAAGATACAAGAAGAAGACATCGGGTTTACAAAACACAACAAAAAACAAGAACGGATAACGCAAAAGATGAAAACATAAAACAAGCCCACTAGAATACAAGCAAATCAGTAAAATCATTAGAAAAAAGTGCAGAGAGGCGAAAGAAAACTGGACTGGTTAAAATCAACATTCGTAGCATTACCAAAAACATCAAATTTCTCACAATACGATGATTATCGAATATTAAGCTTGATGTCTCATGTCCTTAAAACTTTTCTCAAAATTATCCATACACGAGTTTACAAGAAGTGCGAATTCCAGATCAGTGACACTCAATTCGGATTTCGAAACGGATTGGGAACACGAGAGGCTCTTTTTGCTTTAAATGTGTTAATGTAACGATGCAAAAACATGAATGTAGATGTATATGCATGTTTTATTGACTATCGAAAAGCATTTGACTGCGTTAACCATCAAAAGATAATCGAAATTCTGAGAACAACTGGAGTTGACGAACAAGACTTACGAATTATCTCACAACTATACTGGCACCAAAATTGAAATAGAGCACACAACATCCGAAGCTATAAAAATCCTTCGAGAAGTA
This sequence comes from Diabrotica balteata, assembly GCA_918026665.1. NCBI lineage: Eukaryota > Metazoa > Arthropoda > Insecta > Coleoptera > Chrysomelidae > Diabrotica > Diabrotica balteata. Next base: position 11,366,022 of record OU898281.1, on the reverse strand, counting down.
AAACAGGGTTGCGTCTTATCACCGCTACTGTTTAATTTGTATTCGGAGTCTTTATTCAGAGAAGCATTAGACGAGGTCCAAAGCGGAATTAAGATTAACGGAATCAGCATAGACAACATCAGATCAAAACTAAAATTTTAGTATTTTCAAAGACACCAATAAACATTCATGTGTATGCCAAGGGTCAAATAATAGAACAGGTAAATGTCATAAAATATTTGGGAGTAAATATCAATAGTCAGTGTATTCCAAAAAAAGAAATCCTATTCAGAATTAAACAAGCAAGGAAAACATTCATGGGCATGAAAACATTTTTACAAGATTAGACCTTATCCTAATGATCAGATGTTACGTTTTTTCTGTCTTACTGTATAGCAGTGAAAGTTACACAATGGACGCTGAAATAGAAAAAAGAATAGATGTCTTTGACATGTATATACACAGACAAATGTTAAGAATTCGATGGGTACAAAGAGTTACTAATGTTGAGCTATTTCTTTGCATGTGTAAACAAAAAGAATTACTAAGACTAATCAAAGAGAGGATAATGTAATACTTGTGTCATGTCCTGAGAGGCGAAAGATATCAACTACAATTGCCATTTGGATAGCCAACCTTTGAAAGGAGACGGCGCCATGAGAAGAAGTAATAAATTTTAAATTTTAGCGCCATATGTCATTTACAGGAAGTTAAGATTGGTACAATGTAAAGTTAGTTTTAACTGTATACCCAACTGGTGCGTTTCGTTTATGTTTTAACAATTATTACTACTAATATTAGATTTTTGGCTAGATGAACATGAAAATATTAAAGTTCTCCTTATTAATTAATTATATCTGCCAATTTATTCATTTTGTAGTAAATTGGACCAGTCTGTTTTTTTTTAAACACACTATACATGAATTTAATAATATTATTATTTGCAAATAATTCAATTTAAAATACAATTTAAGCCACATTAATTACTGATTATACATTTAGTCACTGAGTTACCACAAACATTAATGATTTGATGGGAGTTTTTTTTGTGGCATAGACTTTCGCCATTCAGCCAGTCTCTTGACGGGAGTTATCAATTTTAAAAGTGTTAGTTTGTTAAGTTAACACATCTTGTAACAAATAAAAAAAAAATAACTTAAACGTGTTTCAAAGTTCTTTATTTCATTTTTAATTATGTTTTTAAAAAATAAAACAATTATATAAATTATTCACAAAAAAGATTATAATTTAAATTTGCTTTGAATTTTTCTGTGCGAAAAAACCACCCAAGAGAAGGAATTCCTATGCTATACAGCACAATAATTTATATAAAAAAAACATAATCAATATTTATATCATGCTCTATCTTCTAAAATTTACCTTTTTAGAAGTAATTATTCTATTATAATGTAGCGGAACAGATATGATGTAGAATCTGTCACAATTTAAGCCGCAGATCGTCCAAAGGGCTAAAGGTTGTAGTAAGGTAAAGAAAAAACCATGGACTATGCACGGTGCTCCAGCTGACGGCCACTCCTTATCATTCGCTCCAGGTATAAAAAATACTAAGAATAGTACTCCTATGCATACTTCTATAGTGCCTAAGTGAAGAAGGAGAATTTGGTTGGCAGATTTAACCTAAAAATTATTTTTAAATGTATAATATGTTTATGTCATATTTTAAAATAAAAAATACTAGTTGTTTAAAATAATATTTTTTTACATTTTAAAGCAATATTTTATATCAAGCAATATCAAATCTGAATTTCTTTCCGTAAAAACTCAATTTTTAAAATTGGGAGTACATTCTTTGACCTGGCGAATTCACCAAAATTTTAAAAGCTGTCCTATTTAAAATGTTCAATTCTCATGTTTAACTTAATCAACTTACCTGTTTCGTCAAAATTATTACCATCAACACATATCCATTTATTAAAAGGCCAACAACTGCTGTTAGTATAATAAATATTGAAAAAAATAACGATTTCATGCCACTAAGTAGTCGCCATTGGATTGGAGATGGTGTTCTCTAAGTTCTGAAACGTAAAATATTTACTAATTATTTTTTGTACAAACGGTATATAAAGTGATATTTGGTGACAATTTTTTTGATATTTGGTGAAAAATTCTAATAATTTAATTTTATCTGACATATTCATATTGATAATTCAGATATATATTACACATTTTAAAGTGGGCGACTTTAAAATGATATAGCCAAAATTGCTGAGTTGCATTCCTGGAACGAAATTATTGTAAGATAGTTCATTCGATTACATGAAATCAACTTAAGAATATCTGTTAGAAAAATCATACCATGTGATTCGTCTTTAAAAAGACAACCACATGCAATGTTAACAGTAAAATTCTGCTGTTTGTGATTTCACAGTAAATCATGAGGAAAACTAGGAAAAAAACCTCATAATATGGACTACCTCCACTCAGATTTTATATGTACATTTAAAAACATAAATGATGTATCCTCTCGAAATGTTACTAACTTACTAATGTTGTTGTTGTTCCGGAGTTTTAACCTTGTTTAGGCTTAGTGCCTCTTTAAGGAAGGAATATTCCTTTTTTTTCGGAGTAATGGTAGTGTGGTAAACGAATTGTTTGTTGTATTGGTGAAGAAGTGGTGGACTACTAAGAAGCAGGGAGGAGTTCAGAAGGTGGCGTGTCTGTGTGGACGATTGTAAGAAGCGCACAAGAGGAATATGGGAGAACTTTGCCAAACATGTCAGACCAGGTACTTCAGGGGTCACCAGCCATATAAAAGGAACGGCTCTTAATCAGCGTTTTTGGCGTGCAGTAGTTATACTGCGATATTTGATGGGGAATGATTCTAAAATTTTAAAATAGTCATCAGGGAGTTCATGTCCAGTGTTGTGGACTAATAATAGTATATTCCTTTTATTGACGTCCCCTTTTAATGTAGGTATCCAGATCCTACTGCATTTTGCCGAGAAATTTGCGACTCAAATCGTTCCATTTTCAAGTCCTATGCTCATTTTTCCATGAGTGGTTTATCTTTGAGATCTTTGAATCTTTGAGAACATTTAATGGTCCTGATGTGTCACCTAAATGATCTCATTCACAAGGTATTTTATAAATACAATTCTACGTTCCTTGTTATTCCTTATTCCTTGTTAAATAAAATAAATAAATAAATCTCAATGTGTTTGTTGTTGTTAATGTTGTTGAAATGTTAAATTTATTTCCTATCGTTTTTCTCATAATCCTTATAGGCATGGTATTGTTATTTTGCTCGTTTTATTCCTTCTTTATTTGAGATCTATATGTAAACACGCATGGGATAATGAACATAGGGTTCAATGGAATAATTCAAATGTAGTCCTAAAAGAAACGGATGGTAAAAAAAGAAAAATCAAATAATCGGCTCTAATTATGCTAAATGAGGCCAATTGTGTCGCAAATTCCTCGGCAGAATGTAGTAGGATCTGGTTACCAATATTGAAAGAGGAAGTTATTAATAAGAAAATACCAGTATTAGTAAGTCAGTAACATATAGAGGATAAATCATTCATGTTTTTTAAATAACGTAACATATAAAATCAGAATTTTGATGTTTGTTGAAGGTAAACTAAATTCACGAACAAATACTTACAATGTCGGGATAGTATTATGAGGTTTTTTTTCCTGGTTTTTCCCTCATAATTTACTATGGAATCACTAACAGGAGAATTTTACTGTCATCAGTTGATTTCATGTAATCTAATGAACTATCTTATAAGTAAAGTCGTCCCAGGAGCGCAACTCAACAATATTGGCAATATCATTTTAAAGTCGTCTACTTTAAAATGCATAATGTATGTCTGAATTGTCAATATAAATGAACCAGATAAAATTAAATTATTAGAAGAATTTTTCACTATGTAATAATAAACAAAATTTGTTTAATTTACTATCTGTATTTTGAGAACGATTTCCGAAGTGGAAATTGAAACGTCAATAAACGTATTTTTATCATTAATTGTGGCTTATTCCCAGTTAAATAGTAATTAATTTACAATGCCACAAGAAAATAGCTTCAGAACAATAATAATCTATATTTTGTTGATTATGTTTTATGTATAACTAGATGACTTGTCCTATATCACAATGTGATCTCATTGGATTAATAAAGAATATTCTATTCTATTCTATTCTAACACCTACTTAATGCTATTGGTACATAAATAACTATAATAGCCCGCATGATGTAATATTAGGTAAGATCATAATAAAATAAACGGTGTATTTTAAGCTTTTATATTATTCTATGCACTTTCCGTGCATATAATATTCTGTTCTATTCAGATCCACATCTCTTGGTTGTAAATTAGATTATATGGTATCATCTTAAAAGTGTATATATAGCTCTTTTGCAAATAAAAGTACCTTTTACTGTAAAAACATTAATATAGACACGTTGTACGTTAAATTCAATTGTACGGACGTGCTACAAAGCTTCAGCCCGCTTCTACCATAAATATAGCCGTATATTGATAAGAGCCATTTAATTTCCTGGCCTTGTACGAAACTCGCCATTAACCAGACGAAAAAAAATGTTTTTCCATTCGTAAAATAAGCATAACAGTCCTTTAGGCACGTTAATAATTTTTTGTTGGAAAATGATCAATAATCCAGATAAATTAACACAATAACATAATATTAATGGTCCATGTTTTTTTTAATTTGAACCGGCATATTTTCGCTCTTTTTAATTGAGAAGAATGTAAACAATTTTATAATTAAATTTCAAAAAATTTTATATTTACATATAATTTTGTTTTTGCTATATATACAGGGTTGGAAGCCCAATAAATTAATATATATTAGACATGTTCGTCTTTAACAAACCCTACAAAATTGAAACAAGACAGTATATGGAGACAAACGTGGCAAATGCCTACTGCATATACACCGATGGCTCCAAAATGAAAGAAGGCTCAGGATGCGGGATATGCTCCAGATCACTGAATCTAAGAATAAAGTGGGGTATGGGCAAAAATGCCAGTGTAGTTCAGACAGAACTGACTGGTATCTCCATAGCCGCAAAAGAGATAACCCAAAAAGGTATAGCAGGAAAAACTATAATGATCTGCACAGATAGCAGACAAGCGCTACTAACCTTGAATAGATCACGTGTCACATCAGGTTTAGTAATGGAGTGTCACGAGTCACTAACTCAAGCTTCGGATGGTAATACCATCATCTTGAAGTGGGTTAAAGGACAAAATAGGAATAAAGGCAACCGCATTGCTGACCAATTATCTAGGAAGGCGGCAGACCTAAGACTCTTAGGACCTGGGGATCTTTTTGGTTGGTCAACTACAACAATCGCGGAAATTGTCAAACGTCACTCCCATACGCAAACCGTAAAAAGATGTGAAGAAGGGAAAGGATGTAAACTTGCCAGGGTAACACTAAGCCTCAAGAGTCAACATCAAAGAAGTACTTGGGAATGACCAGGAAAAATCTACGTTTGGCAGTTGGTTTTTTTAACTGGTCATTGTTAACTAAGCAAACACCTCCACACACTGGGGCTAGTAGGCACACCTCTATGTAGAAGGTGTGAACGAGAAGACGAAACTGTAGAGCATGTCCTATGTGAATGCCCAGAGTTATCGTTAATACGAGAGTACGCGTTCGGTGAGTCCTTGCCCACACCTGCCCACATAAGTGAGATGTCTCCTGGTGACTTGTCCACCTTCCTAGAAATGGCAGGATGGACAATGAGCTAAGGGTGACAGCTCCCTGGGAGGATGCACAATGGGTCAATTGTGGCCTAACTGCTATGAAACTTAACTCGCCCTCCCTACTCGACAGATACAGATACAGAGAGTTTTTGTTAAAAATTTAATTTTTTTATGTCAAATACTATTTAACGCAGATCCAACAAAGACATTCAAAAAATCTTGTATACTCGAAAAAAAAAAAAATGTCGTGGGATCAAATGGGTTAATCAAGAAATCGAGCACTTAAGAATAGAAATACGGAAAGTGGAAAGACAGAAGAACCAAATGATTCTAACAAGTTGTGGTCTGAATTAAAAACCATAATTAAACAAACTCAAGACAATCTCAAAAACACAAAACAATAGGCAAAAAACTTGGATGAGTGATGAAATATTAAAAATGATAAATGTGGAAAGACAATGCAAGAAAAAAGATATACAGTACCTGTAACCATGGTCCAGTTTATTTTGACTTGAATTAGTTGTCAAAAAAATTGACTTAGATTTGAGTTAATTTTAAGTCAAACTAAAGTCGGTTTCAAATATTCAAGTAAACGAAAAGAATAAAATAGAAATAACAATGTAACATATCAACAGAATTGATGAACATTAGCTAGCTAACAAATACTAATTAAAAATAAACAGCCAATGAAATTAAGAAGAAGACGAAAAATATGTTCTATTTATATTTTCGGTTGATATATGCGAGGAAAGATGTGAGTTTCTAAATGCTTTCTATAAGTATTTTTACTCCTTCAGTATGTGCACACAAGTATTGATAAACCTGAATAATAGACAAGTATGACCTGTTTCTATTTTTACCATCGACAGATAGATATTATACGTCCCATTACATATTAATAATCTGAATAGATTTATTAATAATTCTATTACAGTCTAGCCTTGTCCTCGGCATTTCTGTCGATATTCTAAACAGTGTCAAATTCTACAAGTGATTTCCGAAATACAGCCAAAATATGTCAACTCAATTCATTACTATGTAAATCTATTTATTTTTGGACTGAACAAATTGAAAGAAAATATATTATTTACGCTGTGTCTACAAAACTACTGGAATCGATTGTTCCGTTATTGAAATATTCAGAGCTACAACATGTCAAGGTCGAATCGATTTCATAGGAGAACTCGCTTTTTAAAATTATCGAATAGTTTTACTAACCGAAATTTGTTTAATCCTTTACCTGTTGGAATTTAGGGTGTACATACATTTATGCTCTATACTATTGAGGGATTCTTTACTCTTTAACATTTTTACTCCTGGGCCTATTTATCCGCGTAAGTTGTCACAGCCTGGCCACTTTTTTCATGTGCTTTAATAAATTATCTGTATTAATTCATATAATGACATTTTTTTATTTAAAAAGGTCTTTTTAGTGTCTTCAAACCCTACCCGGTGTCAGTTGTTTAGACATTTATTCATTTGGTTGGTCTTTATTACGGCTATGTTAACTCAAGCTTAAAATATACTTGCTCTGTTACGTTGTTCTAAGATTTAAAGTAACGTTTAATAAATAGCAATAGTCGAATGGGTAACTGCAAGACTTGCAAGAACCTTGCTGCAAGACCAAGACCAAGACCAAGACTGGGAGTGCAATACCAAGACCAAGACCAAGACCAGGTTTATTGATGCAAGACCAAGACCAAGACTGTTCAAGTCTCGTCTCGTTCTTGTATTTGGGCAACACTACTCCCTGCAGCAATTACTCAATCATTTTACAACATACTTGCTTCTTTCCCAGATCATTGTCATATCTATTCAGATTCATCTAAAACTATTGATGGTGTGGAATCAGCAGTTATAACTCCGAACATTGTATTACAGTTTAAATTATCTTCCAGTTGCAGTATTTACTCTCGAGAACTCTAATTCATGACATTAGAGTTTCAACCTTGTTTAGGCCTGAGCCTCTTCAAGGAATGGGGTACTCCTTTTTTTCGGAGTAATGGGGGTGTGGTAAACGTTAATTAATGAAATTTGGTGTAGTAAGAAGTAGTGGACTACTACGGAGCAGGGTGAAGCAGAAGGTGGCTTATGTGTGTGGACAACATGGGAGTGCACAAGAGGAAGTGGGAATTGCCTAGCATGCCAGTTTAGGTACTTCAGGGGCCACCAGCCATACAGTAGGAGCGGCTTTTTATTAGCGTGTTTGGCGCACAGTTTTTAACTGCTATATTTGATGGTGAATGATTCCAGAATATCAAAATACTCATCAGGAAGTTCATGTTGGAGAAGTTTTGCTGGAGTCTTTAGTATTCGTTTGGGTCTGTTGTTCGAGCCAGCTATGGTTCTTAGCACATACTTCCTGCTGAGAGATAGGATTCTGTCCGTGATGTTGGCCAATATGTATATGTGAGCTGATGTATACGACCAGTCCTTCCTCATATACTCAAATCTGAAAGGCCTCCTTTATATACGTACCCAAAAATTAGAAAATCTGTCATAATTACGACTCTCTCAGTGCATTACATACGATAGAACAGTTATAGGTATACAAGTAATCCCATAGGTATTTTATTAAAAGAAAAATTACATTTGCTCAACAAAGTGAAGCAGCAAGTAAGCTTTATATGGGTCCCATCACTCATTGGACTTCAAGGAAACAAACAACTTGTGAACTTGTGAACTCTGTGAACTAGTGAACTCTATTTCCGACTACAAATCGTTCCCTACAGAAAAAAAGACAAATGAATCGAAAAACGAATATAATCTTTTACAACTAACTCTAAACATCGTAAAGTTTTCAACCGAATCTCCGAATCAAATTTCCTATTTGTTACTCTTGTAACTGCGACATTAATATAACACATATTATCTTAATAGAGTGTCCTAAATATATTATTGAAAGACAAAAACACTCATTACCTAACATAAAAGCAGTCTTAGGAGCACATTGTAAATTTACAAATATATTAAATTACTTAAAAGATATTAATGTTTTAAACAAACTGTAACTATGAATGTTTTGTAAACCCCATTTACAAATTGCAAAATACGATATTCTTACCTAATTGTAAACCTAACAATTAATAAAATATACTGTTTAGATTTAAGTATCTATGTATTAACTATAGTACAACTAATAACATAAAGTAGTTGATGCTGTTATCTTTACTTACTTTACTTAATCAGTAGACCCACTTGTACCTTTCGGTGTTGGGCCGTTTATAATACAATTCATTAAATTACAATATTTTACAATCTTCTGAGGTGTCCTAGCTCTTAACGAACTTTCTTCATTACTTCCTATTGGATGCCATCTGTGTTGCTTCCTGCCAAGTCTTACACTTACTCTGCAGTATCTGCGAGATATCACTGTTACATTCTTTAATGGGTCTTCCTCTTCTGTTCTTCCCTATTGGTTTGCGTCCCACACTCTTTTTACTTGTATATTATTGTTCATCTGGGTTAGATATCCGAACCATGCCAATTTTTTCTCCTTGATTGAGTCGAGTATCGGATTGATTTTGAGACTTTCTCTTATTTCTTTATTTCTGATTCTATCAGTTTTTTTACTCCGATCGTTCTTCTGAGGTATTTCATCTGTGTATTAAGGATTATCTGTTTAACCTTTGTTATTAAGGAATTCTCTATTTAGTGCTTGGAATAATTTTTGTGTGTTTTCCATTCTGTTATTAAGATCGTCCTCGATGTCTCCTTTGTTGTTGATTACTGTTTCTACGTATTTGTATGGATTTGTCTGTATAATTTTTTGTTGGTCTATCATTACTTCTATTTGATCTTCCGTCCTTTGTTTCCTTGATATTTTCATTATCTGAGTCTTCTCTTTGTTTACGTTTAAGTTGTATTTGCTTGCTTCTAGGTTCCATTTCTCTAAGTTGTATTTCAGTTTTTCTGCTGTTTCCGCAATTAATACTATGTCGTCTGCAAATATACACATCTCAGCGTTTATCATTGGCATGATGCTGTTATCATTAAATTAAAAAAATCCCAAACTCTAAGGAGAATATTGTAAATTCGATAGGATTTGTAAATAAAAAATATCACAAAATAAAGTTGAGAACAATAATAAAAAACGATATTAATACTTTTAAAAGTAATTTTTGTAAACGTATTCTAACAAAACTGAACGAATGAAAAAACAGAGGGTAACTAATTTTGGTGCGAAAATATCCCCATGTGTTTTTATTCGATTTATAGCTTATCCATCATCTCTAATTTATTAAGTTCGCCCATTATTTGCAATGCCGGTTACAACAAAGTTGTTTTATTGGTATATGAGTATTTTCCTTGGGAACTTGGGGAACCATTATCTTTATACGTCGTCGCATAAAATTGTTGTACTAAACCAAGCACATTAGGAAATATTGCGGTATAAATTTCGAAATTAGTTATAACGTTTAGAAATTGAATTAAAATTGTAGTAAGATGTATTTACTATTACAAAAATATTCACACATTGCTTTAAAAATATTACTTGTGCTTTACATTAAAAAATTACGAAACTAGATATAGAAGAAAATTATTAAGACAGTATAAATCACCAAACGTTGAAGCCATATACCTAAGTCCAGAAGAATCAGTCCAGAATATGTGTGAAAAGTCGAACAAGATCAGAGAAGAACATCTAATAGAAAATAAAAAGAAGAGGAAAAGTTGGATGAATGAAAATATACTGCAACTCGTGAAAAAAAGAAAAAAATTCAAAGAAAAACAAAAGAATGTACAAAAATATTCAGAAACAAATAAGAACCAAAATACGTAAGTCCAAAGAAAATTGGTTAAAAACATTGTAAAGGGATGGAGTTGTTGGAACAAAAACACGATACATTTAATATACATAAAAAGGTAAAACAAGCAGCTAGTCTTCAAAAATCCAACACAGCAACATAGCAAACTGCAAGATCAACAGGGGAACAGATAAAAATCAAGAAATATGCATATGGCCTAGTACATAATACGAACTCTTTGATGATAATATGTCCGAACAACCTCCGTCCTACATATGCAATGACCGCTTACCAATCACATCAGATGAACTGGAAAAAGCAATACCACAACTAAAAGATGGCAAAGCTCCTGGACCTGACAATGTATATGCTGAACTCATAAAGCTATTTAACACCGACGGTACTCAACGACTAATAAAAATATTCAATGACATATATTTAAACGGAGTAATACACAGATCATAACTGAAGTCAACGTTTATTGCTCTACCAAAGAAAACAAAAGCCTTATCCTGCAATGATTTCCAGATCATCAGCTTTATGAGCCACATTTTAAAGTTATTTCTAAAAGTCATTCATCAAATGATATATAGTGAACTATTTTTATAAATCTAATTTATTAACTTTATTTATTATAAAATGTTCTAACACTTAGCTTATTAGAGTCTTTATTTAATTTATATATAATCTTACAATAATTTATTTTACAATTTTTACACTGTTCTAATTTATATAATTTATTTCGCGTTACAATTCAAACTCGACTCAATACAATTATTCTTTTCAGACTGACTTGTTTACGATAAAAATTTCCTCTATGCTGACCCTATTAAAAAAATACTTGTTAGGAAACTAGCTTTACAGTTTAGGGTATAAGTCATATTTATCGTAACATTGCCCGCTTTTAAAAAATGGTTCCTCTTGGAATCGTGTCGGGACTGGAACTGGAACGGTATGCTGGTATCAGTAACTGGACCCTCTTTTACAACTTGGAGTTGTATAAAAATTACAAGGGACGGTTTTCTCTACGCAACAGTTACTATGCGGATTGCAACAGACTGCAACACCTGTACTTCGGTGTGTTTAAAGAAATCCTACACCATACTTCGGATAACTCTCCAATTAAATTGGCGGCAGTCCAACTTTGGCATGACTAAATTTTACACGTCGGACTCTAGTACGTGCTCTCTCAATTGAAGTAAGGCTTCTTATACATCTCGGTAGGAAGTTTGGTCACGGGCAGCGTCTTTTGTTACCAGGTAGAGAAGGTAACGTGATGCATCTTGGAGTTTCAAGATTTTCCCAGGAGCTGGCACTTGGCATTAAAGTTCTGCAACTCGACCAAACTTCCTTCGAAAGACGGATGCCAAATCTAGTGCGTCTTTGATACTGGCCGGAATGGGAAGGGCCAGTGAGTAGTCATCGGCAAGCACGAGTAAATCTTGTTTTTCTTTAGTGGTAACACCATATTTTGCTTTACTGGTACCTCCATAGACCCCCATGAATTCGTCAAACGTGAGATCAGACACATCTTGGACATGGTTTACTTCCACTTTTTCATCTACGTCGTGGTCACCTTCGAAAGACGCCAGCCGGTTATGGTGTACTATCATCGGCTTTCCCCTCGAAATCTTGCTTATTCGGTAGATGACATTGTTGATCTTCTCCATAATGAGCTATGAACCTTCCCAAAACTGCTGCAACATAGGAGAACAATCTTTTCGCTTCTTGGGATTATAGAGCCAACTTTGTCGTTCTTCTTAAAGCACTCCTTTTCGGCTAGCGTATCGTACCGTTTCTTCATTCGGTCGCTAGAGATCTGAAGATAGGAACGGACCAACTCGTGTTCATCGTCCAGTCTTCTTCGTAATTGGATCACATAATCTTCACTTACTACATCTTCTCCAGGTCGACACTCAAACTCTAGATCAGCCAGATCCAGAGTCCGAATAGGACTAACCTAACCTATCCTGTTGATTCGTTAACCAATCGGACACCATCTTTGTCAAATACTTGCCAACTGTCCTATTCCCTGAAATATATCGCTTTTAAAGTTCCTTCCTTGGTCACTATGAATCTCCAAAGGCACTCCAAATCAGCTGATATATTCTTTGATCAACTTATCTGCAATGGTGACGGGCTCCTGATCTGGAAGTGCGTAAATCTCGACCCACTTAGTAAAGTAATCCATTACTACCAACATGTACTTGCCTTCATTTTCACTTTCTGGAAATGGTCTAGCAATGTCCAAAGCTATTATTTCAAACAGGCTTCCAACATTATATTGTTTCATAGGAGCTCTCCTTTTTCGATAAGGCACGTTACTCGTAGCACAAATACGCCAGTCCTTTACGTCGTCGGAACTGTTTATCCAATAAAACCGTTCCCGAATTCGCTGAAGGGTTTTCTTTACACCGAAATGCCCGCCTGATCAATGACGTATAATATATAGACTACGCAGTCCCCTATTCTCGCTATAGAATCAAGTGTCCGAAAGATCTCGGCTCAAGGTTGAAGGTATGTTTATTAGAACAGCGGCGTTCATTTATATTTTAATGACAATAATTATTTTTTTAATTAAAATTAAATATTTATGATTTCTTTTTGTCCCATCTATAAGACAAATAATTATTTTGATAAAATAGTATGGCATTTTACTAAAATAGTAAGTAAATAACTCTCAACAATTTAAAATAAAATTTGCTTGTCACACAAAATGGAGAAAATGTTTTCATACGTCCATGATGTTTTCAAACACAAGATCAACTTCGTGATGCTTCGTAAGAAATCATGAACTTCGTGCATCTTCGTATCAAAACAATAAACAATAACAAAGGTATTCATGTTTTGGACACTTTTTAAAGCGTTCACCGAGTCTATATATTATACGTCATTGCGCCTGATGGACTGTCGTGTAACTGACGAAGTACTTCGGCTATTCTGCTCTTTGGAATCGTTAACTGTCTTCTCTTCTCTGAACCGTCATCGTTTTCGAGTACTCGTTTGAGCAAGCTATCTTCCATGATAAATGAGTCCCACTGGGCCCAATACGTCTTAACAAGCTGAGGGAGATATTAACAAATATTGGAACTTATGATCTAAGAATTACTAGCAATCTTTACTGGAATCAAACATCGTCTATCTGTACAGAGGCAGGAAAATCCAATGATATAAAAATCAAACGAGTGGTCCAACAGGCATGTATACTATCACTCTTGCCGTTTAACATATACTCTGGGGAAATCTTTCAAGAAACAGTAGAGGATGTTGAAGTCGGGATTAACATGAATGGAGAATGTATCAGTAGCATCAGATATGCGGATAACAGTTATAAAGCCCTCCTGGAGTTAAGCACAAGAATCACAGAAGTGAGTCAGACCCCACGTCAATATGTGAAATATCATCTATTTTACGTAAAAATCTTTTGAAGGTTTTTGTAGGTGTATGAGTGATAGCTGATGATAAATCCTAGAAGACATAGCAGATTTTGCTTCTTTTTTAAGCCAATCATATAAAGTTTAAAACTTAATCATAAAAAATTTAAAAAACCGTTCTTATACGCCTAGGAAATTTCAAAACACTTTTATAAATGTTAATTACTTTGTTTTTGAATAATGACATGTAATTTAACTACTTGAAATTACGGAAATTAATGAGTTTAGGAAGTGTGTTAAATCTCAGCTTGATCGACAAAATAGTTTGTAAACTATTCAATTTGCGTATACCGGAAAGTGATTATAAATAACTGTACTTGCCCAAACAGTGACTTTGGAGGTATTTAGCAAATCGCAACCGATACTTTCCGATTACTTAAATGTTTAATTCATTTTTTTTTCATATGTCTTAAAATTAAAGCCTCAAACATTTAATTAAAAAAAAAAACGGTTTGAATAAGTGCTGACTTAGTTTATAATCATTTATAATAACTTTAATTTTTTTGGATGTTAGGCTTGTAAGTAGACTGACTCACTGAAAAGATAGTGAAAATCACAATTTTTAAAAAAATACCCATCTATGATCAATAAGAGCCGAGCCAAGAACAGACTATAAGTAAAGATCTAGATTTTATGATCCAATTTATAGATTCCATATGCATAGACGGTGTAAAAAGTTATAACCCTTTAAAGCGAACGTACTCGTAAAATACCGTCACGAAAAAGTAGAGGGGAGAACGTTCCGAGCTCCGTTTTTTTATAATGGAACTTTAAATTGAAGCGCGCTGGACAAATTTGCAATATCTTGCCTTCTATGGCACGCAGGATATTCATTTATTTTAAATGGGTTAGTTCGAGAAAATAATAAGAACTGGTCTACTTTTACGTCCGAGAAATATTGGGAAATTCCGGAAAAATAAATAAATAAATTTTTTTCATAAAATAGTTATTGAATTTTGCTATTATTTCCTAACAAATATTTAAATTTTAATAATTAATGTATATTATTTATATAAATATATAATATTAATTATAAATCAATACTTCACCAGTGTGTTTATTTAAATTAAAATATGAAACGACTTTGAGACGTTTTCAAGAAAGTTATTGAATATTGCTATTATTTCGTAAAACATATTTAAATGGAAAAAATTGATGTATATTATTTATATAAATACATAATATTAATTGTAAATTACGACTTATTATTTATTATATAAAACGCAATAAAATACAGGAAAACCGAGAGAACTAATATTACTATTCAAAAAAGGAAACAAAAAATAGCCAGAAAACTACAGATGTATCTTCTTCTTTGGGTGCCGTCTTCTTAGCGAAGGTTAGCGATGACCTCTGCGAAGTCCCCATTTTGGGCTTTCCTTATTAAACTTTGAAAGTCTAATCCTGTCCAATTTGTCCATCCTCTCCAGCCAGGTCATTTGTCGTCTACCCGGGCCGCATCTGCCTTCTATTTTCCCTTCTATAATAAGCTGAAGGAAGTTATACCTGTCATGTCTAAATATGTGTCCAAGATAAGACGTTTTCCGCTTCTTGACAATTTCTGTGAGTTCACGTTCTCTATTTATACGCCTCAAAACTTCTTCATTTTTGACGCGGTCGGTCCATGGAATTTGCAGCATACGACGAAATACCCATAAACATTAAAACATTAAAAAAATAACATTACCATAAACGATCATAATTTTGAGGTGGTCAAAGAATGAGAACGGGAGGTTGAAATACGAATACTGGCGGGGAATAAATCATTCTTTGCCATTCAACATCTAATGAGGTCAAAGCTTCTCTCAAGGCGTGCCAAAATCCAAATGTACAAAACCATAATACGACCAGCAGTGACATATGGAAGTGAAACATGGACATTGAGAAAGAAAGAAATCAATAAGCTATTAGTATGGGAACGCAAAATCCTGCGAATTATATATGGTCCTTACAGGGACAGCGTGACAAATGAATTGAGGAGCAGATACAACAATGAAATAGAGACTCTCTTCGGGAAAGGAAACATCGTAAGATACATAAAAGCCAATAAATTAAGATGGGCAGGCCACGTGGTACGGAGTGATGACGACAGACTGATTAGCAATGTGTTTTGGGAAAGACCAGATGGTAGAAGATCGACAGGAAGGCCTAGAAAAAGGTGGAAAGACGCAGTCAGGGAAGACCTGGAGAAGATGGAAGTAAGGCCATGGGAAATAATAGCACAGGATCGGAATCAATGGAAGGCAATAGTAAACGCGGCAAAAACTCACGAAGAGTTGTAAAAGCCAATGATGATGATGATGACGAAATACCCACATCTCAAAGCTCTCTAAACGTCGTAACGAGCTGACTGTTAATGTCCAAGCTTCCACGCTGTGTACAGATGTATAAACTTGCTAAATACTACGCTAAAACTTACAACTAAAATTTTACAAGTGCTAATAAATCAGAGGATAAGATTAGCAGATGAACAACAGGGTTTTAGTAGTGGAAGATCGTGTACAAATGCAATATTCGTTATAAAGCAAATTACTGAGAAATCACTAGAGCAGCGTTTCCCAAACTTATTTTTCCACGGCCGGTTATTTTTGTGCTTACCCTCCGTGGCCCATAATTTTTTTTGCATTTCCTGATGTGTGTGTATAAGAAAACATATTTAAATATTTATTATTATATATTTTAATTAAGAATCATTAGCCCAAACAAAACTGTAATAAAACAAAATAATTAATATTTCTGGTTAACTAAAAATTTTACGTTTGGAGGAAAAGATGTTAATTTTATCCTCAAGTGCGGTTGGGCTTGGTTTTTGTAGAGTTTTATAACGCCTTTATAAATTCCCATGTTTAGGCAGTGCCACTGAAGATTGACAAATGAGGCAAACGCACTTATTCTCAAACAGAACGTACAAAAGCTCTTCCGTCCAATCACTTTTAAAATGGTTCGTTTTAATTTTTTCCAACGCACTCATTTTGCGTTTTAAATATTGCTATTTTCCATAGAACTTCTATTTATCGCAACTTACAAAGACAGGCCGCATATTAGCCATATATGCGGCCTCTCTTTGCCGCATATATCCTTTGCGGCCTATCCATAGCCGCAGCATATTATATATCAAAAATACATTCGAGCAGAATCTGGAATGTTTCAACCATGGCCGGATTAATTTAGAATTCTTTCGCAATCGACTTTAAAAGCTGTAGCGATCGACTGGTCGATCGAGATGGACAATTTGGGCATAGCTGGTTTATATTAAGAATCGGCAACTAAGTGGTAATCAAAAAACAAGCTGGAAGAATTTTTACCACCGAAAGAAAGCGTTTTAAAAA
>OU898281.1:10681333-10743833 GCA_918026665.1 Diabrotica balteata | reverse complement strand
ATGAAACCGTGTGAAATAGATGGATACAACCAAAATATGTCAGGCGTTGATCGAAGTGATCAAATGCTGAGTTACTATAGCTATCCCCGGAAAACCATTCGGTGGTATAAAAAGGTAATATTTCACCTTTTTATATATATAGCAGTCTGGAACTCTTACCATTTGTACAATTCTAGTACAAAAAAGATCATATTCATTGAGTTTAGAGAAGCCGTGGTAAAATCACTAATACAGATAGAAGACGCTAATGATGGTAGAAGTTTAGTGCATTACCAAAAAACAAAAAAATAAATACTGTGCAACACTTTTTGGAAGAAATCCCTCTTCCTGACAATTACAAGAAGGCCCATTTTTTCCTGAGATGCAGACAGTGTACTGTAGAAAAAAAAAACGCAAGGAGACAAGATACAGATGCGAGTCATGTCCAGAAACCACCCCTATGTCTTGCACCTTGTTTTAAGTTAGTGGTATCAATAGATATGTATTATGTAAGAAAAATAAAGGTTATTTTGGCAAAAGTCAGGAGACGTCTATAGCCGCCTGTGTCACAAATGGTATAGAAAAATGTTTATATTGTGCCACCGACGGCCATACGCGCTTCATTTTTTTTTACAAAATCGTATTTTTTATATCCATAGCAACACACAGTATGTACAACAATTTTGTTTGTATCTTACTTATTAGCAAGATACTGCAGAGCCATATCACGCGCAACTGTTCAATTTCCTAGTGTCTGTCAACGTGTTAAGGAGGAAAACATAGAAAGGAGAAGAACACTTTGGGTGTATGGAAGGAAAATATCGGATGCCTTGTTTGCGAGAACAAAAGGAAACTCCAAAAAAAGGAGTCTCGTGAAGGATATGCATACGAAATCTACACCAGAGTAAGGACTAGTATCCTGTAAGTTTTCCAGTATCGGCTGGTTTGCATCAAGACTCTTTACTGAGACCTATCTGTTTAATCTTGCTATGGATGAATCGACAGTGAAAGTAAGGAAGGGCGTTCCTTGGTCAATGTTCTATGCTGAAATATCGTGTTAGTGGAAGAGAGCAAAGAAATGTTGGAGAAGTTGGAGTTTAGAGAAGAGCTATTAAAAAGGGAGGACTTAAAGTTAGTAGATCAAAAATTGAGTATATGTTATTGGGACGATAAGGAATGGTTGGGCACATCGAATTGCTTGGGAAAAACTAGGACGACTAGGGCCAGGTTAATTTGTTGGGGAAAGAACCGGGGACTACAGTCTCGAAAAAGATTCAAGAACAAAGACTGGAATGGTATGCTCACATCAGACGTTAAATAAAAACTGTGGGACGAAGGATAGATCTGTTAGAAGTATAAGTAAAGAGAGGTAGAGAAAAACCAAGAAGATGATGAAAGGACTGTGTGGCAGAACACTTTAGAGAGGAACGTTTAAAATGTTTGACGACATGATGGATAGAAATGCTTGATAATTTATTTATCCATAAGAATAAAAAGAATAAATACTGTGATTATAATAAAACTCATACAGAACTGATAGAAGAAGCTAAGAACTTGACTTTAAACTTGGTAATTTAAAAAAAGTATTTGTTTACTTGTGTTTTAAGCGTTAAAAACCATTATTTTTTGTTGTTTTTTTTTTTAGTTTTAGATTGTTTATAACTAGAAAAACGATTAGCTTTAGAAAAATAAGGGAACCTTTATGTTTAGAATAATACAAATAATTAAAAAAAGGAAGTTGACTTTTACAATTTGTTTTAAAAAAATGTTTAAATAAATTGGGGACCACTTTCGCCTGGGCGACTTATTGGGCGACTTAATAATGCAAAAATATATCATCGAAATATTTTTTTAAACGAACCCAAGCTTCTCGCTTTGTTAGATTCAGATAAAAATATCCCACACTCTTGACAACTAATAAAAATAATATTATAAGCATAGTTGCGATTTACAATCTACTCCTAAAACTTTAATGATAATAATAGAACATTTATCTGGTTGTATAATAAATGTCTATCTCGCTTTTATGAGAAAGGACAAAAGAGGTAAACTTGAAATACCCCTTTGAGTTTGCGTTGAATAGAAAGATTAATTTGTTGAACGTCGAACAAAACCTTACCGATATAATGGCCAATGTAACAACTTGATTAATCCTTTCTAAAACCGTTGTAAACTGGTTCATAAAGGCTTATTTAATCTTTTATATAAAATAATTTAATAATTTAAACTTTGTTTCAAAAGTAAAGGTAATATATCATGATGTCAGTTAATTCTTTTAGAAAAATGAAAAATTGGTATCTTTTCTTGTTCTAAATAAAATGTGTAATAAAATAATTTAACTGTAAATATCTCGACTTTCGCAGACATAGTCAAGGCTGAGTTTATATTTACTTCTAAACTTCCATTAAATACACATAATGTCAGTGATACAAATGCGAAAAGCCCGATGCAAATAATTAACGAGCGCCCTTTTAATAGCATTTTCTTAATAGTTAGAAAGCTGGTTTTAAAAAATGAGTTTTCGATATATAAACATCAACACACTTAGGAACGACCTTTACTCCAACAGAAGCCGATCATAGACTATATAATAATAAGACAGAAATCAAAATTTAAGTGCCAAGACTGCAGAGTAAAAAAAAGGGGATCTAACTGTGGGACAGATCACTACTTTTTTTTAACTAATTATTTTGTGCCCCTTACCCAAACCAAATACACAAACAGAAATACCGAAGTGAGAGAAACAATACTGCACAGTACAAAACGGAGAGATATAAATTGCACCTTTTATTCCAACGAAGTATTAAACATATTTTTCAATCTAGATTAGAAAAGGAACGAAATAAGATGGAAAGAAATATGGATGTAGAACAAGAATACAACAACTTCAAAACGATGATAAAAAAAAAATTGCCTTTCGAAGTATTAGGAATAGAGAAACAACGACAAGAAACCCCACGAACCACTATGGATAACAGTGTTATCCACTGAAAGTTGAAAGTTTAATTGGTGGTTGTCAGACTACGGAAGCATGGAGAACTATCACTCCATGACAGCCATAACTCCTTAAGCAACTTAATTCCTATAGAAAAGTGGGAAAATTCACTATAAAAATAATTTACTCTAAGAGTCCGGATTAGAATATACGAGAGAGGAATCCAGTATGGAGAGAAAAACAAATAGTAACATTAATACTACTAACAACGAGGTCTGTACTGCGTTAATTAAAATGATAAACGGGCGATGTCCAGGACCTGGCAATAAAGCTGGTAGAGGTTACTTAAAGCAGGAGGTCCACTCCAAATAGAACGAAATAACTTTTCTAAGGATATCAATGTGCCATCAATAAATAAAGAGTAACATCTGAATGGAAAAACGCTCACCAAGTGTCTATCTTTAAAAAGGGTAATCGAAAAGATCATAACTGCTACAGAGGATTTAGTGTCTACCTACTTTTCGTGAGATTGTTTGGGAAAGATAATAATGCTTTGGGGGTTAAAACCCCCCCCTTAGGAGACTATTTTACAAATTTTAAGGACTTATGGTGGAGGTAGCAAAATCGGTGTCCAACCAAACCCCCCCCCCCCCGAGAGGAAAATTCTAGGTGCAGCTACTGCTGCGGTTTTCCACTACACGATAATATTCCACAAGTAATAATATGATTGGAATCTAAAATTGCTTCTCTTCAACTAGGGGTCTTTTAAACAATCCCTATCAAATTTACAATGTCAACAAATGATAGCCCTATTTCGTCCGCCATCTTTTCTTAAGATATATTTAAACTTTATTTATAAATGTATATTATATAAATATATAATAATTATTATTAATTCTTTTTGTAAAGTACAAGAAGATTCGTTTCAAAATTTATTTTAAAATCATTTATTCATAGACTGTAAATACTTCTTTAAAAATCATAGTGGTTTCATATTTTAATTTAAATAACCACATTTCCAATATTCACTTATAATTAATATTATATATATATATAATATATATATATATATATATATATATATATATATACAGGGTGATTGATTAGTGTGGGGAAGCTCACTAGATTGTTATAGTAAAAATTACTAAAAAAAGTTATTAACAAAAATTGTAGGCAACTTTAAACTCCACATTTTAAAATTAGTTACAATCTTACAGGGTGTTCCATAAGATGGTGGCAGACCAAACTTATGTTTTTTTAAATGGAACATCCTGTATTTTATTTAAATTTAAAATCGGCTTCACTTCCACATCACAACAATGTAAAGTTTTATTATGTTATACCGGGTATCTAAAAAGTTATAACCAATATTACCTGAAAATCGTATCAAGTTTAACTCCCTGTGCAATTAAAAAGGAGTATAGGAACATTGATCTATTGCAACCATAGTTTTTTAAATAATTGTTAAAAATTATAAAACATATTCGTTTCCATAATATTCGTTAAATCAAATACAGGTAAGTCAAAATGCAAATACATTATTTTCTTGTAATTTTAAATAGAACACCCTGTATTTTATATCACTATCAAAAAGTAATAATATCGTACTTCAAATTTTATAAAGTACTCCCTATACCTAAAGTTATCAGTTTTCTAGATATTATTGTTTTTCCATCAAAGTATTAATTTGGTAGATATTTTAACGTTTACCAACTCACAATATAATTATTGTGAGTTGGGTTATGATTGATTTGTCAAAAACTACAGTTTGACATTATTGTTTAATAATTTAGTAACGAAATAACGACACAGAAAAGAAAACAATTTATTTAAAATAAAATTTATAAAAAATAACCGACGGAAAATAAAAAAAAAAAAATAACAACACATAGAAAAATTAAAAAACAACAGTAAGTTTAACTTATCTTACTTAAGTAAGGTGTTCAAAATGACCTCCCAAAACATCTATGCATGCTTGAAAACGGTCATTGAAAGAGTTGGTTACATTACTAAGCATTTGTAAAGAAATATTTTGAAATGCAATTCGGATTCTATTTTCATATCATCCCTTGTTGTTGGGGGTTTTTTATATACTTCGTTCTTAACGTAATCCCAAAAAAATGAGTCCGATTTTATTGAATTCTGGTGACCTTGGATCCATCTTTCCTCCAAACTGATTATTAAGTTCACCACGTACTAATTCGTTGTGTGCGCAGGAGCACCGTCATGTAGAAACCACATTTTTCGCGTATATTAAGTGTAACCTCTTCTAATAATATTGGTAACTGATTAACGATAAAATCAAAATAAATCTCACCATTTAAATTATCTTCAAAAAAATATGGTCCTACTACATGGTTACCGACGATACCTCCCCACACATTTATAGACCATCTTGTTTGACTATGTGTTACTATGTGGTATGGATTACTTGTTGAGTAGTAGTGAAAGTTATGCCTATTAAAAGAACCGTTTCGATGGAATGTAGCTTCATCACCAAATAGGACATAATCAAAAAAATCTCTCTGCTCATTAATTTTTTCTAAGGCCCATTCACAAAATACTATTCGTTTCTGAAAATCATCATTAATTAATTCTTGGTGCTTTTGAATATGATAAGGGTGCATCTTGTTTTTAGATAGAATGTTTTGAACAGAGTAGTAACTAAGTTCTTGTTCATTGGAAATAGTCCTTATGCTTGTGTGTGGGTTTTCTGTAACCGCCATCAACACACTCATTTCGTTTTCCTCTGTCACACTAGTTTTTGTTCGTTCATGTTTTTCATAATTCACTGAACCAGTGCGGTTAAATCGATCTTTCAATTTTTCAAATGTATCTTGTCTAGGTTGTCGCCTATCTGGAAACCGTTCTTGATAAATTCTAGCTGATAGTAATGAATTATTATTGCATTCCCCCAATATCCAGATCATATCTACCATTTCATCAGTAGTAAAATTCATTATTGCTAATTTAAATTGAATCAATTACTGAATTACTAAATTATAATTGTTGCTAATTTACGGTGTACCCCAATACTGAATTAATAAATATTAATGTCAAACTGT
Source organism: Diabrotica balteata (assembly GCA_918026665.1). Taxonomy (NCBI): domain Eukaryota; kingdom Metazoa; phylum Arthropoda; class Insecta; order Coleoptera; family Chrysomelidae; genus Diabrotica; species Diabrotica balteata. Next base: position 10,737,854 of record OU898281.1, on the reverse strand, counting down.
CAGTTTCTGACAAATCAATCAGGCCAACTCACAATAATTATTGGTAAACGTTAAAATATCTACCAAATTAATACTTTGATGGAAAAATAAAAATATCTTTAAAACTAATAACTTTAGGTATAGGGAGTACTTCATAAAATATGAAGTACGATATTAGTTCTTTTCGATAGTGATATAAAATACAGGGTGTTCTATTTAAAATTACCAAGAAAATAATGTACTTGCATTTTGACTTACCCTGTATTTGATTTAACGAATATTATGAAAATGAATATGTTTTATAGTTTTTAACAATTATTAAAAAACTATGGTTGTAATAGATCAATGTTCCTACAATCCTTTTTAATTATACAGGAGTTAAACTTGATACGATTTTCAGGTAATATTGGTTTATAACTTTTTAAATACCCGGTATAACATAATAAAACTTTACATTGTTGTAATGTGGAAGTGAAGCAGATTTCAAATTTAAAATAAAATACAGGGTGTTTCATTTAAAAAAACATAAGTTTGGTCTGCCACCATCTTATGGAACACCCTGTAGGATTGTAACTAATTTTAAAATATGGAGTTTAAAGCTGCCTACAATTTTTGTTAATAACTTTTTTTTGTAATTTTTACTATAACAGATCTACTAAGCTTACCTCACACTAATCAATCACCCTGTATATATATTATAGATTAATTATTAAAATTTATACATTTCTTATGAAATAGTAGTAAAATTTAATAACTGTTTTATAACAAAAATAAATGAAATAATTTATTTTTCTGGGGTTTTCCGATTTTTTCGGTATGTGAAAGTAGCCCAGCCCTTATTATTTCCTCGAGCTACCCAAATTAAAAACAAATTAATGTTTTGCTTACCATAGAAAGTGAGATAATGAAAATTTTTTAATTTGAAGTTCCATTCTAAAAATAACGGAGCACGGAAAGTTCATTCCTCTACTTTAAACGTGGCGGTATTTTCCGAGTAAAATCATTTTAACGGCCATTGCTATTGCTTCATCGACACCTCTTCTAGAATTGTTTTGGCCTTCCACTTTTTTTTTCTTTGGATGGCGTCAAATCCCAAAAGGGGTGGGGGGTGGGTAGTGTTGGACGAATCTCTCGCCTGGTTATAGATGGCGCGGGGGGGGGGGGGGGGGGCGGTGCCATTCGATTAACCGCGATACCGCCCACCCTTCCCCAACCTCCGCCTCACCAAAAACTAATACCCCACACATAAACAAAAATTACAAAACACTCCCACTCTATCTACCAAACAAAACCTACTACCCCACACCCCCACTTCCTTCCCTCCCCTCTTACTCATATTCCACTCCCACTCCACACAATCCAATCACCCAAAAACCCCCTCATGTACTCACCAATCACGAAGTCATAGATTGATATCTAATTGTGTTTGTACCATCTGTCAATATCCCCAAAAAAGTGTAGCACAAAAAATAAAAAAAACTAAACTCGATTACCTCACACCCCGGCAACCAACTCCCCGCACTAAACCCGTGCTCCTACCAACATGTCTAACTTTCTTACTGCCCACCATCCTAAAATTCCTGCCAATCCCGTACTTCATCTATATACAAGGAATAACGATACTAGAAGTGCCTAGAACAATTTTCAATGTAACATACATATACTGCTACGGCTAACCCCCGAATGGCACCCACAACCAAACTGACCACATATCCTCCTCACCTTCACCCTCACTCACTAACACCATCCACACCACCCGCCTACTCCCCCGCCCCAACCACACCAAAACCTGGAACAGACCCATTTGCAAAAAAATTGATCAAATCTCTACCTCCTCCACAATAATTCGTCGTGCCAACCTCGCTGCCACCAAAACCACGTACTCTAGTAAAGGTTACCGCAACCAGTTTTAACCCTCTAGGTCTATCTTGCCTAAGGTCCTGATTGGTATTTAGAAAACCCAAGTGTAAAATAAAAAAAAAGTAACTTTATATAAAACAAACACCCCAATACCCCCGCCCTCCAAAACTCACACCAATTTAGAGTCTACACACCCTCCCAACTCCACTTACCCACCGTAACGCTACTCACTCCCATTGTCCCCAACAATTCGAATCCCCCCCAAATATGTGCTCCGGCACACCGCCCCCAAAAACCACCCCCCCGTATGCCGCATCACCCTCACCAATGCCTAGACGCTCATACCTTTCCACACACCCCTCTCTCTAGCTAACATCGCGGACCGTTCAATCCTCCCCACCCCACATCCCAACCATCCCCCCGCCACCAACAACTAAAACCCGCCCCCAAACACAACCCAACACTAAACCTCAATCCCCGTTCCTCGCTGTGAACCCCACATGCGCCTGCTCTAATACGACGACCAAAAATACCACATTCTACCACCACCTCCACGACAGAATCACTCATTCCTCCACCACCTTCCCTACGGTCCCTTACCCTTGTTGCACGGGAACGGTACTCAAAAGAAGCCCCACGCCCAAAACCCAGATCAGGCCAATACAAAAACCCCATAGAAAAACCAAAAGAATATCTTGCCCGATACAAACCCCCATAGTCAACCCAAAACCAAATGTGAACCCATGAAACTAAACCCCAGACCAACCACGTGTGACATGACCCCCCCCCCACAACGTGGCACCACAACGGACAAAAAATGGTGGTTGGTGGGCGGTGTGGGGGGGGGTGTGGGGGGGCGTGTTCAAGTGTATGGTGGGTGTGGTGAAACGAAAACTCAAACCCGAAGCCCCCCCCCACCCTGTCCCGCCAGTCCCCTCGCACCCTAATACCCAACGCCCCTCACACGAACCGCCCATCATCTCCCCCATCACACCAAAACAAATCGAAACGACAAAAAGCAACACCCAAACTCCCAAAAACCTACCCCTCTCGTACCAACAAACACACCCATAACCCAAACACTGTCGTCACCACTTCCATCCGCACCCACAAAAACAAACGCCCTCTTCCCTCTTTAAAAAAAATGCCCATATACCAACCCTATAAAACCACCCCCACACCACAAAACCTCCACTCCACACACAACACTTTAACCATCCCAAACCCAACCGCACGAACCCATACGAACCCCATATTATACCGACCAGAAATTGTCACGATGAAGGTTCAAAGAAACATTAAAGTCAGATCTAAGGATAACAATATAAGGATGATCGGTCAAGCCAACTTCGAATAAGTCCGAAAGCCCGAACTACATTCTCACCTCCCACACCCAAAAGCCCACTACAACTCCCCACTCCCTCACAAACAGATATCCAAAATACCTAGCAAACGCTTGAAACCCCCCCCAAACTGTCGAAAACCCACCGCCAAACCAATACAAATATACCGCACCCCACTGTCGCAAAAAACCCCCAGCCACCATCACCTCCCACTTCCTAACTTGCCTCACCCTACCATCCACTAAACTCAACCAACACCAAACATAAAACACCCACGCCAATCCATACACTCAATCGACAAACCCCTCACAAAGTGTTACCCGATGGACCGCAACGTACCAAGGTGTCCTCAAAGAGTAAAACACCCGCCACCACCACCGATGTTGTGCTCTGCCGCACCAAAGAGGCGATGGGGCCGTGGTGGCACGTAGCACTTTACAGCGCCTCGCACTAGCATTTTTATTCAAAGTCTCCAATGCAAAGAACATCCATATGCCAGAGCCATGCCTCCCTAAACCATTAAGGTGAGCGGCTCAGACTCAATTCGTGTCTATCATTGGATTACATTACTACAAGACGCGTAGCAAAACCAATCTAACCATCTCTATCCCCATGCCGCAGATCTCCAAGATAGTGTTGGGGCGCGGACGTGTGTGCCCTAATCACAACCCACAAACCCCCTACAAATTACCCCCATGTATCCCCCAAACCCAAACCCACCTACACTACCCCCCAACAAACCCCCTCCACTGCATGGCCCCATGATGACCGCCAACAAAACAGCCCATTACTGCAACACAAGGCTCATAATATGTTTTAGCAAAACAAAAACCCTGACACCATGTGCCCCCGCTACATACCTTACTCCCACACCAAAAACCTTAACCACCTCCCCAGAGACCACCATGCCCCCACAACAATTTTACTCAGACACTTGGAACAAATCACAACCAAAAAGGGGCCTGTAATAATAATTATACTGGAAATATAACAACGAAAACTGGGGCCTGTCTGATTCTAGCCGACCAAGAAATATAAAACCATGCCCTTAGCCCGAGCCCCTTGCAGCATTCTAAGTGCCTGTTACCGATTTGCACAAGGACCATTACTGGACCATGGAAGTACACGGCCAATACGCCTTCCTACCAACAAGATTATCAGACAATTCACCTACTCCCCCCACCAAATAAACAACCCAAATAGGACACAATCGTTGCATAATCACATGGCTTCGCGGCACTACTGGCCTAACACTAATAAACCTAAACCAGCCCCTCGTCCCCCACCCTCCACTCCACATCCCACAATAAATACCCCTCAGGTCCAAAATAACTATCGCAAACGCAAAATACCATCACTTCCCCCACGCACTCCCTCACGGACAACTAAAAACATCTACATACCCAGCCCCTGCAATACAACACAAATGTAAAAGTTCCTTTATTATTCCCTTTGTCTTCTTAATTCATAGTATAGAATTTTAATATTATTAAAATTTTTTTGTTTTTTTCGGTTATTTTCTTGTGCCCTTAGATCGTTAGATCGTCAGCCAAAGGCCAAGGCATCAAAGTGGAGGGTTTAGGTTATCAAGCCTATAACAACCGTATAATTTCTTATCACAATGATCCCTAACATCACCGGGGCCCATAACCCCCGTGACAGCGCTAACAAACTAGTTCCATAACCCCCACGTCCTTCACATTAACAAATGTACACGCCCAAAAAGAAACCCTTTAATCCACGATACAAAATGACACACTCTTGCCCACTCTCATCTTCATGTCAACACAACCACCCACCCGAAACATGCAGGGGGTAACAAAACCTACATTCAGAACACACGACGAATAGGTATCTCACCTAAAGAGAAGTATTTGTGACAACTCGGACTCTCAGACCAATGTAATCACCCCTCCGCCGGCCAGCTCTAACCATTCCATGCAACTTAATCAAACAGTGATAAACCCAAACTGAAACAAACCCGACCCACTACTGATCTTCCCATCAAAAGTCAGACCAGACTATACCGGGCAAAACCACACACGATTACCCACAACCTTAAACGTTCCCACGCAAAAATATCTGCAGGGTCGTTCGCCATATCACATCGGTTCCACCTCTACCCTCTTTATGTATTGGTTCCTGCATTCCAAACAACTTAATTCCAAAACCCCGCTGAGTGGCCATGAGCATTCAACTACTTCAGCAACAAAAATACAAAGAGCTGAACAACACCGCCCCCCCACAATCTCCATTTACAAAGTGCAAATTTCAATTTTATACCCGGACAGTCTGTAATTATACATTATTCTAATATTGCAGGTCCAACCGACCACGCTGACCAACATAAGGCAGCCATTCAAACAATCAGCATCGTTCCCTCCCACAGTCCGCCCAGGTGATTTCCTACTGCTTTCGTGGTCCAACTCACCAAAAAGCACCACAACCCCCATAAGAAAAAACCCAACCGACGAAATAACACCCTATCAGTACTTACCAACCCAAAACCCACAAACCCAAACGCATATGCCCACAGCCCTAAATTTCAAAATTACCCCCAAAACCCCACCATCAAACCCATACTAACCCGCCCTCCCATAACACCCCAGAAAGCAATAAAAAAACAAATATCCCACCAACACACCAACACAAACAAAACCAAACACCCTCATCCACGCAATATGCACCACACAAAAACACCCCAACACCCTTCTACGCAGTTTGCTCAACCACCCGAAAACACAAATCCCCACTCCATTTTTAACCCACACCCTAGTCCCACTACAAAAAATAAACTAAACCATGAACGCTCTACACTATTGCCATATGTTCTCACACATGTACCCTGGCCGTAAAGTACCACTCCACACAAATCACCGCCAAAAAACAAAAACCTCAACCATCCGAAGCGTCCATGTGTTGGCCCGATCGTTGACCACGGAAATCCACCCCTCTGTACCAAAATGATACTCTCCCCCACTCCCGCCCATCCCGAGTTGATGTAAACGGTACAAGCCTGTTTAGGACCCAAGACCGACGCGATTCCCACGACTGCCAAATCAAATCACCCCCCACCCCCACATGCCTCACCAACCGCACACCATCATTGTATGTAAAAACTAACACCCCCCCGGCAAGCACAACTCCACTCACCCGTAGGCACAGATCAATTCCCACCCGCACACAGTTGTCCTGAAGCACGAACATGCTTCGATTAAATCTTCTTTGATAGCGTTGCCAGCAGACTTATTATATATAATATATTATATATATATATATATATATATATATATATATATATATATATATTTAATATGATTTTTAGCGTACTTTTTTTTAAATTGAATTGTAAAGGAAAGAAGATAGTGAATAATTAATACAACTATTTTGCGCTTGTGAAAACTAAACAAATTGACTGTTAACAATGAAAATTTAATTATTTCTGAAACATTTTGTCCGCAACTGAAGTTTAACCATATTCAAATGCGGCGGTAACTTTAATTTTCTTTATTTCTGCCTTCGTAAGAATACTAGAATTTCACAAATCATTTTAAACAGGCCAGAATTTAGCAAATATGCCAATTTAATAAGTCCATTTTTTTGAGATTTCCTTAGTTTTTCTGGTAATCATTTTCTTTAATATTTCTGATTTGACAGTCTTTGATTTCAATATGATCTTAACAAATTTTGTTTTAAGATCATATTCAAATAATCGTTTTCGTTAAAATAATTGTTCAAAACAATCTCAAACAAGATTGGTTTAGAGGTGCAAAATTATATGGTTGGTCAAAGTTTAGTAAAAGCTTAACAGAACAATTTTTATTTTAGTTATAAGTAGAGGACAGTGAGATTGTAAAAAAAAATTCACCTTAAATTTTAACCTATTAGAATTAATGACATTTCATAAGGGGTAGTGAAGGTGTGAATAATTATAGAGTGGTAATTTAATTTGTAAAAACCGCCGGGAACACTGTGGTATATTTATAAATATTGGGCGAAAAATAGACCACAAACAAAAGTTTTTTTTTTTAAATTCTTCTAGCTTAAACCTTAAGTCAGCAGAATCGCTGCCCTTAGGGTCGGTTTGGTGGTGAAAAATGAATCAAGTGGTAATAAATTAGTGAAAAATGGGCGAAAAAAATATGACGTAGGTTAAATTGGATTCTGCTCATGTGTTTCGCTAGCAAGGGTCCTAATTCTGTTTAATATCATTTTCATTACTGAAAAGATTCGAACGTAGTTATGAGGTTCGAATCGGTTTGTAAATGCCCCTTTGTCCGCTTCTTGTCGATCAACGATGATAGGTATAATAAAAGTGAAGTTATGCGAAAATGTTGATTTTATTGACAGCTACAGTTTATTACCAATAGTTACCTAAAGAACATCATATTGTGTACTACAGCAATTAACGGTGTGGTCTACAGATGTGATAAGTTTTAACTAAGGTTATAAAGTTTTTTATATCAGCTGTTTAAGTATAAAATCTGTCGAATTTCTGACAATATGGTTTTTTGCATGTGAAGAAGATGTCCATGTATATAATCTTCTCTCAAGAAGCTTAAAGCAAGTATTGGCAATTACCAAATTCTTTTTTGGCAGAATTCTATGAGCCTTTCACCTCTTTCGTTTCCAGTTACCAATCTGAACTGTCATACTATCGAAATTGTAGAAATACAGTGCAAAAAAGTCTAGTTAAGTAATGGACTCAAGCAGTAAAGCTAACAGAATTTTCAATGTCGTTTTTGCTGTAGCTAGGAACGGCTTTAGAAAGAAGTTTTAGTAAAATTTTTATAAACCACTATAAAGGTAGGACCACGAAAAATTCTGTACTTATGGTATTATAACAATTTATTTATTGCAGTTGAATTTAACATTGAAGATAATATTAAACAATTTTGATGTTTTTATAGTCACGGTTGCAATACTATGGATAATATGGAAGTTGTGGAATGCTCTAAATATTTTAGAATAATTGAGCATATAAAAACACCTAATCCTTAATTTTCACATATTAATTATGTTTGTTGTTGTTTGTTTGTGTTTAAATGACTGCGGACACTAAATCTATTCGCCAATCTTACAATTTGGCAATTACAATTTACAATCGATCGCCACAAGGATAGAAATAGTATTTTTTTTCATTAATTGTTTAATAAACGAAAATTTCTCCACCAGGTGAGATTCGAACTCACGACCGTTAAGTTCAAAGGTAGGCGCTCTTACCACTGAGCCATAGAGGGGATTATTAATTATGTTAACTCTCTTCAAAATATCTAATTAAAATTCCCAAAGGACTACCCCGTATATTATGAAGTTCGGTATCTTATAAAGAATATTGTATAAAATGTATCGTGATTCTATAGCGTCTATTGTATATCGTATATAGCCAATCACAAGTTTGAATAACTTATAAATCCACACTAATAAACTTTGATGGTTAATGTGGAATTTCTCAATGAAAAAATTAAGAAAAAGGAAATACCGTGTAAAAATCTACTCTTAAGTAATGAACTGGCCTAAATTGGCGTCAACATTATTAAGGCAATTAAAATTTCTCAGAAGTTTAATCCATTCAGCACGGAAATTGGCGGAGGTAGTTCGTTTAGTTGATTAGTTGGGAATGCAAAGTTTGGCCATGGGATCGTTTTGAAAACTTTATGACTGCAACAAACAGTAAAGCTAACAGAATTTTCAATGTCGTTTTTGCTGTAGCTGGAAACGATTTTGGAAATAAGTTGTCGCATCGTTTATAGTGAAGTTTCATAGACCACCAGATATGACCACGAAGAATTTTGTACACCAGTATTTTGTTTAATAAATAATTTATTTATTTAATTTGAATTTACAGGTTATAAATAAATTACAATGTAATATAAAATAAAAGATAATATTCAAACAATTTTAATGTTTTATATAGTCGCGGTTGCAATACTAACAAGTCTGACTCTGTGACCAAATTCAAATTATCCAAATATGGTACTAGTTGCTTTACCATTACCATAAGCAAATCGACTAGTAATAGGTTATAATGCACATTTCGGATATCGAATTATCGCATTTATGAGATGGACTTTGTGCAGCCAAGCATGCTAATGTATGTTTCATAGCAAAAGGGGAAAATTTGGAGTGGGTCATGCCCTAAATTAACTATTCTTAAACGTAATTTACTATGAGAAGTTGGTAAATATTAACACATCTTTTTGTTTTTTTTTTATGAAAACTTACACTGCGCACCAAAAAATTTTAGTCGTAATGAAAAAATTTTTGTTTGTTCTTTTGTTTTTTTTAAGGTTGCTTTTAGAATTTCTAAAATAAAAAACTTTACGAAAAATGTTTTGCAATAAAACTATCTAACATCATAAATAAATGATAAAATTGCAAATTAAAAAAAAATGAAAAGTTCAATAAAAAACTAGTAGCAAGTTTTGGCTTCTCGTGCATATATTACTGCTTGACAATAATCTCTTATACTGAGAATTACCGTTATTATTTTATTTTTATCAATATGATTCCAAATTCCAACTAATCTCAAAATAGTTGGTCTAATGTGTTTGGCGCGTAAAGTAGTTGTCGTAGTCGTCTCTCTACGATACCCCAAACATGTTCAATTGTTTTAAGGTAGGGACTTTTCGCAGACCAAACCGTGTCAGGAATGCAGATATCCTGACGATAGTGCTGCACAATTCTTTCAATGTGTGGCCTGGTATTATCTTGCATAAGCATGAAATTATCCCTAATAAATGGTACACATCGTACAACATGCTCTTCTAAAATGTCTGTAATGTACTTGTGGGATGTAAGCCGCTCGTGATCTATTCTAACCCCACCCCACACCATTACCAAGCCGCCGCCATATTGTACAGTTCTTATAGTGTTACACTGTGCGTAGCGTTTCCTAGGTCTTCTGTACATTCTATTCCGCCTGTCATAAAAAAACAGTACCTGGAGTCACAGGTAAACAATATTTTTCTCCACTCGTCATTATTCCAAACAAACGATCCAAAAATTCATTTTGTAGAAAAGTATTGGTAACAAATCTTTGTCTAGTTACGCAGTGTCAAAAACCGGTCTTGATTTAACCCTTTAACAACCTACAAACATGTTATTACCTTTAAATGGTTGACTGAGTGATATTAAACCGTTTAGCGAGTTCAACGTGATGGTATACTTATTCGCGAAGTGTAACGATTCTAATACAGTCACTTTCTGACAAATTTTGATTTTCTTGCTGCTGGTGGTTGTAACGATAATATTTTGCCTACCACACGGGGTATCAATACAAAGGGTAGAAAATTGGGGGAAGAAACTAAGGGGGTGGAGATAGGGCAAGCAAAATAATCGCTACTTGTGCGAACGGCACTTAGGGTTTGGTAGGAGAGCTGGGGTCGTGGATAAGTAATGGATAAGGGGGGTGAAATGGGCAATTCCAAAAAAATTAAATAAAGGGCTCTTGGGATAGACAAAATAAAAATAAACAAAAAAAACCTCAAGGAATTTAATATAGGGCGCCACTTGAGGTGCCTAATTATACCTATTACAACCACTGGTTGTAACTAGGGAAATAATTAGAAAACAATCAAAACATAAAAAACATAATTTTTTTCAAATAAAAATCAAAAAGGTTTAGCTCAAAGAAAATAATAAATAAAATGTTAAGACAACAAAATTTAACATTTGTTTATGTGTCACCACAAACAGTTACAAAATGGAGAATACAAAATACAAAACTTACGTGTCATCCGCTTACAAACTCCAGGAGTTGGAGATACTACATAAAACTACAAATTTATATGGAGGTTAACCCTTGTTTAAAAATAAAACAAACTAATAACCAAAAAAATAATTAAAAACGAGCTGTCATAAGTTTGCCCAGAAAAACAATAAAGCCCCGGAGTTGACGAGATTCCAGCAGAACTGTATAAGGTAGGTGGCAACACCTATCAAGTCATATCCACCGCGCTTATCAAAGAAATATGACAAGAAGAGAAAATACCCGACGAATGGAAGAAAAGTATAGTATGCCCAATCTATAAAAAAGGAGACAAACTCCAATGCAAAAACTACCGTGGAATTTCTCTACTATGTACAGCGTATAAAGTCCTCACGTATATTATAAACCAGCGACTCCAACCACTAGCAGAAAATATTATTGGAGAATATCAGACGGGCTTCAGACGGGGAAGATCGACAATGGATCAAATATTTACAGTCAAGCAGGTCTTGAGCAAATCGTGGGAACACGACATTGATGTTCACAACGTGTTTGTAGACTTCAAACAGGCATACGATTCAGTCAAAAGGGACAGACTATACTATATATTGGCAGAATTAGCAATACCACATAAGCTAATTAGACTCATTAAAGCCACAATGGATGAAACTCAGGCATGTGTACGAATACAAAACAACCGGACAGACTTTTTCAAAATCTCGCAGGGACTAAAGCAGGGAGATGGGCTGGCACCAACATTGTTTAACCTGGCACTGGAGTATGCGGTCAGGCAAATGCAAACTGGACGAGAAAACCTACTGACCAATAAAACGGTTCAACTGGCTGCCTACGCCGATGATATTAATATTATGAGTAGAACATCAACAGGAGCACAGGAAGCATACGCAGAGTTAAAAACACAAACGAAAAGGCTAGGTCTGGAAATTAACACAGAAAAAACAAAAATAATGGTACAGACGAGAAGAAATATAATCCCACAAAACATTATACATGAAGATGACATTGAAACGGTTGGAAAGTTTACATACCTGAGAGTAGAAATATATGCCGATGGAGCAGAGGATGGGAGAAATACGAAAAAGGATAACGCAGGCAAACAAAGCTTATTTTGCCCTCTCCCATATATTTCGGTCTAAAAGTGTCCACCGAAATACAAAGATGAGAATATATAAAACTTTAATTCGGCCAATAGCATGTTATGGCAGCGAAGCATGGGTCCTGAAAGAAACATCCAAAAACAAACTCGACACATTCGAAAGAAAAAGTGCTGAGAAGAATACTAGGACCTGTGAGGGAAAACGGAATCTTCAGAATTCGATATAACAACGAGCTCTATCAACTGTATAAGGAAACACCCCTGTCAAACTTCATTAGAATACAAAGATTGCAATGGGCCGGACATGTGATACGAATGGGAGAGGATAGGCTACCAAAACGAGCACTGAACGCCAGAATGCAGGGAAAGAGACCAGTTGGAAAGCCAAGAAAGCGCTGGGAAGACACAGTAATGCAGCGACGCACAAGCACTTTTAGGAGTCCGTGTATGGAGAAGAGCATGCCACAGACAGACAAGGGTGAAGGCAAAAAATAAAGGAGGCCAAGGCTCATTTTGGGCTGTAGTGCCGTAGAAGAAGATGTCATAAGTTAACATTAAATTTCAAAAAAAAACTAAAACACACAAATTGACAGCTCACTCAAAATCTAAAATTTACAATTTTAAATGTCAACGAAAGCAATTATTTAATTTAAAACAAATTGTCTGTTCTTTACTTTCAAATTTGATCAAAAAGTTACCTGGATTTTCACTAACAAAATACACTAGAATTTGTGGAACCAGACGACACTGGAATATCCGACACCATAACTGGAACTGAGGGCTTTACTCTCTGTGTAATGAACACAACCATCTATCTCCATATCTTCATATCTCGAGCAAATCTATCTCCATACTGCCAAAAGCCTTGGATGATAACCAGGGAGAAACAAAACGAGGATGGAATCGACGATTCTTCCATTCCTCACTCAAACATTTACTGAACCATTAACTTCACACTGCTACACATTTTCCTCGTCAAAAAAAAGACGAACAAACGTCTTCATAAAAGAACACAAATAAACGAGGAACATTTCGAATTTTGAAGTCAAATTCGGACATAACGTTGACCGTTTTTCACCGCGGCTCCAACAATAGGGACGAAATTAAAAATTTTTTTTCGCTTAACTTGAAAATAAACAAACACTTGACATAGCAAAACCAACGAACGACGTAGATATCCTTGGCGACGCATAAAATTGAAAAGAAATTGCCGAAGTAAAATAAACAACTCTCAATGGTTTTATTATTCGGCGACGAAACACTTTTGAGTACTTTGAAAGATACGAACACGGAAAAATTCTTCGTTTCATTTTTTAAAAATATATAAGGAGTTTTTAATATATTTTTTTATACGAGGAGGTTTCAATATACTCAAAAGAATCAATGAAATTGAAAATGCTACATGGGTCATGTCAAAGAAAAAAATCCTTAATAAACTTTAAAAACGTCCTTTGAACATTCAGCACAATATATGCCAACCCAACTAAATTCGAATTAAAATAAGGCACAACTAGCATGTTTTTAATTTGCTTGCAAAAATGATAAAACATCAGCGACTTTTACCGTTATTTTGATAAATTTTACAATATAACGGAGGTAACAATAATATATTATCATAAAAATTAATACATTAAAATTATTTGATTTACCAGGAGTTTTAAAATTATGCGTTAATTTTGGAGTGCAGTGTAGTTTGTTTGATTAGAGCTTACATTTTATTGACGTTAAATTTTTTTGTTTTGAACAATATTTTGCGTAAGAAGAATGCGTAATTTTTATTAATTTTAGTTAAAAAAAGTTCATTTTTTGCCGGAAGCTAGTAAACATGTCATATATTCTTCGTTTTTAAGTTAAATACGCTTCCAGCATAAAGACGTTCATCTGCCATTTATTTGCAATGCTAGCTAACATTGAAAATAGGACAATACGTGTAATCAGAGAGGCAATAGGAATTGAAATACATCTAAAAAAATTAAACACGAAAGATGATTCCTTAAGACTCCAACTGCATAGAAAATTACGACAAAAAATCAAACACGCAACTAAACTAACGAATAAGATCCTGTAAACTTGCAAGACCACAAATCACCAAAAATTCAGCAAAGAATTTTTAATTTAAGCAAACATCTAGACGAAGCGAAGATGCAGAATTAACCTGACTTCAAAATCATTAAAATCTTGATCAACAGCATTTCATTTTAATTCGGGCTACCACAAGTCTTCCTGACGAGAGCTAAAACCTCGAAACACGTGTAGGAGAATGATGGAGCTTGTATTGACAAGAAATGCAATCGTCTACTGTCAGACATATCTTTATATAGAATCGCTGTGAAGTCAAACCGGTATAAATGCAATGGAAGCATTTTTCAACAGAGCATTCCAAAGCTTTTGAAATTAATTTTTTATTGCTTAATACCATTTATTTCACACAGCTACCATTTGCAAGGATAAAATTATGAAAAGTCTTGCTTGTTAAAATTTTGGTAACAACTAATCAGATTATAATAAACGTCCGTACCAGAAGAGGGGCAAATGCGGATTCTGATCACTACCTAGTCGAAAGTAGGATAAGGGCTAGAACCTCAAACATCAAAAAGGAAAGAGGCTCTAAACATGAACGATACAATATAGAAGGACTCAAAGAAACAAACAAAAATAGAGAGTACAAAGAAAATATAAGCATCAAACTAGAAAACAGACTAAAACATGAAAACCTAAATGAGGAGTGGGAAGAGTGCAGAGAAATCATAAAAGAAACAGCTAAAGAGGTGTTGGGCATGGAAGGTAAAGAAAGAAGAACAAGAACGAATCACTGGTTTGACGAAGAATGTCAAACTATAACAGAAAGAAAAAACAGAGCATATCTACAGATGCAACAGAGGCACAGAACCCGACAAGCAGAGGAAGAATATAAACAACTACGTAAAGAAGAAAAGAAAATTCACCGAAGAAAGAAGAGAGAATATATCAACAAAGAACTTCAAGAACTACAAGAACTAAGTAAACCAACAGAGACAAGAAAATTTTACCAGAAACTCAACAAAAGCAGAAAAGAGTTCAAACCGAGAACAACGATGTGTAAAGATAAGGAGGGTAATATATTGACAGAACAGCAAGAGATACTTAGAAGATGGACAGAACATTTTAAGGAAAAGCTTGGGGTGAATAGGACGGAGATGAACCCTGATATACCGTTAGACCAAGCAGACAACAGAGAAAAGAGTCCACCAACAATAGCAGAGATTAGAACAGCAGTGGACAAATTAAAGAACAATAAATCACCGGGATCGGATCAAATATCATCGGAGCTACTGAAAGAAGGAGGAGACGCATTACTTAAAGCCATACATGAGCTGATAAGAAAGATATGGTTGAATAAACAGCTACCAAAGGAGTGGAATATCGGCATTATTGTACCACTACATAAAAAAGGAAACCAGTTAGAATGTGAAAACTACCGTGGAATCACGCTGTTGAATGCGGCATACAAAATAATGTCCAACGTAATGTATGAAAGACTTAGACCATACGCTGAAAAAATAGTTGGCAAATACCAATGTGGCTTCTGTAGACAGAAGTCAACAATAGACCAGATATTTGTTCTGCGACAGATCCTTGAAAAAACAAGTGAATATAACATCGACACACATCATCTCTTCATAGACTTCGAAAGCGCATATGACAATATAAACCGAGAATTCCTAACAAAAGCAATGAAAGAATTTAATATACCAACACAGCTAATAGAATTGATAAAAGAAACACTAAAAGTAGAAAGTAAAATCCGGATACAAAACGAATTAACGAAAACAATAGATGTGAAGAAGGGACTACGCCAGGGAGACGCTCTATCATGCATATTATTCAACATCATACTTGAAAAAATAATAAGAGACACAACAGTTAATACCCGAGGAACAATAATTAATAAAAGCGTGCAAGTACTAGCATTTGCAGATGATGTTGACATAATCGCAAGATCAAGAAGAGAAATGATAGAGGCATTCACTCAAATAGAACGAGCTGCAAAAAATAGTGGTCTTAAAATCAATCAGACAAAAACAAAATATATGCCTGCAAATAAAAACGCACAAATAAGGCAGCTGCCAAATTTAACAATAGGAGAATACAACATTGAGGCGGTAAAAAAACTTTACATACTTAGGATCCCTAGTTACGTCTGATAACAACGTTGCAGAGGAAGTGAAGAGGAGAATATTTATTGCCAATAAATGTTACCATGGCTTAATTAGGCAACTAAGATCAGATAACGTCTCCAGAAAAACAAAATGCCAAATATACAAAACCTTAATAAGACCGGTACTCACATACGGTTCAGAAACCTGGACACTCTCTAAAAGGGAGGAAACGTTATTAGCCACCTTTGAAAGAAAAATCTTGCGACACATATATAAGGGCACAAAAGAAAACGGGATTTGGCGGAGAAGGTATAACTTTGAACTATACAACATATACCAGGATCCGGATATCATAACATTCATTAAAATAGGAAGGCTACGTTGGATTGGACATGTGGAAAGAATGGAAGAAGGCGAAATACCAAACAAAATATTCAAACAAGTGCCAGTAGGAAAAAGAACAAGAGGAAGACCGAAGCTGAGATACGTAGAACAAATAGAAAATGATATAACAACATTAAAAATTAAAAACTGGAAAAAAAAGCACGAAACAGGTCAGAATGGAGAAGAATCCTTGAACAGGCCAAGACCCAAAATGGGTTGTCGAGCCAGTGATGATGATGAATCAGATTATTGAATAAATCCAGAAAAGCATATAGATATGCCACTATGAATTTAAAATGTGATTACTGTTATGTTATACACTTATATAACATGTGATACAGTAACAAAAGTATATGGAACCTACTACAGGCGTAAATTCAGTATGACTCTGAATCAATATACGATAAGAATTGGTCAAGTTGCCTGTTAGTTTCTGTAAAGTATACCAGTATATCGTCCATGCATCTACGCTAATATAAAAACTGTTAAATACGGGACGTTTTGAAATATTTGTTCCAAGATGATCTACAAATCTAGATACCACCTGAGGCAGTGAAGGGTCTAGGACGGGTGGAGCCTGCGTGGCTTCTGGAACACATGAATGCACTGCTGGAAGCACCAACCTTTCCTGAGCCTTGGAGAACATCGAGGTTAATACTGCTTCCCAAAGCTAGGGAAAATATCGCCCCATCTGTCTTTTTCGATGCATGAGTAAGCTGTATGAAAGGATGCTGCGAGTACGCATAAACGACATGATTGAGAAGTCAGGTGGTTTATCTCGGAGGCAATTTGGTTTTTGTAAAGGGAAAAGCACGATTGATGCAATCATGAGTGTACTCTAAGCACTGCGCAACAGAGTGGATGAACATCGCTGGGCAGCCCCAGGTTGTTTGATGTTAAGAATACATTCAATACGCTGCAGTGGAACGAGGTAATGAAGGGAATGGAGGGGAGAGAATGTCTTAATTACCTGATGAATTTGGTGGCGGAGTATTTGTCCGAGAGAAGGATTATGGTGGAAAAGAGCACGATCGTGGACGTGATGGCCGGGATACCCCAGGAATCTCTCTTGGGCCCGACTCTATGGAACCTGGCATATGACGGGGTTATGCAGTGTGAATACGGAGAAAGTACAACCCCCTTCGCATTCGCGGATGACCTCGCTGTACTGTTAGTGGACCGGAATGAGCCAGATATGAAATACCGTGTTCGGAACGCAGGTCGCGTCGTAAAGAAATGGATAACGCAGCACGGACTGAAACTTGCCGCAGAGAAAACCAAAGCCATCATTCTGAAGGACACAAGGAACAAGCAAAGTATTAAATTCGAATGTGCGGGAGCATGTCTGACACCCAAGAAATAAGTAAAGTATCTAGGAGTGACATTGTACAAGAATGGTAAATGGGACTAGCACCTGCGGGAGGTGGTCCGGAAGGCTGCGAACAGTGCGGCTGCATTGTGAAGGACATTGAAGGACCCAAGTCCGAAAGGAGGAGTCCTTTACGTGGCACGAGTCTGGAGCGAGGCGGTAGAGATAACGGCCTATATGAGTCTCATGACACGAGTGGACAAAAAAGTCTATGGGTTGTATTGGGTGAACTATGGCCATAGGCGACTGGATTATTTCCTGACGCAGGTTCTCACAGGACACGTGTGTTTTAGGGCCTACCTCTATAGGATCGGAAAGGCGGACACACATGAATGCCTATATTGTGGATACTCGGACACTGTAATACATACGATGTTAGATTGCAGCAGATGGATAGAGGAAAGGAACAGCATGGAAAGAGAGACAGATGTAAATATTTTACAGTATAACAGTGACAGAAATGATTGAGAGAATAATTAAAAATGGAAATGTTGGACTAACATACACAGCTATATCCGTGCAGTGATCAAGAAAAAGGAAAGAGAAAAGAAAGACAGCTGGATCAACGGCAAAGTAAGAATGAAATATGCTGAAAGGTGAAGTTAGAAAAGTAGGTCAGACTGTATAAGTTAGAATGCGTAAGTCAGACTGTGGGGAAGGAGAAAATGCCCATCTGGGAATGGTGCCGAACTAGGAATGATGAGGGTCTTCTAACCGCCATCTAGAACGAGAGAGGGAGCCTCATTGCTGATGAATAGAGTGTGGATGTGTATGAATGAAGCATGAATGAAGAAAGGTAGTGCTTCGGAAGTGATGCCGGCCTTACAGCGGCCATTCCGCTTTCGGATCGCTGGATGACAGAGGAGGGTCCGTTTTAGCCGGTAGGCGTGTGGCGTAGACACGGCGACTAGAGGACATTTTAATAATGATCCATAAATATATCTGATACCAATGGGCTTATAGGGTTACCAATTCTAAGTCCTGTACTGTTATTTGTATAGATTTGGTTATTAAATTCAAAGTAGTCCTGGTTTATGCAAACTTCAAGAAGATGTAAAATTTCAGATATAGTGATTGGATCTGTAATAATATGGTCTAAAAGCTATTTTACTAGAACAAAAGTTTCTGTAGGAGTAATACTAGGAAAAAGAGTTTTTACGCCAAATGAAATTAATCTGTAGTTGTTAGGCATTTCAAAATGTTGTATTTTATTACCTAGTTCTATCGTATTTTTTATTTCCCCTGTTTTATCTTAATTTATCGTAAAAAAAGCATCAAGATTTAAAAAACAACAAAAAAAGTAGAATTAGATATACAAATCAATAGAAATAATAATAAAAACACTAACGCAATCAATAATTAAACTTTTATATCGTAAATTATTGGTTTTCTTTTGCGTTACTTCTAATAGAAATCCCATCTTCTCATTATGCTCCGTTGTTTTTAAAAACTATCGTAGTTTATTATAAATTAGTTGACAATGTGCGAGGAGATCCATATGCGGATATAAATACGGATACGTACACATTGTGTAATATCTTACCAGAAAGTATTGAACGATACAGTGAAAGTTTAACTGTCGTCATGTGGGTGTCGGACCAAATTGAAGCAATAATTAAAAGTGATTCATAACATCGAAAAGAAAATATTAATAGCGGTTACTGAACTTACAAATTGGAAATTAATGGCCACTGATTGGTCAAACGTTACACACGATCGGTCGATTTTATTACGATAATTAGCTATTTTTTTGGACGGCAATTGGCAATTAGCTGCATGATGTACAAGAACCTAGAAAATAATAAGTGGTTGTATGGTGAAACATATACTCTTTACTCTTTACTAACAAAAAAAAAAAAACAGTAAAATGATGTTTCTACAAACTATGTCACCTATTATATATAAAGCTATATAAAAAAAAGTGCACTCGTAAGTAAATGAGATGTATTCGGTCAATTTGGAGATAAAAAAGACAAGAGTTGTGCTACTTTATCTATTTAATGAAGACGTTTCGCCCACTGTTTAATGAGCATCATCAGTTCATCTAAAAGAGTGTTTCTAGCGATACATCTAATATGAGAAACAATTAAGTAAATGATCTTACTTTTAATAGATCTGTAGCGTTAAAATGGTATTAATGTGAAGAGACATCAAAACAAGGTAAACATCAAAAATTAATCTAATAAATACATCAGCAAAAAAACACAAACACACAAAACGCCGGAAGATTGCCAATTTACGTAATTTTATATATTTTTTTTAAATTTTTTAATTTAACTTTTGACAACATTGATTGATTATAAAATATATCAAAAAATGTATTTGTCAATTTTCAAATGCTATATTAGCAACAGGCACGGCTCAGGGTTCTTGACGGTTATGGACCATAACATGCGAAATGAAGTATTTGAAAGCTCGAATGTCAGAACTGACAATCAGCTGGTGAGATTTTGTTGTTGTTGTTTGTTTGTGTTTAAATGACTGCGGACACTAAATCCATTCGCCACTGGTGAGATTGAAGGCAAAGTTTTGTAGATGCCAACATAAAGGTTAATAAAATACCAAGAGTTTGAAATAATGATAAGATAATGATAATAATGTTAACATAGAATAATTGATATGAATTGTTATGTGTAAAAACCCTAATATAAAACAACGTCAGAGTTTTCATTTTAGGGAAGATTATAAATTAAGATGTATTAATTTAAATTTAATTTAATAGATGAAATACAGAGAATGAAACAAAAAACCAACTTTAAAATTTTTTAACGAAATCTCTTCTGCAAGGAAGAAAACAAAAAGCAGTAAAAAAATTGGCCATGGTAGAGAAGGTTGGTGGTAAGTTTCAAAAGTGCCCAAACGTCAGAAAAAATATAACTATCTGGCTGAGTATAAATTGGGACACTTACAATGTAATGCTAAATTAATGATATAATAAAAGAAAATAAAGAAGAAACCAATCATTAAAAGTAGAATAGGGAAGAATCAATTTTGTAGTATTAGTGATTGATATTTGATTGTCAGTTCTGATATTCGAGCTTTCAAATACTCTATTTCGCATGTTATGGTCATAACAGGCAAGAACCCTGAGCCGTGCCGTTGTTAATATAAACATTATAAGAAATTGACAAGTACATTTTTTGATAGATTTTTTAATGAATCATGAAACTTCTCTTCATTAAATAGATAAAGTAGCACAACTCTTGACTTTTTTTATCTTCAAATTGAACGAAAGCATCCCATTCACTTACGAGTGCACTTTTTTATATTAAATTAAACGGTCATACTCCTATAGATTTATGTAGTTTGGAAGAGTAAGGGCGAACTCGCAAAGTAGTCGTCTCATCTTTCTCATAAACCTTTAAAGAATGCTGTATATTATAAAAGCATGTCTTGCTATTATAGCCCTTCCTATGGTTAAAATTCTGTAAGAAATAATATACTAATCCATTTAAAGTCAGAAACTAAACTACAAAATTGTCTAGAAGAACGAGAGTAAACCCATAGACTTCGTATGGGTTTTCGTTTAAGATTCGCCTCTTCTCATTTGTAACCGTATCAACGCTCCGGTGTTTCTTTAGTTAGTGAGAGCAAGACATAGTTTTCAGATATATGTAATTGTTCTTATTGAGTTTTTGGGTACCCTAGTGTGCTTGTTGTAGTTTTAATAAATTACCCGTATTTCAAGAAAAACCAAAGTTTACATTAGCCCTAAAATTGTTTTGTTTTTTTTCTGATTTATTTTCAAAATGAACGCTGAGAAATGAGAAGGCGGAGATAAAATAAAAGCGGACCAACGGCTTGTTAACATCTGTAAATCCAAACGAAACTATGATGAAGCGTAAGTTTCAAAAAATACAAAAGAAAACTCTATCTTACGCGCACAATCGGACTGCCATGTATGTGTCGTAAAATGTGTTTCGAAAAGTTGGGCATGAACAATATCAATATGATTTTTAACAACTTTTAGGCAATCGGCAACTACGGTAATCAAAACCAATACCTTTCAAAAGTAGTATAGTTGTGGTAATGATTGTAAAAAAGTTTAATTACTGGACAGAGTTAATAAGGAAGCTTTGGACCATAGAATGCAGTGTTTCAAATCAATGGAGAAAGAAAATGTGTTTGTCTTAGGCTTTTAATTAACATCCAATGAGCAAAAAAAATTCGCGTTATTTTAGACAAGCTGACCATCACACGAACAGTGCTGGGTAATAAGGGAGGGAAGCTAAGTCCAGTAAATAAAATGGTTGGATAAAGAAAGCAGTTGGTCAGGAATCACATTAATTTACTTGTACCGTCTCCAGTCACTATAGCAGAGTCAAAAGTCCTTTTCGAAAATATGTGCCACCGGGTTCGTTAATTACTGGGGTATATGGAGCTTATATGCAATGGCTGAGAAACACACATCCTAAAGAACAGTCTGTGATAGAGTCCTTTTATCGGAATACCTTTGCCAACGAATTCAAAAAGGTGTTCAGCCTCCTTCTGTTGATGATTGTAACACCTGCTCTAAGATTCAAGTTGAACTTGATGGGTTAAGAGACTAGCCACCCAAATTCTCCCAAAGTAACTGAATTGGATACTAAACTGAAGGTTCATTTAGAAAAGCAGAATCTGATTAGAATATGATGAAAAGCTACGAAAGCAACCAGGATGAAAATACTGAAGTTGTATGTATTGATTTTACAACAAGCATTACCGACGCCTAAACTTACCTGCGACGTACAATACTACAAAAGAAAAATGTGGACCTACAACTTAGGATTCCACAACGTTAAAACAGGAGCAGCTATAATGTATGCATGGGATGAAACTATCGCTAAACGCGAATCGTGCGAACTTGCCAATTTTCCTAGTCACTACTGGGAGAACTTCATAATTAGTATGTGGGAAACGTAATTTTTAGTGATAACTATGTAGGTCAAAAATAGCATATAAACGTTTTGTCTAACCTTCGCCACATTCATGCAAAGAGCTTTGATCTTATTAAGCACCTTTTTTAACGTAAGGTCATTCGATAATGGGATCTGATCGAGATTTTGGTTCAATTAAATTAAAAGATCAAGGACTGTGAGATATTTTCTAAAGAACACTATATCCATTTCATTACACACACTAAAGAAAGAACAAATTCCAAGTTGTTAATGTCACGGCATTCTGCAACTGGGCATAAATATCAGCCATTCACTGTTTGCCAAACTGTTCGACAACGTAAATTCTCCCATACACATGAAATTCCCTCTGAAAAAAGTGAATTTTACAGTTTATAGCTCTATTGCCTTTCCAAGCAAGTTCAAATGGGCAAAGGTGAAAAAACTTGTTGTGTGCCCCATCGGAGGTTTTCTCGTCGTAGCTTTGGGATGCGTTTTTATTAGTTCTTCGGTGAATAATGCTTTTAAGCTAAGTTTTCTGTTTCCTTAAATACTTTGAAGCTGCCTCCGTTCGGTATCTCTGGCCAATCCTGCAAATTTGAAAGATATATCAGTGAAAGGGTCGATTTTTTACCGTACTCTGTAAAATATTTTTTTGTACTGTATCATTGTTGTACCATTTTTGTATTCTACCCATTGTTGTGCTGTAGTATTCCACATTTACTTTACAGATGACTCTTTATAGTCTTCGCCATTGCCCTTTTTCATGTTAAAGGCATAATTCTTGAGAATTCTTGCTAGTTTCATTACAGTGCTACATCTTTCAAGCGTAAAATTTCTCACCCATAGGAACTTCAAAAATTAGGTCCAAATAGAGCTTCTGGACCTCTGCGTGTTCAATGGGACATTTTCCGAAACCAATTTTTTGATTTCTTCATCTGACGCATCCAGCTGATTTTTCGTCTGGATTCATTATATATGTCCAAAATTGATTACGCCCTCAACGACGTTTGTTAAACTGACAACAGTAGAATTACCAGACACCTTCGTGACGGATCTGTCATAATTTTGTCGCTGAGAATCACGGGTAGGAAGGTGTTTTGTCAATAGGAAACGTGGCATTGTAATGTCGTTTTATCAGTTAAAAATAGTCTAGTAAAATAGTCAGTAAAATAGACGTAGATTAAGTGTGTTCTCATTGTTAATCAAACCATGCATGAAAACAAAAGGCCAGATGTGTCTCGTGAACATTTTTACATAAATACCAAATTGAAATTATGGAGCAGCAAGCGCTTAATCCAGACCTTAACTTTATTGTACGCTTTAAAAATATGCTCAATAGATGAATTTGCAACGTGACTTATTTTTTCCCTAAGTTAATGGCACTGGTTCAGAGGATATCCCAGAAATAACAATCGAAGAAGTCTTAAAGTGATTAAATCGAATGAAAAACAATCAAAGCAGCTGGTGATGAACAAATTGTTATTGAGGCAGTTAAAGCAGGAAAAAAAACATTATTGAAAGCATTGACATAATTATATAACTTATGCCTTTCAAAAGAGGTTACACCCTCTCAGTGGAATAATGCTGTTATAGTAGTCGTGCACAAAAAGAGAGATATAACAAAGCTAAAAAACTATAGACCTATTAGCTTGTTATCTCACGTTTATAAGTTGTTTATGAAGATAATAACTAATAAGTTGACATCAAAACTAGACTTCTATCAACCTTGCGGGCAAGCAGAATTTGGAACTGGATACGGAACAACAGATCATTTGAAAACCATTAAGTCGTTAATTGAAAAAAACCATTGAATATAATAAACCCCTTATACTTGTCTTTGTCTTGACTTAATAACGATACTGGGAAATTTCGTATTGAAAGAGGCATTCGGCAAGGAGACAACATGTCTCCTAAATTATTTACAACTTACAATTGTAAAACAATGAAAAGAAAGAATGAAATTGGAAAGAAAAGGGCATCAATGTAGATGGAAAATATTTAAATAGCCTTATATTTGCAGCTGATATCGTTCTTATTGCAGACAGCTTTGATCAGGCACAGATAATGCTTTAAGAACTCCATACTACCACAAAAAGAGTTGGTCTTAAAATAAATTTTTCAAAAACACATTTATGACAAATTTAGTCCACAACAAAAACATCTTAGTAGAAAACAAATATATTGAGCCAGTTGAGTCCTATAATTACTTAGGCCATGAGATCAGAATAAGTCGAGACAACCAAACAATCGAGCTGAAAAGAAGAATAAACCTCGCTATGGGCCGCATTTGGAAAGATGAAGGAAGGTCTAAGATTCCAATGTGTCTGAAAAGAAAAATATTTAATCAGTGTATTTTGCCAGTGATGACCTACAACGCAGAAACCCTAACACTCATAATAACAACAGTGAGTAAAGAGAATAATGTTAGGGATTTTCTCTACGTGATAGAAAACCCAATGCTACTACACGCAAAAGATCAGGAGTAGCAGACGTTATTGTAAGGATAAACAACACTAAAGTGGAACTGGGCAGGTCATGTAACAAGATCAGTTGATGACCGGTGGAATTTTGGAATGGAGACCCCGAATACAAGCTTACAGAAATAGAGGTCGACCCCCAACGAGATGGACAGATGACATAAAAAGAGTGACTACAAATTGGTTTTAAAAGGCGCAAAATAGGACTAAGTAAAAAAGCATGCGAGAGGTCTATGTTCAGCAGTGGTCGTTAGAGGCTAGTTTATGAATGGCACTGGCAAAGTCAAAAGGTCAGTCATGTCAATTTGACTTATCAGACAAATAATTTCGTGCGAATTTTCTTATTTTTGAAACAGAATTATATAATATTTGAGGTTGTTATTATACAAGAACCTAACATATATTTCTGATTTTTTACATCTTAAAGACAAAATAAAATTT
Source organism: Diabrotica balteata (assembly GCA_918026665.1). Classification (NCBI taxonomy): domain Eukaryota; kingdom Metazoa; phylum Arthropoda; class Insecta; order Coleoptera; family Chrysomelidae; genus Diabrotica; species Diabrotica balteata. Next base: position 10,712,157 of record OU898281.1, on the reverse strand, counting down.
ATCGAATTGTTTTCTGGTTATTTGTTCAAATACGCTTATTTAAATAAATAAAAAAGCAAATTTAATTAATTTTAATAAACTTTGAATACGTTTATACAAAATAAACAGTGATTTTAATGCATATTCTGATACGATTACTTTTATTTCAGTTGTGACATTTCCGAGGGCAAACCCGGCTCTGGAAATCCTAGACGAACTCCATGACGCGGAGATTTACAAAGCCGTCTTGTCGTCCATGAACGATTGGAAGCGAAAGCAGGAGCAGAAGAAAATCACTAACAGGTATTCTATGTCTTCATAAACTTTTGGTGTTGTCGCGAAAACGTTCAGAAAACAAAAGGCCTCCGTTCTTTCGCATTAGTTAGAAAATCCTCGAGTGTACAAATAAGATTTGTTTGGCACAGGGTCAGAGTTGATCTTTTCGGAACGTTAAAAAAAATTACTGTAGGAATAAAGCTAAATAATTATATGTAAAACATTATCTTTTTTATCTTGTTACTTTTATTTGCCATTTTTATTAAAAACAATATTACAATAATTGTTAACAATTTTCTAAATAAATTACAGAACTATTCAAAAACACAATTACGACTACTTGAACTACCAACCTTCTGTTTATATACCTTTGCTGAATTTCCACTCCTTTCTTTTTCTTACGTTGGGTGGTTTTCATCTGGAATTAAAGTACGTTTTGTAATTAAAAGTTTTTGAGTTTCAACAAAAAAAAAGGGATCCATGAAAGGTATTCGGAATGAATTCAACAAGCAAATATTGCTGATGTCCACAGATATTGTTAGAAATTTAATAATGAATCCAAAGCGGAACTCAAAAAAGAAAAAAAATTGGGTGAGAAACTGGATTATTAGGCAAGAAAGTCTTGAAGTAATTTTTTATTTTGGCCTTTATCTCCTTTATAGTAATATCTTCACCCATTACCTCTTGAATTATTTTCGTGTAAGCATTGTCATTTTTGATATTTTTTATATAAAAGTGATTTAGAAAATAAAAGACACTCCAATTCTCTATATATAGAAATAAATTTTATGGTATTCTCATCACCTCAACGAAGATTTTTTTAAATTAACAAGTAAAAATAAAACGATTAATTTTTATCACCCACACAACAAATTTGACAATTTTATGCTAGCTCTTGTGGCGCGCATTCACAAATGCCACTGATACTCCACACGCATGCGCCTTGCACTCACAGCATGCAACTAGCAAGAAAATCAAATTCTTTGCGGTTAGCTAGCATGCCAGGTAACTAGCATACCAGTTAACGTACACACATTATCAATTTGGAGATAGTAGCTGGTGCTTGCTAGGTACTGGTATGCCATTATGCTAGTAACAGGCATGTGTAAAGCCGGAGATTTCGAGTTTCCAACAAAAAAATAGAAATCCATGTCCATTTTGGCCTTTATCTTCTACACTAGTAATGCCTTCACCCATTTCCTCTTAAATTTTTGTGTAAGCGTTGTCACGGGCTATTTTATTTTTGTATAGATTTCGAATTTAAAAGAACACTCCAATTCTCTATATATAGCAATAAATTTTATGGTTTTTTCACCATCCCCAACAAAACATTTTTTTTAAATAATAAGTTTAAAAATAAAACGATCAATTTTTATCACCAATACAACAAATCTGACAATTCTCTGAGCTACTGGCATGCCAGTAGCGGTAACACGCGATCATACCTGCCACTCCCCACGTATGCGCCTTGCTTCTTACAGCATGCTACTAACAAGAAAAATAAAATTCTTTGCAATTAGCTACCATTCCAGGAACTAGCATGCCAGTTAACGTAGACACTTGCCAGTTTGGAGACAGTAACTGGTGCTTGCTGGGTTGCCATTGTGGCTAGTAACAGGCATGTGTATCTCCGGCTTAAGGAAGGCTGAAAGAAATATTCAATAAATTTCCTGCTATGGTGAAGAAATGGCATCCACTAAACTAAAATTTTTTAAGGTAGGTTCCAAATATACTCAACACATTGGATTGTACCCACATTAAGATTGAAAACCCAAGTAAAGTAATAAAATATCTTATAATTATACATGCAGACGATGCAGAGCTATGTAGACACAGAAAAGGCTACTTTTCTATAACTACAAAATTAAACAATCTAATTTACACAACCTAACTACTTAATATAGTAATGGGAGAACAAATAAATTACGAAGTAACCACAGATGAACAAATAAACATAGCAAAACAGAGAATGATAAAGAAATGGTCCTATTTATGACAATAATACAGACTTACTTATCCAACACGTTACACCAGACTTGAAACTAAATTAAGAAGAAAACCTTGGTATAATGAGTAGGATTACAGTTGATAAAGTATAACTACTATCAGTAAAATGACGTTTGGTCATGCATGTTTATCCAGCACATTTATTTAAAATAGAAATACTTGAGAGTGATCTTTGTGAAACCTGAAATAAAATCGGTGACCTGAACCACATCTTTTTGATTTTTAAAATATAGAGCTCAATGTAATGAGCTTTTCAGAAAACTTTAAAAAATAAACATTAAAAGCCCATCTGTCATTAAAAGCTGTCTATTGTCAAAACTACGAATAAACAAATATAACCACCTTTGTTAATACCTGATGTCTTTCTTTGTATGTATACCTATCTGTCCGAGGCCCAGTTTTTATTGTTTATAAAAAATGCTCTGATCAAAACCTGGGCGAAAAGAGTGTAATCCTGTGTCATCCTTATATTGTATCTGTTTTTAAAAATTTGTGTCTGGCTGTTTGGATAGTTAACCTCAAGCCAATAACAAAAAAAAACTACCAAATAAAGTAACTATAACACGTATATATATAACATATAATATAACACATATATTTATAAAAGTGAGAAATACGAAAGTTTTTATTGTTAGATACAATGACCTTCCATCAAGTAACAGTCAAATTCATTACTTTTTGGTTATATTTATTTTAGTTTAGAGTTTTTCGGATTTCTTTAAATGAGTATTCTTTATTTATTATTTGAAAGTTAAAAATATGATCATCAGTAATTATATTACTGTCTATCACCAATCATATCTTGTTTCTAAACCTAGATATGCCCTCTAGAAAAAGTACTACACTATCTTATAGCTAAAATATATATATACATATATATATATATTATATAATAATATATATAATAAGTTTTTATTTGTCTTTACTAATGATGTAGTTGGTAATAAGTCCTGGTTGGTGCAAAGTTTATAAAAAAACATATTTAAGATACAAAACTTGTTCTCTTCTAGGTAACTTTCTAATCCCGATCCATTTTAAATCCTTTCGTTTCCTTTAAAACTCCCCTGTTTCCCTAAAAGTTCAGAAAACGAATAAACCATTCTTTTTGAAGTGTAAAATTGTGGTTAGAGAAGATATATAGTTCTTAAATTGCGGGGTTAGAGACTCTGAATGGTTTTGATGCGAATATGCGAGATTTTAAAGGGAATGGAATGAATTGTGTCACATGAGTGAAATATGTTACATTCAGCATTTCCCTAAGTGAAATCTTTTTGTATTACACTAGTAAAAGTTTTTATAATCTTTAAGATATTGTTACAAATTACTTTTATGGTATTGCCACAGTATAATATATATATATATATATATATAATATATATATATATGTATATATATATATATATATAATATATAATATATATATATATTATATATATATATATTGAAATGATTCATATGTAAAAAGGATACAATTTAAATGTATTTTTATATGAGTTTGTTGTTCATGAATTTCATGAAGCCATCACAATGTGGATTCGACTCTGAAATAAAAGAGAGAAAAAGATTAGTAAATTGTTAAATTAATTAATTTTGACTTACCTGGTATAGTGTTAATAATTTCTAAATAGTATAGTTGCCTAGTGTATAGGTGAATCGTCTAAACCTTAAAAAAAGAAGAAGAATTCTTAAAAAATATTTAAACATAGAAATTTTAAAAAATAAATGAAGGAAATTTATTTAAAGTGTCAAGCAAGTCTGTGGGAGCTAAATTAATAGGGGTTTTGTTAATAAGAAATAACAATGATGTGGAGATGAAAAGAATAAATTGTATTAATAGAATAAGTTTTATATCTGAACATTTTTTTATATTCCCAAATTAGATGTGGTTAAAGTGATTATGAGAAATTAATATGGCTTGACAAATGTGTCAGAACAGGACAGTTTTATGGTTTAAATAAATTTTAAATAGAAGACGAAAAAAAAAAAGAAACGTTGGTTGCGGTTAGCAACGGAGAAGATATTTTGGAGATGCCGACGCTAATTTTAGACCTCTTGTCCCCGAAACTGTGGAATAGGCCGGGAGTGTTTTTCAACTCGTCTGATTAAAATTTAGTTTTTCCACAATTTCCAGTGTTTTGGAAGAGCAGAGATATCCAGAATTTGTTCCAGAGAGTAAGAGAAACAATTTGAGTTATAAATTATTATTGGAGTACAGAAATTTCATTGAGATTGTGAAAATTAAAATTCATGAATTAACAGAATTGCGATAGGCCTTATAAATTGAAAAATATTAATGACCATTAAATTAAAACTAGAGTAGTACGTACCTTAAATTCCGAAGAGAGGATTGATATTCCAGTTTCACCGATTATTTTGCGAGAAGTTAGTTTTCTTTAAGGAAATCAGAACTGTTTTAAAGTGAGGTTGGATAATACTTTAGGGGATCATTTGTAATTTTGATTATATTTGAATGCAAGTTGAAAGTCAGCGGAATAAAGTGATCAGTTTCTTTTTCTTTATAGTTCATTTAAACACTTCATAAAGTTGCAATATTTATTTAGATTTCAGGTACTTGTAGAAAGTCTCCACATTTTGTAATCGATTTTTATTGTCACGACACTAAACCATATTAAGGTTTACACGATTCCTATTTTTGTAAATTTTTAAAGGCAACCCAAGTTGCAAACGAATTTTATTGTTCAAAATAAATTTGTTCAATATTAATAAATAACGTGCTTCATTTGGGTTAATTTATCAAAAGTCTAAAGTAAATTTTGGTTTAATTTCTGTTTGAACTCTACCAGGAGACTACAGTGTCGACGTCACACAGTGACAGATTGCTAAGAACACATAATTGAGCTAGCCGAGGTATGTTAGATTAAACAACGAACCACATACTTTAAAAAATACAACATTTATTATCAATAAAAATAAAATTAATTAAACATAACCTTTTCAATGTATATGTATGTTTTGAGCAAATTGAGTCTTACTGCATGTTAGCGCCAAATATTGTATGTGCTCTTTCCAGGAAAGCTTTGAATCCAACTACACACCGATGAATTTTATAGTTTTCGAAAGAAATGACGCTGTTTTGAAAATAAAGAACTAGAGCATTGGATAATTTTTTTTGAAAACAGCATACCGTATATATTTACAACGGAGAATTCGAATCCTGTACTAGCTTTCCATTCATCTGGCTGGGTTAGAATTACATTATTGAGTTCTGAGCCTCGTGGGATACCGTTTTCAGCAGTATAAAAATCTGAATAAACGTCGTGAACTCTTACTTGGAAAGAAAAGTCTTTTAAGAAATGTTTGATATAGACTAAGCGGTGTCCTCAAATATTTGGATGAGTCCGAACGGCTTTTTTGATTAAAGTGATTGTATTATTTGGTTTTTTAAATCTTCTTCTATTTTCTTTGTTTTATTTTCTTTTATTCTTTGCTAGTTTATTCAATATCCTTCAAAATAAATATTCTTTACCACAGTTAGTAACATTTCCTGGTCATGTAATATAAAATTAAAGCTGAATTTAAGGCATAGTGTACTAAATATTATGTGTATTAAAGCTTAATTTAAGGTTTTAGTTTTTGTCTTATTTTATATCTGTGTTATTTTGCAGGTTAAAAAGGGAAGACACAGTTTCAGCTTGCTACAGAGATTTAGGATGTTTCGAAGCGTCAGGACCCTTTGGGTATCTAGACACTGTTCCGGACAAACCGGAAGATATAGGTAAGTAATATTAATTATAAAATGAATTGTTTAACTTTGGTGTATAAATAGTTAAGCAAGCTTTTAAAAAAAATTAAGTTTTTAATTTATAATTCTAATAATTTATCCAGTAATTTTACAGTCCGGCGTCACTTTGTTTTCTTCTTTTTTTATTTATTTCCATTGATTCCTGGACATGCAGAGGAGATGTATAGGTTCACTTATACAGATTAAACGAAATAAATTCGGAACATACGAAATATTATGTATTTCGGCTCAATTCTGCTGTAGGTGGTTGGCCAACAAAAGGTTGTCAAATAATTATATTATAAAAATCCAATACTTCAGCGGGCTGCTGGACTCTGAACTAATTCAAGAACTCATTCATAGGTGGTCAAACCACCTATCGCTTCCTAAAGCCGGCCACTCACGGCACAGCGGTGTCGTTCGACATAATCGGACAGAGGCGTTGTTCAATTTGTTGGTATATCTGGTGCGCCCACACACCATACTGCGCCGCAGTATTTGTTCGGTTCTCGACCATGTCAAATCAAACAATCATTTTAGCATGTCTTACTTTGTGTATAACTAAGCGTAAAAAGAAACCTAAAATAAAATCCAAGATTTTGGTGCCAAATAAATCTCGTCTGCCCTGCACCCGATTTACTGGACTGCACTGCCAATTTTAATTCTCTTTTATAGGATGTTCTAAAATTGTTAATTTTTTTCTTACATACTCTTCATTCGCATCTTTGTTTACTTCTTGAAACTTTAAAACTAGAATGTCCATTGCCTGTTTTTGGGCGTTTCTATCGTGATACGTTTTACCTTTTATTCGCTATAAGCATTCTTGTTTTTTTATATAATTTAAAAAAATTCACGCTAAATCAAACCATTTCGATTTTCTATAATATGATCAAAGCAAGTGTGTAGTTAAAAACGCAGTTGAACAACGCCGCTGTATCGTGAGTGGCCGCCTTTAGGCAAGCCCCTCTTTCGTTTATCGGAAATGGAGATTTTAAGCGGTGTTGTCAATAACATTCCACTAGTTGTTTCTAAAATAACTACAAACTTCTGAAATAACTACAAACCATTAAGTTTATTTTTTTTATTCGTCTGTTGTAGTAGATTGGTAAATACAATGAAAAATGTAGGCAAATATCCGATTTATTTAAAGATACGAAGAAGATATAACTCTCAAAAAGATCCACAAATCGGATTATTACACGGCGATTGGCAACATTGACTTTGAGCTGCGCTCTAGACTATGGTGGGTTCTAAAAGTTGACGGATAGTTGAACGATATTTTATACAATGTCTAACACCGGGTATGGATTTATTTTTGTCCAAGTTTTATATTGGTCCACTATTTCAAATGCAGTTCAAACAGACATATATTTAAATTGTATGATCCGTTTTAATTTCATTCAATCTGTATATCTCCTCGTGAGTTCACTCACTCAAACCACGTCACCATCGACAATATAGACGAACCGTCCTCTGTATCAATGACCGACCTTGAAAGCCATCGAAAAAGGCATTGAAGAGGACGTCGAAAGCTCGGCGTAATGATAATCGACGCGGCTTATTTCGGAAGACCGTTAAGTTTAATATTAATTCCTGTAATAGTAACGAGCTAAAAATAGCGAAATGCTCGTAATACAATGGAAGCTAGAGATGTGACTATTTCTGTCTTGTATATTGTTTGCACAGTATTTTATACTTTGCTTAATGTAGAAAGTCGACGTCTAGTGCCCTTTGAAGGAAAGGGGCAGATAATGTGTTACTAATAGGAGAAGAATTAACATTTAAATGGGTTTAAATTAAAATATAAAAATGCGGTTTCATTAAAAAGCAATAAACTTCAAATAGAACTGTTTAGTTCAATGTTAAAAATTTCGTAATAAACATTTCCACTGTTTTATTAATGCTTATGTTAAGGAAGACATAAAATAAAAGCGAGGAGTTATAAAAAATTTCTCATAAACGTTAACGGATGTTGTTGGGATGTACTTTTATTTTCTAGTGTAGCATAAATTAACATTTGATGATTCGTTTTTAACTTTAGATATTATGGCAAATATAACATGTTATGCGTTTTCTATACTGACATAACAATTACTTGTGTTATATTCCTCGCACGAAAAATTTTTATTATGAATTTTAAAAAAGCTAATAACAACCTAAAGAGATATAGTTACGTATGAAGTTTAATTACTGTTTAAAAGCTGTTTAGTCATTTAAAATGTAGAATTTATCTTATATATATATATATTTATATATATATGTTATTATATATATATATTTATAGGTATATATATATATATATATTTATTATATTATTATATATATATTTATATATATATATATTATATATATATATTAATTTATATATATATATATAGGTATATATATATTTATATATATATATTTATATATATATATATATATATATAGGTATATATATATATAGGTATATATATATATATATATATATATATATATATATATATATATATATATATTATATAATATATATATATATATTTATATATTTATATAATATTTAATATAAATATTATATATTATATATTATATATATATATATATATATATATTATAGTATATATATATATATAATATATATATATTATATATAATATATATATTTATTATATTATTATATATATATATCTGTGCTGTTTGGGAGAAAACATGATAACTCAAAAAATAGCGAAAATTTTGTTAAGTGCTTGCACTGCATTTTGTTTTTGATCTATTTTCGTTTAATCTGACTATGGTATGTCCATTCATGTCTAGAAAATGAGCCACGGCTTGGTATAATATCGATTAAGTCATATTATTCAAATTTTGTTTGGTATAGTTCTGTTAAAAATATTGTACTCATGTACCCGAAAACATAATTAAACAATAACGTTTTGGTTCATATCTGATAATTGGTACTTATCATGTCTAGATCAAATAATATGCCCATTCTTTTGGTAAAACATTTTGGTCCATATGTGATAAATGGTACTTATTATAATTATATCATATAATATGCAAATTATTTCGGTAATTTAATGCTATGTCCCACTTAACATCTTTGATTCAAATAAATATTACCTATATTTAAGTGACATTTTCTGTAAGTTTTTTATGTAAGTGGTAAAATAACATGAATATACAAACTTTTCTTTGCATTGTTTTGTACTTAATCATAAATTATTCATGAGCATTTGGTCACGTGTCGATTGGATTGTGTTAGTGTTAAGGTCTATCGATGGCTAGTACACTTTTAGTCAGTAAGTCAGTATTAAAGTCAGTTTGTCTAAATCTTTCGAAGGCGAATGACGCAATAAATGCGATCGAGTAATTTGGTAAACATGGCTTATAATACAAGGTTTCGTTATTAAAAAATAATTGAGATGTATTTAATAGAAAATGAACAGTCGTCTCTTCTAATAATACTCAGTGTATTATAAGACATGTTTACAAATTACCAAATTTCATTAACTTCAATCAATCAATCAATAAATTATTAAAAAAATTATTAATAATTCAAATATTGTTGAAAAATATGTATCGATACCTTCTTGTCTTAGTTTGGTGCAAGAATTTATAAACATTATGAACACACACTTCGAATACGATAAAAAATAAAATGCAAATGATTTGTGTCGTTACACACTGTGCCAAAATAATTTTTTTAAATGTGTAGCTTAAATGCACATGAAATGGCGGATGCGCTGGTATTAGCATTTTTAAAATTTTGGTGGATCGACAGATATTGTGTAGTTCAGCGATACTCAGGTTTGAGTTTAGTTTTGAACCTTAATAATATATATTTTTTTTAGTTGATTTTCTTGGGCTTGGGTTACATAAAAAAAATAATTGATTTGATACTAAAACATTTTCATATATTTTTTCGACGTTTCGGCAGGAAATCCATGCCTTTTTTAAGAAATAATACTAAAATTTAAAAAGTTTGGTATTAAATTTTCTGTTTTACATCTAAGTAAAAAATTCTTCAATTTCTTTGATTTGGTTGGTTTCAATACTAAGATAGAAAGGCACATTTTCAGCCATGCCTGCATATGTTGTTTGAGTTTTAGTTCTTGAACCTTAATATATATTTTTTTTTAGTTGATTTTTCTTGGGCTTAGGTTCATAAAAAAAATTCTAATGCTAAATGCTATAGACACCACCAACTATCTTGCTTCAAGGATCATGTGTAAGATCATTGTAACATTTTCTTCTTATACTAAATACGTTTCACTTTCAGGTACGAAGTTTTTGATGTATCCTGGGAGAAGGAGAAGAAAAAGAGGATCTCCACCAGCAGAAGTGCCTTTTGAGAAATTAGATGACGCTTTTGAATGGGCCAAAGATGGTTTTAATGGTAGTTTACCGACAAAAGTGTTAGTTCATGGTTTTGGAAGCGATTGCAATTATATTTGGGTTTACGAAATTAGAAGCGCACTCATGGCTGTGGTAAGTTACTTAGAAATTATTTTTTCCTTAAATTTCGAAATTTTTATTTTATACATGATTATCAGTAATATTGTTCGTAATAAATATGTAAATATTTATGATATTGTTTTATATAAATGCGTTTCTGAAGGTTTACCCATTCTTCAAATATATCAATGGTCGTTAGTGTTATGATAATAACAATTACAAATATGAATGAATGAGTTAAAAACAGTTTAACTGTATTTAAATTTAAATAAACTAAACCAAATAAATAAATAAAATAATTATTAAATAAAGTAAAATTTAAATAGAGTTAAAGTAAAATGAAATAAATTTAAATAAACAAAACAAAAAAATTTAAATAAATAACAAAAACTGCACACCACACTGCGAATTGTATTCTGAAACGGCTTTTTAATCAGTACAGAGCAAATTTGAGGTGGAAATTGGGCCCTGGACGCAAACCTTAGAATCGACTACTTAAAAAACTGAAACCATCGTGATTACTTTTCAAATTTGTTGCAAACGCCGTTCTACAAACATCTTATATGAGAGACGGCTTACAAACAAAAAACAGTAATTACTTGTTCAGAGCTGATCACATTGAGTAAAAATCACTTTCTTTCACAATTTTGCCGGTTTCCTCCGACCAAACTAAACGACGTATGCTCACAATCGCTACCCTTTCAAACCTAACTTTCGACCTTTGATCGATCTCTGTACCCGCTTCTTATGCCACATTTCATATCCACCCTAACCAGTTCTGGCAACAAAACAATCCAAAAATCTTGTCAAACACGCTATTTGATCTCGAATCATTCTTAGTTTTTAAAATTGTAGAACTGAACATAAAAATAAATAAAACCATATTTAAAGTCACAGAATAACTGAAATTTGCATTTTTTCTTCTAAATCATAATACAAACAGAGAATCAGCGAAATATTTATACTTGGCTCAGGAGCGTACTAAAAAATTTTTTTATTACTTAAATATTGGATAGTTTTTAAGGAAATTTCTGCATGCTACAATTTGACCACTGAACGTTGTAAGTTGTTCTCAAACTAAAAACGCAAACAATGTCGATAGTGTCACAATACAACTCAGTGATTCTGGTCAACTGCCAGTGAGGAGTAGGTTGTTGTTTCCTTTTATACGGATAAGGGAACGTTTAGTGAGAGATGGCAATAAGAACCGCGTCGAAATTTCGGCGTGGCGTGGTGGTAATAAAGAAGTCCTCGACGACAGTCGAAATGCTATTTTGACGTGTCCAACAGTAGAACTACTATATGCGTATGGGTGAAAATTGTAACAGCTGTGCAGGTGTCTCTCCAGGACTAGCACAAAGGCTAAAAGGGAAAATATTTCAAAACAACAGAAAAGGTGGAATTATAAAACACCTCAGTTATATAATAATTAAATATTTACTAGATAGGTATGCAAAATTTTTATTGCTGATTTAATTTATTGATTTATTGTTGCTTCCGAATTATAAAAGCCATATCCTGTGTAATTAAATTTTCGTTTACATATTCACAATATCTAGCTATATCGGTTTATATAATATTATATTAAATACATAAATTTACTGAACTCTGTATTAATGTAAACTCAGTTACCTTCGAGTAAATTGCATGCTTCAATATAATATTCTGCTCTGCGTACATTCAGTAGCATTCAGACATTCTGGCAGGAGTACAATGGGATAGTTAATAGAACTACTGTATTGGTGTATTGGATGTGAATTATTTCACATAACTGTACAGGGTGTCCCAAATTGGTATATTTTGCAAGGTATACAGAAAACTAGAGATGATAGAAAAAAAATAGTTAAGATGTCATGACTTCTTTTTTCGTTAAAGTAACGATCGCCCAATCAAATCATCAATAGTTCACCACATAGCACTGAGCCGCCACAAGTGGTTGACGGTTCATGTATTATTTATACAGATCACGATACTGGTACGTCAAGAGTAAGGCGAGTAGGAAGATTAAGACTCCGAACTCGAATGGAACCATATTTTCTCTTGATAATTGTTCCAAAGTGGGTACAGAAACGTCGAGTATTAAATTCTCAACGCAGTTTTCCCGAGAACTTACTAATTTTTCATATATATATATATAATTATATATATTATATATATATTTATATATATTTATATATATACTACTCCGTATTTTTATAGACACCATCGTTATATAAACTGTTTTCCATCGTCTCTTTTACGACCAATTTTGTATTCCTTTAGACGTAAACATTTATAGGTTTGTTATTCTATTACAGTCTTATATAGTATTTCTTAATACATGTTTAGTATTAATAAAATATTTTGTAAATGAAATTTATTTAAAACAAAATTTGTTTCTTGTAGGAAGAAGTCAATATCATATGTGTAGATTGGAGCAATGGAGCTGCGCTACCGAATTACGTAAAAGCTTCTGCCAATACAAGACTGGTAGGGAAACAACTGTCCCTTCTCCTTAGAGGACTGGTAGAAAAAAATGGACTGTCTTTGAAAAAAACTCATATTATCGGCTTTAGCTTAGGAGCTCATATAGCTGGATTTGCTGGATCTGATCTTGGAAATTTAAGCAGAATAACGGGTACGTTTTAGATATTTATGTTATAATTTTTCAAATATGTGATATTTATTTTTTTTTTCGGTTTATTATAAAACTTTTTTTGACATGTGTGTCACGAATTTTTTTCAGACTCATATATTAGATTTTGTGATATAATGCTAATCTGATCAGTTAAATATAGGAAGAGCTATTCTCCTAACCGATGCTGATGACATTGGCAATATGTCTCGCAGAATAGAAGAGGCGGCAGAAATATTAGTCCAATCGTTAGAGATTTGACCTTTAAAAATCATACTTTTCCTTCTTCTTTTCTTAGCCTTCTGTCGTCCATGTTTGGACATAGGCCTCTCCCAACTCCTTCCATCGGTCTCTATCCTGAGCAACATATTTCCAATTGTTGTTCCGGCTATTCTTAATGTCATCATACAAATCTCATCTTGGTCCGTCTTACTTTCGTAAGGTTTCCAATGTTGTATTGTAGTATTCCAACGTTGGTCTTTCTGTCTAGCAGTGTGGCCCACGAAGCTCCATTTAAGTTTAGCAATTTTTGTTGTTATGTCCTCGACTTTTGTTTTGGATCTTACCCAGGTCGTTCCTCTTTTTATCTGACAGTCGTATACCTAACATTGCTCTTTCCATTGTTCTTTCTGTTGTGGCTAGTTTATTCATGTTTGCCTTGGTTAGGGTCCAGGTTTGACATCCATATGTCATGATAGGAAGGATGCATTGGTTGAACACTTTGCTCATCAAGTATTGGGGTATTTTGCGGTTCTTAAGTACTCAACTAAGTTTTCCAAATCCTGTCCATGCTAGTCTTGCTCTTCTAGTAATTTCCGCACTTTGGTTCTCTTTGTCAAGTCTCAGGATTTGGCCTAGGTAGATATATTCCTGGATTTGTTCTATCTCACTGCCGTTTATAGTTATATGTCTGGGGTCATCTGTGTTTGTCATTATTTTGATTTTTTCATATTCATTTTTAGGCTGATGTATTGGGAGTTGGCTGCTAGTTCCCCCAACATAATTTGCAGTTCCTCGAATGTGCTCGCTATAATCACTATGTCGTCAGCGAATCTGAGGTGGTTTAACTTGTTGCCATTAACGTTAATGCCATAGGTTGACCAATTTGTAGTTTTGAAGACGTCTTCTAAGGCTAGGTTAAAAAGCTTTGGCGATATTACGTCTCCTTGTCTCACTTCTCTCTTAATGGGATGGGATTTGTATTTTCGTCTAGTTGTACTATCATAGTTGCATTTTCATATATATTATGTATTAGTTGCTTATATCTCGAATCTATTCTACAATTATTAATAGCTTGTTCTATGGCCCACATCTTATTACTATCAAACGCCTTTTCATAGTCGACTAAGGCAAGAAATACGGGTAGTTGGTATTCATTTGCCTTCTCTATCAATGTTCTCATTGTCAGCAGATTGTCTGATGTACTATATCCTTTGTGAAAGCCAGCCTGTTCAACCGGTTGGTAATTATCCATTTTGTAGGTTAACCGGTTATTAATAATTCTCATAAATAGTTTGTATACTTGACTGAGCAACGATTATAGGTCTATAATTCTGTAGATCACATTTGTCCCCATTTTTGTGTAGGAGTATTACTAGACTCTCGTTCCAGTCTTTAGAGATCTGGCTATTATGGAGATATCTATTAAATAGCTCTGTTAGTACAGGGATTGTTAATGTCTTGCTTGTTTTCAAGAGCTCGGCAATTATACCGTCGTGTTCTGGAGCTTTATTATTTTTTAGTTCTTTTAAAGCTGTTTTTAGTTCGTATCCCTTTATATTTGGTAGTACTTCTGATCCCACGTTTTTTATTTTTCTTTTGACGTTCTCCTTTGTTATTTCATAAGGCTGGCCTTGCGAGCTGTACAAGGATGGGTAGAAGTCTTCGACAATATTTGTTATTTTATATTTGTCCTTTTCTACCTTATTGTTGGCGTCTTAATTTTGATGATTTTTTGAACTCTCAGTGCGGGTCTTAGATATTTTAAGCCTCTGTTGTTTGCAATGAATCGCTTTATTAAGTTCTCGTTCCATTTTTGTATGTCGCGTTTTAGTTCTTTTCTAATTATTTTATTAAGTTTTCTATATTGTTGAGTATGGCGTTTGTTTTGCGCTAGTAGTTGTCTTATCATACGGTAATCATACGGACAAGTTGAATTTTGCTGAGAATATTAATTTTGGGACCTCCAAAAAGATGCCAAAAAGTTGATCACTTTTACCTCAAGGTTTCTTTTTAAAAACCCCCTCGTATGGGAACAAAACGGAAAAAAATCGATATATTCAAAAATCTGTAATCCCTTTCAAATTTCTCGTTTGAATGCACAATGCTTGTATCACTGCAGTTTTCCCATTACATGATAATATCCCACAAGCAATAATTTGGTTAGAATCTTAAATTGCTTAGCCCTTTTTAAAATTTCCTATCAAATTAAAAATATTAACAAACGATATGGCCCGTTTCGTCCGCCATATTTCAAAACAACTGTTGCCACCTATAGTTGTTTGAAAACGCGAATAGTTGTTAGGGCTCGTATTGTCCAGTACGCCACAATGAAGGCACTGACAACCCATGAAGTCCTAATCAGTCTATTACAGCTTGTCATACACTTAGTACTTTAAATTCTACGTTAAACTGTAGGTCCCTTAAATCTGTGAACACATTCAGAGAATCTGCCTATGTTCAAAATTGGATATATAATATTGAAAAAGAAGAGGTTTGCTTATTTACTTAACATTAATTTAAAACTGCTCAGTAGTGTACGCTTTAATACCACCTTTAACATCACTCGTATTTGGTAACACATTTGAAAAAGCGATTTCGCCATGTAAAGTGAATTAACTAACAAACACATAAACTCTTTTTTAGGGTTCACTGATCAAATGAACCAAAAACGAATACGCTTAATCTCCATTACATAATCTATTTGTGCCGATTGCAAACTTTTTGGAATTTGCGGAAAAATTCAACGATTAATGACCAGTAACGGAAACGTGGGAGAAAGTAGGTAGATGCGTATTAATTTTCCAATGTTTTGTTTTCTTTTTCTAATAAACGTAAATCTGTCGTTGGACTAGAATCGTGTTTTTAATTCCAAATTGACTAGATTAATTCTCTTTGTTCTATTTTACCTAATATTTTTATTATGCTTTTAATAGTATGGTTGGAATATTTTAAGGTTGCTTCTGGGTTACAATAAAGTTTTTGAATTATGCGGAGATCTTTTGTGTCTAGTTTCATTTTCTGTAGTTCATATAACAATTTTTATGCTGGACTCTATTAAAAACCTTCTGGTATTTGATGAAACACAGATATACTTTTTTCTGGCAATTGAGGGATTTTTGAATAATGAGTGTTTGAGTTGCAAACAGCGCCATTCTTGTTCCCAAGATCTTTCTAAATCCAAACTGAGTGTCACTTATGTCTATTTCACATTTTTTATAAATTCTTACTGTTCTTTTCAATGTGAGGACACTGAGCCGCCTTAATTAATATTATTTTACGTTAAGACTGTCAAAGTATAATTCAAATTTTAAAAGCGAACTTTGGCGCTTAGTTAACTCTTGCATTAGGTAAGAGCGGTAAAATAATTTTGTCGCTGTCTCTTTTTAATACATGTGAGATATCTGGGACAACTGGAAAAAAGAACTCTTTTCTTATAAACGACTTTGCCTACATAGTATGTCTTTTGCTTAGAGTTAAATTTAACAAGCACATAATTACCATTATTGAGACAGCGATCAAGATCTTCGAAACTAGTTGGTTCGAGATCTTCACCAATAAAATCCTCTCATTAATGCAAATCTAATAAAATGCTTAAAAGCTTGCACAAAGCAGTCTGTATTCATCCAACCTGTTTTTAAAGCTAGTCCTAAAGTTCCATTTACCGTTTATCATAAAATCTTTAAAATCTTTAAACTATCGGGAATACCAGCGTAGGAGGAATAGCTGCTCCAGATGCTCCAACAACACAGCATATTGTTATGAGCGTTTTACGTTCGCCACTTGTAGTCTTACTAATCTGTCGAGTATCTCCCTCTGCAAACACTTTTGGGACTTTTAAACGGTACCGGTTCCTGTCTCATCTAAATTATAGAGACGACTACTATTTTTAAATACCAGGAAACACTTTAAGACAGTTTCAAGTTTACTCAAAAATATTTCAATGTTAAATTTATTGAAACCGGTTGCCCTTGCAAGACTACAACTTTCTGCGGTCCGAAGGGTTAAGATATTGGAATGACGTTTCTGAAATCCTTTTATCCTGGCCAGAGAAGCAATTTTTGGTGTACGCCACTTTGCTGGTACCACTATATTATTGTAAGTTGGGGCTTTATATGACAGTTTTTGGGTGTCTTCTCTTGATAGACCATAAAACATTTTAGAACATAGAACAATTATACATTCGCACAAGTCGGTTTCCTGTTCGATAGTAAAAATTTGTTTTACATTTAAATTAGGACATAAACGGACGTTCTCGTCTTATTGATGATTTTTTTCACAAATCTGTAGACTTTTTGGAAAGATAGCCCTTTCATTCGTGCTGCTTGCCGTATATAGGTGACACCTTGTTCTAATTCAATAGCCTGTCTCGTCAGATTTTCAGAAAATCTTCCTATTTTCCGATTTGTTTTACTTTTTCTTGGCATTTTCTTTTAATAAGAGAAATTATTTTGCAAATAATCTGGCTTATACAACTTTAGCGGAACAGTGAGATAGTAAAGGAACAGTGAGACGCGTCTCACTGTTTAATCTGCTGTGTTGTCTCACTATTCCATAAAAATTCGTTAAAAAAAGTAAAAAATGTATACAAAAATCATTTGTTTTAATTTATTTGTCTTGTAAAATGGTTAACTTCTTAGTTAAAATAATTTACCTTGTCTAAAAAACTTTAATTTCCGTGAAAACATTGGCCACGTAGATACGGTATATTTATTACGACGCACTTATTTCGAATGACCAGAGATAACTAAAACATTTCTTGTTGAATCCCAACCATTTCTTGTTTGCTTTACTTAAAGGTGGTAATAAGCATGTTCGTTTAGATAATACGGAACGTAGTAAGCTCTACCGAGTTTGTCTCAGTGTTCCGACAGTCTCACTATACCTACCTCTTCCCGATATTTTTTTGCAATAATATTGATACCTTTTACTTTTAAACTTCCAACTCCATTAGTGGTCATACAAGCCCATACTATGACACTCACAGGATGCTTCATAGTGACCGTAGTACACTGCAGCAAAAGGTCCCTCCCGTTTTACCTCTGTTTTTTATTCAGGAACATCTTCTTTCTAGGTGTTCGTGCTCGCAATCCATTTTCACACAATTTTCTTCTGATAGTGCGGTGCGATATTTGTAAGTCAGTTAATTTGACAATAACATTTATTCCATTTGCGGATCTGGGACGATCTTTTAAAGAAAATTGGCATATTCTACGTTCATTGTATTGATTAATTTTCGGATTTCTGCCTGTTCTTTTTGCTGATTTTGTCATCCAGTATTATGATAACGTTTACAAACTTTCATTACACCTGATTTTGTGGCGTCACCATCCAATTTGTTTGCTATTTCTTGATATATGTAACCTTCTTCTAGGAGGATAATTGCTTTGTCTCTTTTTCCTGATGACCAGTCAACACCATTTGGGTTTCTTGGTGCCATTTTGGTTGAATCGACACTGATGTATTCCTCTCCGACAATTTGTAACGTTTCAATCAACCAATTGAACGTGACACCAAGCTCCGCTTGGTACTTGTCGCCCGTACTATATTATTCCAAAGCCACCACACTAAATTATAAATATTTTTAGGAGCCGTTCCACTCTATATAAGCCAATACGATTTTTTATTCGCTCTCTTCAATCTTATCACTACAATCATTCTTAATGAATTTATAGTCACACAAATTGGTTAGTGTCTTGGCCGTATACACGGGTAAGTATCTTTTCCTAGTTTTAGGCCTCTGTTTTTTACTTCGTCTTCTTTTGCATAGCAGACTTTCTTTCTTAAAATAAAGCTGAAACATTTTAAACTTAATTTTTTCAGTGTATATATGTACTTATATTACCTTATTTCCTTTAATACCTTATTATTAAAAACTTACTTTTATTAATGTCATGCTGTGATCAGAGATTTCGCTTTTTTTGCTGTTTTTTTTTCTTTTCTCTTTCAGTTTTTTAAAACTAACTTCTTTTTAGTAATCATGGCCCTCCCTTTTAATCCAAACCACCCTAATCCCTTAATACAAATCCAAACCTTAATCCAAACCACCTGTTTTGGTCATAGTAGATTGGTTCACCAGGTTTATCTCAGTTCACCTCATGTCCTCAGCGACATCTGCTGGCATCGTGAAATTTATTAAAAATCAGGTCTTCCTAATCTTCGGTATCCCTTAGATTTTTGCTGCTGACAATGGTCTTCAATTCATTTCCAAGGTTCGTTCCGTAGTTCGTTCTGCAGGAGTCGTTCAGTTGTCCAGGAAGGGTCCCGATCTTTGTGGAAGTTATCCGCTGTCGGTGGTTGTTAGTTGAGTTATGAAGAGTTGTTGGTCTAGATAATGGCAATCATCTTTATCTCCATGTTGGTAAATGGGTTTCAAATTATGTTCTGATGCATGAGTGGATTTATAGGTAGTTGCTGATTGTTGTACAAGGTATTATGGTTTTCTGATTTCTTGCTCCCCACGGTATTGTGGTTGTCTATTGTTTGCTCCCCACGTTAGTGTGGTTGTCTATTTCTCGCTCCTTACGGTAGTGGCTCGAAAATTCATACAAAGATTAGTTTTCTCCCAAAAGAAAACCCTGATCAGAAAAAAGCTGAGTATTCAGAGAGAAACGAGCTCAGCAAAATCTCTGATCACAGCGTGGCATTAATAAAAATAAGTTTGTAGGAAAATATTTTTATTAATAAGATATTAAAGGTAATAAAGTAATAAAGGTACATATATACAGTAAGAAAATTAAGTTAAAATATTTTCAGCTTTGTTTTAAGAAAATAAGTATCTGCTATGCAAAAGAAAACAGGTAAAAAACAGAGGCCTAAATCTGGAAAAACATACTTACCCGTGTATACGGCCAAGGCACTAACCAATTTGTGTGACTATAAATTCATTACGAATTATTGTAGTGATAAGATTGAAGAGAGCGAATAAAAAATCGTATTGGCTTATATAGAGTGGAACGGCTACTGAAAATATTTATAATTAGTGAGGTCGCTTTAGAAGAATATAGTACGGGCGACAAGTACCAAGCGTAGCTTGGTGTCATGTTCAATTGGTTAATTGAAACTTTACAAATTAAACAATATAACCTTAGTAATCACATCAGAATTTCTTAAGCTTGTGGAAGGCGATTCAGTGAATATTCTACTCGACCTTTTTAACTGCATCTACAAAAGAGGAGAAATACCAAAGGAATGGCTACTTTCAACTTTTGTAACCTTACCAAAAAAGGCAAATGCAAAACAGTGCACTGACTACTGCACTATAAGCTTAATGGGGCATACATTAAAAGTATTCATCAAAGTAATCCACTCAAGAATTAACAGAAAACTAGATGCAGATATTAGTAATACTCAATTCGGATTTCGGAACGGGCTTGGAACAAGAGAAGCACTATTTGCACTTAACGTCATATGCCAAAGATGTTTAGATATAAACCAAGATATATATATGTGCTTTATTGATTACAACAAAGCGTTAGATTAAGTTCGTCACGATCACTTAATGAAACTGCTAGTAGAAAAAAACTTGGATAAAAGGGACATTAGAATTATCTCTAAGATTAACCAGAAAGCAAATATCCGAATAGAGCAAGAGACAACGGAGGAAATCGAGATCAAGAAAGGCGTAAGACAGGGTTGTATACTCTCACCGACCTTATTCAATCTATACTCCTAAGACATTATAAACACAGCACTTTCGGATCAAAATATAGGTATTAAGATAAATGGCATCCGAATAAACAACTTGAGATATGCCGATGACACGGTACTAATCGCAGAAACTTGGGAAGATCTTCAAATACTAATTAACAAAATAGTAGAATGCAGTGAAGAACACGGATTATCACTTAATATAAGCAAAACAAAAATAATGCTAATATCTAAATCACCACAAAACTTCCCTGACATAACCGTGCATGATCAAAGAATCGAACGTGTAAGAAGATATAATTACCTGGGAACTGTTATCAACGAAAATAATGATTGCTCTGAAGAAATCAGAACCAGAATAGAGAAAGCTAGAACCACATTTACTAAATTGAAAAAGGTGTTCTGCGGAAGAGATCTAAGTCTAAAACTTAAAATTCGCCTTTTGAGATGTTACGTTATGTCAGTTCTTCTCTACGGGATGGAAACATGGACATTGAAAAAGATCGATACCAAAAAGATAGAAGCATGTGAGTTGTGGATGTATCGTAGAATATTAAGAATACCCTGGACAGAGAAAGTAACAAATGTGGAGGTTTTGCGACATGGGTTTTACAATATTTGGGACATGTTATGAGGGGCGATAAATACCAGTTGCTGCAATTGATTATACAGGGAAAGATAATGGGAAAGAGATCTATAGGAAGAAGAAGGCATTCATGGTTGAAAAACTTGAGAGAATGGTACAATTGCACCAATTACCAACTGTTTAGATCTGCAGCATCAAAAATACGCATAGCTTTGATGATAGCCAAACTTCGGAACGAAGACGGCACTTGAAGAAGAAGAACCTTAGTAACAACTATTTGAAGTTACTAATAAACACTGAAAGTCGCACGAAACTGTACTAAACGCTTCCAATTGGGTCGTTGACTGACTAGCAAAACTCTGACGCAATACAGTATTGCCAATGTTGCCATTTACAAATCTCGAATTTTTGGCGTTTCTGTTAAATATGTTTCTGAATATTTAGTTAAATAATTATCTTAATGTATATAAAGTGAGAAATACATAAAATACTCGTATTAAGCAGAAATAAAAACAATAAAATAAAAATATAATTGTACTGATAAACTATATAAATCACGGTCATAGTTGCCAGAAAATCGATAATTTTTGTAACGTTTCTAGAATTTTGGCCACTAGTGTATTTTAATATAAAACAATTGGTTTAATATATATATATATATATATATATATATATATATATAATAAATAAATAATACAATTAAAGATATATTTGATGTACAAATGTTTTTAGAAAACGTTTGGGCTTATTATAGTCTACGATAATATGAGTAAATATCAAATATCAATAATAAATAAGTTTTTTTGACATATTTCCAAGTATCATATTCTCCCAATTTCCCCCAATTTTCATTATAATTTTTTTTTGCAGGATTGGACCCCGCAGGCCCACTCTTCGAATCTCAGGACCCTCGAGCGCGACTGGACCAAAGTGATGCTGAATTCGTTGACGTAATTCACAGTAATGGGGAAAATTTAATACTTGGCGGCCTCGGATCGTCACAGCCGATGGGTCACGTTGATTTCTATCCTAACGGGGGGCGAATGCAGAAGGGATGTAGCCATTTGTTTGTCGGTGCCGTCAGCGATATTATTTGGTGTAAGAGTTAGCCATATTATAAGGGATAGATGAGGGTGTGATAAGATTTTTGATTAGATAGAAACTGGAGTTAAATTATATTGCTGCTCAATTTATTCCCGAACAAACTGAAGAGCATATCAGCAAAAATAAAGTTCAAGTAAACTTGCTATAAAATTCAGTAGCAAAAATGATTTTCATATCAACTGAGAAACTAAAAAAGATTATCAACTAAAAAAT
The DNA here is from genome assembly GCA_918026665.1 of Diabrotica balteata. Lineage (NCBI taxonomy): Eukaryota > Metazoa > Arthropoda > Insecta > Coleoptera > Chrysomelidae > Diabrotica > Diabrotica balteata. The sequence continues at coordinate 10,689,333 of OU898281.1, read as the reverse complement.
TAGGCAGCTTAAATTCCGTTATCATAGTATCTTAAAGAAATGCAAAATAAAAGAAGAGGAAAAGATAAACGACGAGTATGACTTCAGTTTGTTGCATGAGTGTAGTAGTAAAACTTGGTATTTTTATCCATTAACGAAAAACTATTAGATATATATCAATAATTTGCCCTGGCGCGTGCAAACGGAGGCCAAAATTGTCATTTTGAGATATAAACATTTTTTTTTTTTATTAAATTTGCAAATTTACAATCTGCTATTACAAGGTACTAGTAAATGTGATTATTGCAAATACATGAGAGGAGAAATTATCCATTGATAACACTCCCAATACTAACACTAACAAATTAAATTAATGTATGATTATAATTTAAAACTAAAATTGAGATGAAAAGTAAAGTTTAAATTGAAATTAGTGTATGAAGTCTGTTGGCCACTGTCTCTTCAATCTTCGTCTGACTTCTGGTTGGAGGTGTAGTTGTCTTGCTTCCTCGTTGGGGTGGGTTGGCAGATGTTCTAAATAATTTCTTGTTAGTCTGCTGATTTCGTCTTCAACGAACGGTATACCAGAGTCATCATGCAGAGTTTTGTTACTAACGTACCACGGCGCGTTGAAAATCATTCTCAGTATTTTGGATTGGATTCTCTGAATGATTTTGGTATTAGAAGGCTTTGCACAGCCCCATAGTTGCACTCCATATGTCCATATAGGCTTTATTATGCACTTATACAATAGAAGTTTATTATCTCTTGATAACTGTGATTTTCGGCCAATTCATTTGACGTATTTTCATGTTGATTTGGATCTTTTTGGCCAAGATGTGTGCTTTCCAAGTGAGTTTTTGATCAAGTGTCATTCCCAGGTATTTGACTTCTGTTTTTACTGGTAGTAGTATATTGTTCAGTCTGATTCTCGGACATATGATGTTCTTATTGGTGAACGTAATTTGATTAGACTTATTATGGTTAACTTTGATTTTCCATCTATTCATCATCCAGTCTTGTACTAGGTTCAGGTGGACTTGAAGGTTTCCTGATGCTACTTGAGGGTCATCATCGATGGATATTATGGCGGTGTCATCTGCGAATATGGCTACTGTGGTCGTATTTGTTGTTGGAATATCAGCAGTGTATATGAGGTACAGGAGGGGACCCAGGACACTTCCTTGAGGGACACCGGATTTTATGGGATAGTAATAAGAGGTTTCTGTAAGGAATTTGACTTGAAAGTAACGTTCTGTGAGGTATGATTTTAAAAGAAGATAGTGAGGGGTGGGAAAGGATGACTTAAGTTTATATAGGAGGCCGTCGTGCCAAACACGGTCGAAGGCTTGTTCTATATCCAGGAAGGCAGCAGTGCAAATTTTTTTCTCTTCGAGGCATACATTAATGTTTTTTTACAATCCTATGGCACTGTTGTAGAGTTGAATGGGCTTCGCGGAAACCAAACTGGTGGTTTGGGATCACTGAATTAATTTCGATGTCTTCTGAGATTCTTTGGAGCAGAAGTCTTTCAAAGATTTTTGACATTATTGGAAGTAAGCTGATTGGTCTATATGAAGTAATATTATTTGGTGGTTTATTTGGTTTACTTATCATAATTATTTGTGCAAACTTCCAATAATCGGGTAGTAGGCTAATCTTATGATACTATTATATATCATTGTTAGTAGGACAATTGCTTTTCTTGGTAATTTTTTTAATATTAGCCGGTGATCATGTCGAAGCCTGGTGCTTTGTAGTTATTGCATCTAGAAATTTGTTCTTTTACATTATTAGGAGTAAAAAATTTGATTGGTAGCATCATTGGGCATGGAGTGTCTAAAAAGTTTTTAACTTGTTCTTCGTCATTATGGTTATTAAGTTCAGGTGCACCAAAAACGTGTGAGAGATGTGCAACAAAGATTGATGCCTTTTCTTGTTCAGTTTTTCCCCAGCTTCCATCGTCTTTCCTTAGAGGTGGTATGTGCTGTGTAGGCCTCTTGAATGATTTCGTTGCTTTCCAGATGCTGTGGTCTTCAAATGTATCATTCCTTGAATGAATGAATAGTTCAAATGTATCATTCCTTGATATAAACATTTAAAAATTATTTTGAATTTATAAGCAAATTTTAAATGAAACAACTTTAATTTAATTAAAGATGAATTAAAGCTTTATTTAATTTTACAAACTAAAAGAAAATTTTAAATTGTAATTTTGAAAAGAATTATAACATGAGAAAAAAAATAGTTATACCCAAATGCAGAAAACTTTAGCGTACATAATCCTATCTGAACTAATCTTCATCTAGTATATCTTCTTCCTCTTCTGAACAGTAGTCTGCAACATTGCTCTATGTAGGTAAGTTTTTATAGAAATCGTGAAATACGTCATTTATGTATGGTAATAAATCCATTACATAATTTTTCTTTCTGAACAAATTGGATTTGGATATTTACATTTTGGTATATTTAATGGAAGATATGAGAAACCTCTTCTAAGAAAATTCATTATTTTAAATGGTTCATCCTTTTTGTAACTATTTTTATATAAAATCAGTCCAAATTTACCAGTTACCGTCATTATCTACCTTTCTTACTTGTAATGAACTCTTTAGTAAACTTGCAAAATCAATAAAATCATTTCTATTCGTTTCTTGAGCCTTAAAGGGATATCTTTTACCACACAGTCGGATAAGATAACACCAGTCTCTTCGATGTTCAATTCGGCTTTCATATTTTTTTCTATTTTTTTTTCAATTACCGAATGGTCGATATCACAGTCCATTCTTGTGTGTCCTGGAATTAAAAATTTATAATCCAATGTATCGAGACCAGAATTAACCATTAAGACCATAAACATTACAATGAGATGCGAGTTTTTATTCTGTCTTCCACAAGTGTCCGAATACAATGTTATTTTTCTTACTTCTGGTGGGATTTCTAAGAGCTCTTTATACAAACAAGAAGCTATTTGATTGGCTCCATGACCAGAAATAGTTTCATACCACATACAACAAGTAGTTTTGTTATTACCACAATCATGAATTGTAAGGTTGTGCGTCCATCTTCTTACGGTGCCTTATCCTTAAGGACGTTGGCCATTACATTTACCCATTTAATCTTATTTGTAGCAACCCTGAATAGTTCTATGGAGGCCATGTTCGTCCATTGCCGTAGGTTTTTAAGCCAAGAGTTGCGTCTTCTTCCTGGTCCTCTTTTGCTATTGACTTTGCCTTCGATTATAAGTTGGAGCAGTTCATATGTACGTCAATAGTTGCCTTTTATAAAAAGTTATTAAAGTATTTAGAGTGGCCGTGGGTAAACGTTGCTGCAAACCAAAAGCAACAACTCTCTGGGTCTTGTTATATTGACAAATTATTTTATCTTTTCTTTTTGCTGCATCTGCAGCTTCTTCTTCTTCTTAATGCCGATTTAGTTCGCTTCTTATTTTTTCTTTTTGTTCTTCTTTCTTTTCATTCACTATAGTGTTATGTACCTTGTCACAAGTTTGACACGTATCCTTACTATATTTTTTTATTAAAATGTTCAAATGTTTCATTGCATGAAAAATAGTTTTATATATCTTTCTACTTACGGGACTTTGATGTTGTATCCAAGCTTCATATTCATCATACATTCTGGTCAATGTATAAAAAGAAGGTGAAAAACGTCTATCTCCAGTTTTTTCACGACAATAATGACTTTGTATGAAGGTATAAGACCTATATGTTGCTTTATTATGTCAATTCTGTCTGAACTTATTTTTTTAGCAGGTATATGGCTCTCTCTTTTATCTTCATTTGTTTTACCAAAAACTAGTTTTTGTAATAACATTTTCTATAAACTTATTCGACAAATCAAATGTTTTTTGAAAGCACTGTTTAAAAACTTCAACGAGCCCAGCGATCTTGAAGTGATACTGATAGCTACAGACTCTTGTTTTTCATGAATTAAGTTTCATTGTTATTTTTTCCTGTCTCAAAATAAGACTTGAACAGTAAGCAACCCTTTTATTATAATCTCCTAACGGCTTTTCGGTAATCTCCAAGTACCTTGCATTTTTTGCCCTTCATCAACTTATTTTTAGGGTCACGTATTATTTACCTGCATTTATGTCCAATTTTTTCCCTCATTGCTCTAGTATCACCTTTTACCGATTTTCTTTTATTTTTATTTTTATTCAATTGATTTGGATCTGTTGTATTTTCGAACGAAACCAATGAAATACTATTCGAGTCGTCTGATTCAGGAAGTTCATAATCTGGTTCCTTGTCACTGTCGTCGATATCGCTTCCAAAGAACTCAGTAATCCTTTCACTAGGTGCATCTGAAAAAACATTTAGAATACATAATTAATATTTGCTATTTTCTAAATTGTAACAAAACTGATCTTTGTTACAACCAGCTTCAGAAATATCAGCTTTATAAACATCAAAACGAGAATCGATATTTTCTTGTTTTTCCTGTTTTCTCGTTTTTCACATTCCAAATTAAAAAATCTAGCTGTGTCACTTTCTGGTGTAATGGACTGGTCAGTATTTAATTTGAGCTCAGCTAAAACAATAAGAAACATTGAAATATAACTCATTTTATAAATAAAAATTTCTAAAATTTAATTAACCCTCGACGAAATAAGCTCAACGTCTTATTAGATCTTCATAAATTATAACTAAAAACCATCTAAATAATTTATTGTGTCGATTTAAAAAAAACGTATTATAATTTGGTTCATTTATTAATTTTTTTTGTACAATGCCACAGACAGACACACAAATAAACAAACATAAGTAAACATAAATAAATAAATTATACATAAGAGCATAACAGCTGTCTTGATTACGTCAGCTTTTAAATAAAAAATGCATTTAAATCGGCACAATCGTTGAGGAGCTACAATGTCATAGACACAGACACACACGCACACACATAAACATAAACATACAAACACAGACACACCTATTAAATGGATAACTGATAAGTGATAACACTTGTGTTTTTGCGTCAGAGGTAAAAAATAGTCTATTCAACATAAACTAGTTTACTTACCTTCTGAATTTAATGCCCGTTCTGTCAGAGCGGCAAGAAATTCTAGTCTTTCTGCAAACATTTTTACTTACGACATTATTCTCTAATCCAATTAGTAGGCAATAATCTCACAATATGTGCATGTATCACCGCAAAGAATGCAAATGAAAACAAAATACCAATAAGTTATTCAATGTTATTCAGCTGCGAGACAGAAACACGCATGTTCAGTGCATATTTAGGCAAGATCCGAAAAATTGGCGCATTTCAACAGAGTCCATTTGACATAAATTCCTTGAACACATTTCAAAATGAGTTTTTTTCGGTACCACTAATAAGTTTTGCTTGTAAACTTAAACAACAGGGATAAATCCTTTTGCACAATAAAATTTCGATCTAAAAAGTGTTCATTTATGAAGTTTTCTCCATTTGTATATTTTCAGACTTAACTCCGTTTGCACTCGCAAGAGCGAATTGTGAGGTTAACTAAGTTTAAGTTCACCATTATAAAATTCAGTGACAAAACAAACTGGCATAAAAGGAGTGATATATGCACAGGTAAAGGAAAATACCACACAGCAATATAAGGTGCAATACAAGTAAGCGAGGAAAAATCTTTAGAGGTTTGTGTCATGTCAGATGAAGATCCATACAGCGTACATAATAACTATCCAGAAAACTAAATATTTCTCAAAAATACGTAAAAAATAATTTCAAATAATAATAAATTTCATCCAACAAAGTAAGGTTGGTTCATGTATTGTCAGATGCCGATGTTGATAGTGTGAAGAGTTTGCAGCAACAGAAAAGAATACAAATACAAGAAATACATGAAAATCCAAACGATCCAATTTCTTAAAATAATGTTACGTTTTAAGATAAAGTTACTTTTATTATTAACAGACCTAAATTGGCATAATTGTGGATATTGGTCACATAAGAATCCTCGTTGAATGCAAATATCACACTCAGTATGGACTATGGAACCCAACTATCCTAGAAAAACAATGTAATAAAAGTATCCGATATAACTCGAAGACAATCTCGCCTGCATGCACTTTAATATAAAACCTCTTGTTCGTTATATATTACTAATAATATTTTATTTTATTTTAATAATAGTATATCTACGCTTTTTCTAAATTTCTTAATTTCTTTTATTATACTTTTCTTTTAGCTAACACGCTTGCTGCTTTTATTTTCCTAACCAATTCTTCTCTTTATAGCTATAGAGGCTCCTATTGCTGAATTAGCTGAAACTGTAATTTCTGAACTTACACAAAAACCTGTAAATAGAAATAATTTTAATCAAGGTAGGTTAAATCAATGTTTAAATTTACTGTATAATAGTACTTTGAACTTGTTTTATAGGTAATGTTTTTATATTTAATTAATTACTGATCTATCTCTCGGAAAATATTTTGAATATTGTGTTCAGAAGAGTTATATCCCTTTAACTTTTACATTCCAACCAATCTCGCTTCTTGTGCAATAGACGTATGATTCCAGTGGACCATTCTTGTGACATTTGTTCTTCTTTTTAGACTGTTATGCTGTGAATTTGATGTATAATACTGTTATCTCTAATTAGACTTTAATTTACTCTCTTTTAACGTGGAAAAGACAGTAGTATTATCCTACAAAGGAGCTCTTTAACCCTTGCTTCTTAAATAACAGCCAGATCAGTACCGTTGATTCTATAAAATTTCTTGTTATTTTTATAGATGGCAACCTTAAAATGGTCCCTTCATAGCGATTTGTTAAGTACCTACAGTCTGACCTCGCCCACCTTCCCCAATTTTTGCACAGAAGTTGCCTATAATAATAAAATTTCGTGTTTATTAAGTTTCTGTAAGTTATCTTGGATCGTCATATTTTCTATCTGAAGTCTAGGCATAGATTTGGAGTATGTTAGTTTTAAATGGTTGAGTATTTATTTGGAGTAATATTATTCTATCCGAGACTGGTACGAAATTGGTCACATATTTACTCAGTTCTGATGTTGCTAATACACCTACACAATTTTTGTGATGCGGGTCTTCTGTGCTGTTAGCGGAATAATATAATATACTTTCGTCCTTTTTAGATGATCCTAACTCTAGGTAGGTCCATTTTCATTCTTTTCATTTCTTGCATTGCGTTGTCAAGTTTCCCAAGTGCAAATAGACTTCTAACATTCCATGTGCACATTCTAAAATTAGATTTCTTTATTTTTACGAATTCTTCACGAGGTTTCTCCTTTCCTGCCGAATCTTGGCCTCCGCTTTCCATGATTAGTAACGATTTAAAATTGCAGTGTGAATGTATACCATTGAATAGCATTTTTATAGTCTTTTCAATGATGTATCACAAGTAGATGTTTGCAATTTAAATATTTTTGGTTGTGGTTGGTGTGTGCCTAGGCGGCTGATGCGGATAAGTTCTCTTTCATGGCATTTTAGTTCCCCCTTACTATCCTAGAAACGGTTTCAAGCATTTTTGGATATCAGCTTTTGTTTGTTAGATATAGCCCATTGTAAGTTTTAAAATTGATAATATTTTAAAATTGATAACAATAATATTTTCTACTTGGACTTCCTAAGTGTCGCAATTAAGGCGTAGATTAAATTGTATTATAAGCAAAAGTTAGGTGGTGTGATATGAACGAAGCAATGACCTAAGGTGCTTATGTATCTATTATGTGTGAGATTATAAATTGGGGGTTTAAGTTCAAATGAACACAGTCAATATTGAGTAGTTACCGAACGAACACCATATTGTGTAATTACGAGTTGCTGTCAATAAATCATCACTTTTACTTTAAAACTTCAACATTTATTATCCCTATCATCATCGATCAACGAGAAGCGGACAAAGGCACATTTACGAACCGAACCGAACTTCAATACTAAGTTCGATATTTTTCATTGGTATCCATAGGTCGCTAGTTCATATCCGGCTCGAAGGACCAATGAAAAATATCGAACTTAGTATTGAAGTTCGATTCGGTTTGTAAA